>JACEEZ010021134.1:182500-200524 GCA_016584305.1 Chionoecetes opilio | reverse complement strand
CCAATACGTTTGGGTTAAATTAGATATAATCCGGATGCAATTTCTACAACCTTGATGTTGATGTGATTTGCATCCAATTCTGTAATGATCATCGTTTTTCTCACATTCCCGCACTGGTGGCACTAAAAATTGATTTGCTCCCGCAGTTTCAGGGATAAGAATTATTATCCTCCGTATAAAACAATATGTGGGAGTTGGATCTGGTCATTGATAGGTGCATCATATTGGAATCTGGTCCATATTTGGTCCGTCATTATCTTGCAACTTTTAAGGGTAGAGCAGCTTGGAGTAAGATCCTTAGATGTGGTTGGTCAATCATCTTGGAACTTTTACGGGTAATAGAGCTTGGAGTTAGATCTGGACCATGGTTGGTCATTCATCTTGGAACTTTTAAGAGTTGTACAGCTTGGAGTTAGATCTGGGCCATTATTGGTCCCCCATATTTGAACTTTTAAGAGTAGTAGACTATACAGGTCGGAGTAGGATGGTAGGATGCTCTTCAGGATTGGCGATGCGGCGCTCCCTCCAACGAGTGTTCCCCATGATTAATTAATTATTTATTAATTAACCATTAGCTATCTATCTTTATTTCTGGATGTGTTTTAGTTTTGTTTCCATTTTTTTCTCCCCTCATATATTCACCTGTATCGCTGTCTCACCTTTCTCATATATCCCTGTTGTTTTGTTGTTGTTGTGGTCTTTTTTTATGGTGTTTGTTTTGCTGTAATGAGACTTTTGTTCTCGTTTTTGTGTGTTTTTGATCATCGGGTTTCCTTTGTTTCATGAGTGTGTTTGTGTGTTTTGTGATGGTGTGTGTGTTGTGTGTGTGTTGGTGGTGTGTGGTGTGTGTGTGTGTGTGTGTGTGTGTGTGTGTGTGTGTGTGTGTGTGTGTGTGTGTGTGTGTGTGTGTGTGTGTGTGTGTGTGTGTGTGTGTGTGTGTGTGTGTGTGTGTGTGTGTGTGTGTGTGTGTGTGTTTGTGTGTTGTGTGTGTGTGTGTGTGTGTGTGTGTGTGTGTGTGTGTGTGTGTGTGTGTGTGTGTGTGTGTGTGTGTGTGTGGTGTGTGTATGTGTGTGTGTGTGTTTGTGTGTGTAAGTGTGTGTGTGTGTGTGTGTGTGTGTACGTGTGTGTGTGTGTGTGTGTGTGTGTGTGTGTGTGTGTGTGTGTGTGTGTTGTGTGCGATGTGTGTGTTTGTGTATGTGTTTGTGTGTGTGTCTGTGTGTGTGTGTTTGTGTGTGGGTGGGTGTGTGTGTTTTAGTTGTGTTTTATAATTATATTTTGTTGATTTGTGTTTTTGTGTTTCTCTGTCACTCATGGTTCTTTTCCTCCTTCTTGTTTACCTTATTCATTTCCATGTATGCAGTTTCCTCCTGAATGATGTGTATCTTAATACTGATTATTTTCTATTATAATATATCTTTCTATATCACGTTTCCATCTTTTGTATACGTCGTCTTTTATATATATTTATAAATCTTTATTTCTTGTAGATGTTCCTTAAATTTGATTTCATTCCACGCCCTTCATTAATTTCTTGGTCAACACTCTTTATAGACTACCTTCTTCAATTCTTATTCAGGAATTCCTTGTCATAGTCCATCCAGTTAACCCGTGGGCTGTGGCAAGCCTTCCTGAAGGCTCTGCTGAGCTACTGCGAAACCGAAACCGCAGTTTTCAATTGCATACAAAAACCAGGCCGACATTCGTAAAAGTCTACTTATTGTGTCACATATACGCCTTGATGTCAGCTCTCGATAACACACACCACCATCTGCCTCATTACGATGTACGCAGATATTTACCAATCCTTGGTTATTTGCCAAAAGATCTTGGGATGTAGGTCTTGGCGTTGGGATATTTTGTGTCTATCTTGGGACTTTTGAAGGGATTATTCAAGTATTTATTCAGTGGTTTATATCAAGGTACGGTACAACGGAACCTATGCTTACCTTCAGATAAACGACTGCATAAATACATGAATAATCCCGTCTAAATCTTGGGACAAAATCCCAATGTGTGGCACCCTTGAATTCACCTCAACCGTCTCTCGCAAGCGACTTGCTGCCCTTCGCCCCAGCTATTTCAACTCCCAACCACAACCATACCTCAACCCAATACCTTGGGTTAAAATTAGATATAATGCCGGATGCAGATTTCTACAACCTTGATGTTGATGTGATTTGCATCCAATTCTGTAATGATCATCGTTTTTCTCACATTCCCGCACTGGTGGCACTAAAAATTGATTTGCTCCCGCAGTTTCAGGGATAAGAATTATTATCCTCCAGTATAAAACAAATATGTGGGAGTTGGATCTGGTCATTGATAGGTGCATCATATTGGAATCTGGTCCATATTTGGTCCGTCATTATCTTGCAACTTTTAAGGGTAGAGCAGCTTGGAGTAAGATCCTTAGATGTGGTTGGTCAATCATCTTGGAACTTTTACGGGTAATAGAGCTTGGAGTTAGATCTGGACCATGGTTGGTCATTCATCTTGGAACTTTTAAGAGTTGTACAGCTTGGAGTTAGATCTGGGCCATTATTGGTCCCCCATATTTGAACTTTTAAGAGTAGTAGACTATAAAGGTCGGAGTAGGATGGTAGGATGCTCTTCAGGATTGGCGATAGGGGGCTCCCTCCAACGAGTGTTCCCCATGATTAATTAATTATTTATTAATTAACCATTAGCTATCTATCTTTATTTCTGGATGTGTTTTAGTTTTGTTTCCATTTTTTTCTCCCCTCATATATTCACCTGTATCGCTGTCTCACCTTTCTCATATATCCCTGTTGTTTTGTTGTTGTTGTGGTCTTTTTTTTATGGTGTTTGTTTTGCTGTAATGAGACTTTTGTTCTCGTTTTTGTGTGTTTTTGATCATCGGGTGTTCCTTTGTTTCATGAGGGTGTGTGTTAGTGTGTGTGTGTGTGTGTGTGTGTGTGTGTGTGTGTGTGTGGTGTGTGTGTGTGTGTGTGTGTGTGGTGGTGTGTGTGTGTGTGTGTGTGTGTGTGTGTGTGTGTGTGTGTGTGTGTGTGTGTGTGTGTGTGTGTGTGTGTGTGTGTGTGTGTGTGTGTGTGTGTGTTTGTGAGTTGTGTGTGTGTGTGTGTGTGTGTGTGTGTGTGTGTGTGTGTGTGTGTGTGTGTGTGTGTGTGTGTGTGTGTGTGTGTGTGTGGTGTTTGTATGTGTGTGTGTGTGTTTGTGTGTGTAAGTGTGTGTGTGTGTGTGTGTGTGTGTACGTGTGTGTGTGTGTGTGTGTGTGTGTGTGTGTGTGTGTGTGTGTGTTGTGTGCGATGTGTCTGTTTGTGTATGTGTTTGTGTGTGTGTCTGTGTGTGTGTGTTTGTGTGTGGGTGGGTGTGTGTGTTTTAGTTGTGTTTTATAATTATATTTTGTTGATTTGTGTTTTTGTGTTTCTCTGTCACTCATGGTTCTTTTCCTCCTTCTTGTTTACCTTATTCATTTCCATGTATGCAGTTTCCTCCTGAATGATGTGTATCTTAATACTGATTATTTTCTATTATAATATATCTTTCTATATCACGTTTGCATCTTTTGTATACGTCGTCTTTTATATATATTTATAAATCTTTATTTCTTGTAGATGTTCCTTAAATTTGATTTCATTCCACGCCCTTCATTAATTTCTTGGTCAACACTCTTTATAGACTACCTTCTTCAATTCTTATTCAGGAATTCCTTGTCATAGTCCATCCAGTTAACCCGTGGGCTGTGGCAAGCCTTCCTGTAGGCTCTGCTGAGCTACTGCGAAACCGAAACCGCAGTTTTCAATTGCATACAAAAACCAGGCCGACATTCGTAAAAGTCTACTTATTGTGTCACATATACGCCTTGATGTCAGCTCTCGATAACACACACCACCATCTACCTCATTACGATGTACGCAGATATTTACCAATCCTTGGTTATTTGCCAAAAGATCTTGAGATGTAGGTCTTGGCGTTGGGATATTTTGTGTCTATCTTGGGACTTTTGAAGGGATTATTCAAGTATTTATACAGTGGTTTATATCAAGGTACGGTACAACGGAACCTATGCTTACCTTCAGATAAACGACTGCATAAATACATGAATAATCCCGTCTAAATCTTGGGACAAAATCCCAATGTGTGGCACCCTTGAATTCACCTCAACCGTCTCACGCAAGCGACTTGCTGCCCTTCGCCCCAGCTATTTCAACTCCCAACCACAACCATACCTCAACCCAATACGTTTGGGTTAAAATTAGATATAATGCCGGATGCAGATTTCTACAACCTTGATGTTGATGTGATTTGCATCCAAGTCTGTAATGATCATCGTTTTTCTCACATTCCCGCACTGGTGGCACTAAACATTGATTTGCTCCCGCAGTTTCAGGGATAAGAATTATTATCCTCCAGTATAAAACAAATATGTGGGAGTTGGATCTGGTCATTGATAGGTGCATCATATTGGAATCTGGTCCATATTTGGTCCGTCATTATCTTGCAACTTTTAAGGGTAGAGCAGCTTGGAGTAAGATCCTTAGATGTGGTTGGTCAATCATCTTGGAACTTTTACGGGTAATAGAGCTTGGAGTTAGTCTGGACCATGGTTGGTCATTCATCTTGGAACTTTTAAGAGTTGTACAGCTTGGAGTTAGATCTGGGCCATTATTGGTCCCCCATATTTGAACTTTTAAGGGTAGTAGACTATACAGGTCGGAGTAGTGATGGTAGGATGCTCTTCAGGATTGGCGATAGGGGGCTCCCTCCAACGAGTGTTACCCATATGAATAATTATTTATTAATTAACCATTAGCTATCTATCTTATTTCTGGATGTGTTTTAGTTTTGTTTCCATTTGTTCTCCCCTCCCTATATTCACCTGTATCGCGTCTAACTTCTCATATATCCCTGTTGTTTTGTTGGTGTTGTGGTCTTTTTTTATGGTGTTTGTTTTGTGTAATGAGACTTTTGTTCTCGTTTTGTGTGTTTGGATCATCGGGTGGGTTCCTTTGTTTTCATGAGGGTGTGGTGTTAGTGTGTCGTGTGTGTGTGTGTGTGTGTGTTGTGTGTGTGTGTGTGTTGTGTGTGTGTGTGATGTGTGTGTTGTGTGTGTGTGTGTGTGTGTGTGTGTGTGTGTGTGTGTGTGTTGTGTGAGGTGTGTGTGTGAAGTTGTGTGTGTGTGTGTGTGTGTGTGTGGTGTGTGTGTGTGTGTGTTTGTGTGTGTGTTGTTGTGGTCGTGGTGTATGTGTGTGTGTTTGTTTGTGTGTGTAAGTGTGTGTGTGTGTGTGTGTGTGTACGTGGTGGTGTGTGTGTGTGTGTGTGTGTGTGTGTTATGTGTGTTGTGTGCGATTGTGTGTGTTTGTGTTGGTTTGTGTGTGTGTCTGTGTGTGTGTGTTTGGTGTGGTGTGGGGTGTGTGTTTTAGTTGTGTTTTATAATATATATTTTGTTGATTTGTGTTTTGTGTTTTCCTGTCACTCATGGTTCTTTCCTCCTTATGTTTACCGTATTCATTTCCATGTACGCAGTTTTCCTCCTGAATATGTGATCTTAATACTGATTATTTCTATTGATAATATATCTTTCTATAGCACGTTTCCATTTTCTTTGTATACGTCGTTCTTTTATATATATTGATAAATCTTTATTTTTGTAGATGTTCCTTAAATTGATCATTCCACGCCCCTTCATAATTCTGCGTCAACACTCTTATAGGATACCTTCTTCAATTCTATTCAGGAATTCCTTGTCAGAGTCATGCCAGATAACCCGTGGGCTGTGGCAACCTTCCTGAAGGCTCTGCGGAGCACTGCGAAACCGAAAAAGCAGTTTTCAGTGCATACAAAAACCCAGGCCGACATTCGTAAAAGTCTCACTTATTGTGTCACATATAGCCTGATGTCCGCTCTCGTAACCAACACCACCATCTGCCTCATGACGATTGTACGCAGATATTTACCAATCCTTGGTTAATTGCCAAAAGATCTTGGGATGTAGTCTTGGCGTTGGGATATTTGTGTCTATCTTGGGACTTTTGAAGGATATTCAAGTATTATTCAGGGTTTATACAAGGTACGTATACAACGGAACCTATGCTTAACTAAGATAAACGACTGCATAAATACATAAATAATCCCGTCTTCTAAATTTGGACAAGATCCAATGTGTGGCCCCTTGAATTCACCTCAACCGTTCTCTCGCAAGCGACTTGCTGCCCTTCGCCCCAGCTAGTTCAACCCCCAACCACAACCATTCCTCAAACCCAAGACGTTTGGGTTAAAATTAAGATATAATGCCGGGAGCAGATTTCTACAAAACCTTGAGGTGATGTGATTTGCATCCAATTCTTTAATATCATCGTTTTTCTCACATTCCGCACTGGTGGGCACTAAAAATGATTTGCTCCGCAGTTCAGGGAGTTTAAGATTATTATCAGCCAGTATAAAAACAATATGTGGGAGTTGGACTGGGGGGGTCATTGATAGGTGCCATCATATTGGAATATGGGTCCATATTTGGTCCGTCGTTATCCTTGAACTTGTAAGGGTAGAGCAGCTGTTTTTTTAGTAATATCTTAGATGTGGTTGGTCAATCATCTTGGAACTTTTACGGGTAATAGAGTTGGAGGTTAGATCTGGAACATGGTTGGTCATTTCATCTTGGAAACTTTTAAGAGTTGTACAGCGGAGTTAGAAGGGGCCATTATTGCGTCCCCCATATTTGAACTTTTAAGAGTAGTAGGACTATACAGGTCCCCGGAGTAGGATGGTTAGGATGCTCTTCCAGGATTGGCGATTCGGCGCTCCTTCCAACGCGTGTTCCCCAGTGAGTACTTAATTATTATTAATTACCAATAGCGATCTATCTTATTTTCTGGATGTGTTTTAGTTTTGTTTCCATTTTTTCTCCCCTCATATATTCACCTGTATCGCTGCATCCCCTTTCCCATAATCCCTGTTGTTTTGTGTGTTGTTGTGGTCTTTTTTTTATGTGTTTGTTTTGTGTAATGAGACTTTTGTTCTGGTTTTTGGTGTTTTTGATCAGCGGGTGTTCTTGTTTTCATGAGGGTGTGTGTTAGGTTGTGTGTGTGATGTGTGTGGTGTATGGGTGTGTGTGGTGTGTGTGTGTGTGTGTGTGTGTGTCGTGTGTGTGTGTGTGTGTGCTATGTGTGTGTGTGTGTGTGTGTGATGTGGTGTGTGTGTGGTGTGTTTGTGTGTGTGAAGTGTATGTTTGTGAGTGTAGTGTGTGTGTGTGTGTGGTGTTGTGTGTGTGCGTGTGGTGTGTGTGTGTGTGTTGGTGGTGTGGATGTGTGTGTGTGTGTTTGTGTGTGTAAGGTGTGTCGTGTCGTGTGTGTGTGTACGTGTGTGTGTGTGGTGAGGTGTGTGTGTGTGTGTGTGTGTTGTATGCGATGTGTGGTTTGTGTATGTGTTTGTGTGTGTGTCTGTGTGTGTGTGGTTTGTGTGTGTGTGGGTGTGTGTGTTTTAGTTGTGTTTTATAATTATATTTGGTTGATTTGTGGTTTTGTGTTTCTCTGTCTCTCATGGTTCTTTCTCCTTCTTGTTTACTGATTCATATTCCATGTATGCAGTTTCCTCCTGATGATGTGTATCTTAATACTGATATTTTTCTATTATAATATATCTTTATATATCACGTTTCCATCTTTGGTATACGTCGTCTTGTATATATATATTTATAAATCTTTATGTCTTGTAGATGTTCCTTAAATTTGATTTCATTCCACGCCTTCATTCATTTCTGGTCAACCACGCTTTATAGGACTTACATTCTTCAATTCTTATTTCAGAATTCCTGTCATAGTCCAATCCAGTTAACAACGTGGGCTTGTGGGCAAGCCTTCATGAAAGGCTCTGCTGAGCTACTGCGAAACCGAAACCCGCAGTTAGTTTTTCAATTGCATGAGCAAAAAACCAGGCCGACATTCGTAAAGTCTACTATTGTGTCACATATACGACTGATGTCAGCTCTCGACTAACACACACCACCATCTGCTCATTACGATGTACGCAGGATATTTACCAATCCTTGGTTATTTGCCAAAAGATCTTGGGATGTAGGTCTTGGCGTTGGGATATTTTGTGTCTTCTGGGACTTTTGAAGGGATTATTCAAGTATTTATCAGTTGGTTTATATCAAGGTACGGTACAAGGAACCTGATGATTACCTTCAGATAAACGACTGCATAAATAAATGAAATAACCCCGTCTAAATTTGGGACAAAATCCCAATGTGTGGGCCACCCTTGAATTCACCTCAACGTCTCTCGCAAGCGACCCTTTTTGGCTTGCCCTTCGCCCCAGCTATTTTCAACTCCCAACCACAACCATACCTCACCCAATACGGTTGGGTTAAAATTAGATATAATGCCGGATGCAAATTTCATACAACCTGATGTTGATGTGATTTGCAATCCAATTCTGTTTAATGATACAACTGTTTTTCTCACATTCCCGCACTGCTGGCCACGAAAATTGATTTCCTCCGCCAGTTTCAGGAATAAAAATTATTATCCTCCAGATAAAACAAATATGTGGGAGTTGGATATGGTTCATTGATAGGTGCATCATATTGGAATTCTGAGTCCTAATTGGTCCGTCATTACTTGCAACTTTTAAGGGTAGTTAGAACAGCTTGGAGTAAGATCCTTAGAGGTTGTTGGTTCATGCATCTTGGAAACTTTTAGGGTAAATAGAGCTGGAGTTACATTGGACATGGTTGGTCATTCATCTTGGAACTTTTAAGAGTTGTACAGCTTGGAGTTAGAATCTGGGCCATTATTGGTCCCAATATTTGAACTTTTAAGAGTAATAGAGATAGAGGTCGGGTAGGATGGTAGGATGCTCTTCAGGATTGGCGATTCGGCGCTCCTTCCAACGAGGTGTTCCCCATGATTAATTAATTATTTATTATTAACCAATAGCTATCTATCTTTATTTGGATGTGTTTAGTTTTGTTTCCATGTTTTTCTCCCCGCAACATATTCACCTGTTTCGCTGTCTCACCTTTCTCATCTAGCCCTGTTGTTTTGTTGTTGTAGTGGTTCTTTTTTTATGGTGTTGTTTGTTTGCTGATAATGAAACTTTTGTTCTCGTTTTTTTTTTTGTTTTTTATCATTGGGTGTTCCTTTGTTCATGAGGGTGTGTGTTATGTTTGGTGTGTGTGTGTGTGTGTGTGTGTGTGTGTGTGGTGTGGTTTGTGTGTGTGTGTGGTGTGTGGTCTGTGTGTGTGTGGGGTGTGGTGTGGTGTGTGTGTGTGTGGTGGTGTGTGTGGTGTGTGTGTGGTGTGTGAGTTGTGTGTGTGTGTGTGTGTGTGTTTGTGTGTGTGTGTGTGTGTGTTGTGTGGGTTGTATGTGTGTGTGTGTGTTTGTGTGTGTAAGTCCGTGTGTGTGTGTGTGTGCGTGTACGTGTTGTGTGTGTGGTGTGTGTGTGTGTGTTTGTTGCGATGTGTGTGTTGTGTATGTGTTTGTGTGTTGTTCTGGTGTGTGTGTTGTGTGTGGTTGGGTGTGTGTGGTTTTAGTTGTGTTTTATAATATATTTTGTTGATTTGTGTTTTTGTGTTTCTTGTCAACTCATGGTCTTTACTTCTTTCTTGTTAACATATTCATTTCATGAGCAGTTTCTCCTGAATGATTGTATGTTAATAATGATTATTTTTTATTATAATATATCTTTCTATATCACGTTCCATCATTTTGTATACGTGTCTTTTATCTAATTTATAAATCTTTATGTCTTGTAGATGTTCCTTAAATTGATTTCCTTCCACGCCCTTCATTAATGTCTTGGTCAACACTCTTTATAGACTACCTTCTTCAATTCTTATTCAGGAATTCCTTGTCATAGTCCATCCAGTTAACCCGTGGGCTGTGGCAAGCCTTCCTGTAGGCTCTGCTGAGCTACTGCGAAACCGAAACCGCAGTTTTCAATTGCATACAAAAACCAGGCCGACATTCGTAAAAGTCTACTTATTGTGTCACATATACGCCTTGATGTCAGCTCTCGATAACACACACCACCATCTACCTCATTACGATGTACGCAGATATTTACCAATCCTTGGTTATTTGCCAAAAGATCTTGAGATGTAGGTCTTGGCGTTGGGATATTTTGTGTCTATCTTGGGACTTTTGAAGGGATTATTCAAGTATTTATACAGTGGTTTATATCAAGGTACGGTACAACGGAACCTATGCTTACCTTCAGATAAACGACTGCATAAATACATGAATAATCCCGTCTAAATCTTGGGACAAAATCCCAATGTGTGGCACCCTTGAATTCACCTCAACCGTCTCACGCAAGCGACTTGCTGCCCTTCGCCCCAGCTATTTCAACTCCCAACCACAACCATACCTCAACCCAATACGTTTGGGTTAAAATTAGATATAATGCCGGATGCAGATTTCTACAACCTTGATGTGATTTGCATCCAAGTCTGTAATGATCATCGTTTTTCTCACATTCCCGCACTGGTGGCACTAAAAATTGATTTGCTCCCGCAGTTTCAGGGATAAGAATTATTATCCTCCAGTATAAAACAAATATGTGGGAGTTGGATCTGGTCATTGATAGGTGCATCATATTGGAATCTGGTCCATATTTGGTCCGTCATTATCTTGCAACTTTTAAGGGTAGAGCAGCTTGGAGTAAGATCCTTAGATGTGGTTGGTCAATCATCTTGGAACTTTTACGGGTAATAGAGCTTGGAGTTAGATCTGGACCATGGTTGGTCATTCATCTTGGAACTTTTAAGAGTTGTACAGCTTGGAGTTAGATCTGGGCCATTATTGGTCCCCCATATTTGAACTTTTAAGAGTAGTAGACTATAAAGGTCGGAGTAGGATGGTAGGATGCTCTTCAGGATTGGCGATAGGGGGCTCCCTCCAACGAGTGTTCCCCATGATTAATTAATTATTTATTAATTAACCATTAGCTATCTATCTTATTTCTGGATGTGTTTTAGTTTGTTTCCATTTTTTCTCCCCTCATATATTCACCTGTATCGCTGTCTCACCTTTCTCATATATCCCTGTTGTTTTGTTGTTGTTGTGGTCTTTTTTTATGGTGTTTGTTTTGCTGTAATGAGACTTTTGTTCTCGTTTTTGTGTGTTTTTGATCATCGGGTGTTCCTTTGTTTCATGAGGGGTGTGTTGTTAGTGTGTGTGTGTGTGTGGTGTGTTGTGTGTGTGTGTGTGTGTTGTGTGTGGGTTGTGTGTGTGTGGGTGTGTGGTGTGTGTGTGTGTGGTGTGTGTGGTGTGTGTGTGTGTGTGTGTGTGTGTGTTGTGTGTGTGTGTGTGTGTGAGTGTGTGTGTTGTGTGTTGTGTGTGNATAGCTATCTATTTATTTCTGGATGTGTTTTAGTTTTGTTTCCATTTTTTTCTCCCTCATATATTCACCTGTATCGCTGTCTCACCTTTCTCATATATCCCTGTTGTTTTGTTGTTGTTGTTGGTCTTTTTTTTATGGTGTTTGTTTTGCTGTAATGAGACTTTTGTTCTCGTTTTTTGTGTGTTTTTGATCATCGGGTGTTTCCTTTGTTTCATGAGGGTGTGTGTTAGTGTTGTGTGTTTTGTGTGTGTGTGTGTGTGTGTGTGTGTGTGTGTGTGTGTGTGTGTGTGTGTGTGTGTGTGTTGTGTGTGTTGTGTTGTGTGTGTGTGTGTGTGTGTGTGTGTGTGTGTGTGTGTGTGTGTGTGTGTGTGTGTGGTGTGTGTGTGTGTGAGTTGTGTGTGTGGGGTGTGTGTGTGTGTGTGTGTGTGTGTGTGTGTGTGTGTGTGTGTGTATGTGTGTGTGTGTGTTGTGTGTGTGTGTAGTGTGTGTGTGTGTGTGTGCGTGTACGTGTTGTGTGTGTGTGTGTGTGTGTGTGTGTGTTGTGTGTTGTGTGCGATGTGTGGTGTTTGTGTATGTGTTTTGTGTGTGGTCTGTGTGTGTGTGTTTGTGTGTGGTGGGTGGTGTTGTTTTAGTTGTGTTTTATAATTATATTTTGTTGATTTGTTTTTTTTGTGTTTCTCTGTCACTCACGGTTCTTTTCCTCCTTCTTGCTTACCTTATTCATTTCCATGTATGCAGTTTCCTCCTGAATGATGTGTATCTTAATACGATTATTTTCTATTATAATATATCTTTCTATATCACGTTTCCATCATTTGTATACGTCGTCTTTTGTATATATTTATAAATCTTTATTTCTTGTAGATGTTCCTTAAATTTGATTTCATTCCACGCCCTTCATTAATTTCTTGGTCAACACTCTTTATAGACTACCTTCTTCAATTCTTATTCAGGAATTCCTTGTCATAGTCCATCCAGTTAACCCGTGGGCTGTGGCAAGTTTTCCTGAAGGCTCTGCTGAGCTACTGCGAAACCGAAACCGCAGTTTTTAATTGCATACAAAAACCAGGCCGACATTCGTAAAAGTCTACTTATTGTGTCACATATACGCCTTGATGTCAGCTCTCGATAACACACACCACCATCTGCCTCATTACGATGTACGCAGATATTTACCAATCCTTGGTTATTTGCCAAAAGATCTTGGGATGTAGGTCTTGGCGTTGGGATATTTTGTGTCTATCTTGGGACTTTTGAAGGGATTATTCAAGTATTTATTCAGTGGTTTATATCAAGGTACGGTACAACGGAACCTATGCATACCTTCAGATAAACGACTGCATAAATACAAGATTTTATCCCGTCTAAATCTTGGGACAAAATCCCAATGTGTGGCACCCTTGTATTCACCTCAACCGTCTCTCGCAAGCGACTTGCTACCCTTCGCCCCAGCTAATTCAACTCCCACCACAAACCTAACTTCAATCCAATACGTTTGGGGTTAATATTAGATATAATCCGGTGCAAATTTCTCAACTTGATTTGATGTGATTGCATCCAAGTCTGTAATGATGCATCGTTTTTTTCCTCACATGTCCCGCACTGGTGCAACTAAATTGAATTTGCTCCCGCAGTTTCAGGGATAAGAATTATTTCCTCGCATTATAAACAAATATGTGGGAGTTTGGATATGGGTCATTGATAGGTGCATCATATTGGAAATCTGGTCCATATTTTGGTCCGTCATTTATCTTGCAACTTTTAAGGGTAAGCAGCTTGGAGTAAAGCCTTATGATGTGGTTTGGTCCATCATCTTGGAACTTTACGGGTAATAGAGCTTGGAGTTAATCTGGACCATGGTTGGTCATTCCTCTTGGAACTTTAAGAGTTTGTACAAGCTTGGAGTTAGATCTGGGCCCTTATTTGTCCCCATATTTGAACTTTTAGGAGTATAGAATAGACAGTCGGAGTAGGATGGTAGGATGCCCTCAGGCTGCGACTCGGCGCGTCCTTCCAACGAAGTGTTTTCCCATGTTATTATTATTTATTAATTAACCAATAGCTTCTATCTTTATTTCTGGTGTGTTTTTAGTTTGTTTTCATTTTTTTCTCCCCTCATATATTCACCTGTATCCGCTGTCTCACCTGTCTCATAGATCCCTGTTGTTTTTTGTTGTTGTGGCCTTTTTTATGTTGTTTGTTTTGCTGTAATAGACTTTTTGGTCTCGTTTTTGTGTGTTTTTTGATCCTCTGGTGTTCCTTTGTTTTCATGAGGGTGTGTGATAGTGTTTGTGTGTGTGTGTGTGTGTGTGTGTGTGTGTGTGTGTGTGTGTGTGTGTGTGTGTGTGTGTATGTGTGTGTGTGTGTGTGTGTGTGTGTGTGTGTGTGTGTGTGTGTGTGGTGTGTGTGTGTGTGTGAGTGTGTGTGTGTGAGTTGTGTGTGTGTGTGTGTGTGTGTGTGTGTGTGTGTGTGTGTGTGTGTGTGTGTGTGTGTGTATGTGTGTGTGTGTGTTTGTGTGTGTAAGTGTGTGTGTGTGTGTGTGCGTGTACGTGTGTGTGTGTGTGTGTGTGTGTGTGTGTGTGTGTGTGTGTTGTGTGCGATGTGTGTGTTTGTGTATGTGTTTGTGTGTGTGTCTGTGTGTGTGTGTTTGTGTGTGGGTGGGTGTGTGTGTTTTAGTTGTGATTTATAATTATATTTTGTTGATTTGTGTTTTTGTGTTTCTCTGTCACTCACGGTTCTTTTCCTCCTTCTTGCTTACCTTATTCATTTCCATGTATGCAGTTTCCTCCTGAATGATGTGTATCTTAATACAGATTATTTTCTATTATAATATATCTTTCTATATCACGTTTCCATCATTTGTATACGTCGTCTTTTGTATATATTTATAAATCTTTATTTCTTGTAGATGTTCCTTAAATTTGATTTCATTCCACGCCCTTCATTAATTTCTTGGTCAACACTCTTTATAGACTACCTTCTTCAATTCTTATTCAGGAATTCCTTGTCATAGTCCATCCAGTTAACCCGTGGGCTGTGGCAAGTTTTCCTGAAGGCTCTGCTGAGCTACTGCGAAACCGAAACCGCAGTTTTTAATTGCATACAAAACCAGGCCGACATTCGTAAAAGTCTACTTATTGTGTCACATATACGCCTTGATGTCAGCTCTCGATAACACACACCACCATCTGCCTCATTACGATGTACGCAGATATTTACCAATCCTTGGTTATTTGCCAAAAGATCTTGGGATGTAGGTCTTGGCGTTGGGATATTTTGTGTCTATCTTGGGACTTTTGAAGGGATTATTCAAGTATTTATTCAGTGGTTTATATCAAGGTACGGTACAACGGAACCTATGCTTACCTTCAGATAAACGACTGCATAAATACATGAATAATCCCGTCTAAATCTTGGGACAAAATCCCAATGTGTGGCACCCTTGTATTCACCTCAACCGTCTCTCGCAAGCGACTTGCTACCCTTCGCCCCAGCTATTTCAACTCCCAACCACAACCATACCTCAACCCAATACGTTTGGGTTAATATTAGATATAATGCCGGATGCAAATTTCTACAACCTTGATGTTGATGTGATTTGCATCCAATTCTGTAATGATCATCGTTTTTCTCACATTCCCGCACTGGTGGCACTAAAAATTGATTTGCTCCCGCAGTTTCAGGGATAAGAATTATTATCCTCCAGTATAAAACAAATATGTGGGAGTTGGATCTGGTCATTGATAGGTGCATCATATTGGAATCTGGTCCATATTTGGTCCGTCATTATCTTGCAACTTTTAAGGGTAGAGCAGCTTGGAGTAAGATCCTTAGATGTGGTTGGTCAATCATCTTGGAACTTTTACGGGTAATAGAGCTTGGAGTTAGATCTGGACCATGGTTGGTCATTCATCTTGGAACTTTTAAGAGTTGTACAGCTTGGAGTTAGATCTGGGCCATTATTGGTCCCCCATATTTGAACTTTTAAGAGTAGTAGACTATACAGGTCGGAGTAGGATGGTAGGATGCTCTTCAGGATTGGCGATTCGGCGCTCCTTCCAACGAGTGTTTCCCATGATTAATTAATTATTTATTAATTAACCAATAGCTATCTATCTTTATTTCTGGATGTGTTTTAGTTTTGTTTCCATTTTTTTCTCCCCTCATATATTCACCTGTATCGCTGTCTCACCTTTTCCAGATTCCTGTTGTTTTGTTGTTGTTGTGGTCTTTTTTTTAATGTGTTTTTTTGTTTTGTGTATGAGACTTTTGTTCTCGTTTTTGTGTGTTTTTGATCATGCGGGTGTTTCCTTTGTTTCCTGAGGTGTGTGTTAGTGGTGTGTGGTTGTGTGTGTTGTGGTGTATGTGTGTGTGTTTGGGTGTTGTGTGTGTGTTGTGTGTGGTGTTTTGTTTGTGTGTGTGTGTGTGGGGGTGTGTGTGTGTGTGTGGTGTGTGTGGGTGTGGTGTGGTGTGTGTTGGCGTGTGTGTGGGTGTGGTGTGTGTGTTGGGTGGTGGTGGTGTGTGTGAGTGTGTGTTTGTGAGTTTGTGTGGTGTGTGTGTGTGTGGTGTGTTTGTGTGTGTGTGTGTATGTGTGGGTGTTTGTGTGTGTGTGTTTGTGGTGTGTGTGTGTGTGTGTGGTTTTGGATGGTTGTGTGTGTTTTGTTGTGTAAGGGTGTGTGGGGTGTGTGTGTGTTCCGTGTGTTGTGTGTGTGGTTGTGTGTGTGTGTGTGTGTGTGTGTGTTGTGGGCGAGTGTGTGTTTGTGTTATGTGTTTGGTGTGCGTGTCTGTGTGGTGTGTGTTTTGATTTTTTTTTTTTTTTTTGTGTATTTGTGTGTGGGTGGGTGTGTGTGTTTAGTTGGTTATAATTAATATTTGGTTGATTTGTGTTTTTTGGTTTCTCTGTCCACTCATGGTTCTTTTCCTCCTTCTTGTTTACCTTATTCTTTTTCCATGTATGCAGTTTACCTCTGAATGATGTTATCTTAATACTGATTATTTTCCTATTCTAATATATCTTTCTATATCACGTTTGCATCTTTTGGTATACGTCGTCTTTTATATATATTTATAAAATCTTTTATTTCTTGTAGATGTTCCTTAAATTTTTTCATTCCACGCCATTCATTAATTTCTTGGTCAAACACGCTTTATAGACTCCTTCTTCAATTCTTAATTCAGGATTCCTTGTCATAGTCCATCCATTAACCGTGTGCTGTGGCAAGCCTTCCCTGTAGGCTCGCTGCGCTACTGCAAAACCGGGGGGGGGGGGGATACCGCAGTTTTCAATTGCATACAACAACCAGGCTGACATTCTAAAAGTCTAACTTATTGTGTCACATATACGCCCCTTGATGTCAGCTCTCGATAACACACACACGCATCTACCCTCATTACGATTATCGCAGAGATTTTTACCCATCCTTGGTTTATTTTGCACAAAGATCTTGAGATTTAGGTCTCGGCGTTGGATATTTTGTGTCTATCTTGGGACTTTTGAAGGTTATTCAGTATTTATACAGTGGTTTATATCAAGGTACGGTACAACGGACCTACATGCTTCCCTTCAGATAACACGAAACTTCCTAAATACTGAATAATCCCGTCGAAATCTTGGGACAAAATCCAATGTGTGGCACCCTTGATTCACCTCCAACCGTCCTCCACGCAAGCGCTGCTGCCCTTCGCCCCACTATTTCAACTCCCAACCACAACATAACCTCAACCCAATACGTTTTGGGTTCAACTAGATATAATGCCGGAATGCAGATTTCTACAACTTGTGTTGATGTATTTGCATCCATCTGTAATTGTC
The DNA here is from genome assembly GCA_016584305.1 of Chionoecetes opilio. Taxonomy (NCBI): domain Eukaryota; kingdom Metazoa; phylum Arthropoda; class Malacostraca; order Decapoda; family Majidae; genus Chionoecetes; species Chionoecetes opilio. The sequence continues at coordinate 183,384 of JACEEZ010021134.1, read as the reverse complement.
ATCGTTTTTCTCACATTCCTCCCGCACTGGTGCACCTAAAAATTTATTTGCTCCCGCAGTTTTCAGGGATAAAAATTTATCCTCCAGTATAAAACAACTAGGTGGGAGTTTGGGATCTGTCATTGATAGGTGCTCATAATTGGAATCTGTCCATATTGGTCCGTCATTATCTTGCAACTTTTAAGGTAAGCAGCTTTGAGAAGATCCTTAGATGTGTGTTTGGTCCATCATCTTGAACTTTACGGGTAATAGACTTGGAGTTAGATCTGGACCTGGTTGGTTCATTCATCTTGAACTTTTAAGAGTTGTACAGCTTGGAGTTTAGATCTGGCCATTATTGGGTCCCCCTATCTGAACTTTTAAGAGTAGTAGACTATAAGTCGAGTAGGATGGTAAGGATGCTCCTTCAGGATTGGCGATAGGGGGCCCCCTCCAACGAGTGGTTCCCCCCATGATTAATTAATTATTTATTAATTAACCTTAGCTATCTATCTTTATTCTGGATGTGTTTTAGTTTTGTTCCATTTGTTCTCCCTATATATTCACCTGTATCGCTGTCTCACCTTTCTCATATTCCCTGTTGTTTTGTTGTTGTTGTGGTCTTTTTTTTATGGTGTTTGTTTTGCTGTAATGAGACTTTGTTCTCGTTTTTGTGTGTTTTTGATCATCGGGTGTTCCTTTGTTTCATGAGGGTGTGTGTTAGTGTGTGTGTGTGTGTGTGTGTGTGTGTGTGTGTGTGTGTGTGTGTGTGTGTGTGTGTGTGTGTGTGTGTGTGTGTGTGGTGTGTGTGTGTGTGTGTGTGGTGTGGTGTGTGTGTGTGTGGTGTGTGTGTGTGTGTGTGTGTGTGTGTGTGTGTGTGTGTGGTGTGTGTGTGTGGTGTGTGT
>JACEEZ010021134.1:130000-180000 GCA_016584305.1 Chionoecetes opilio | reverse complement strand
TATCACGTTTGCATCTTTTGTATACGTCGTCTTTTATATATATTTATAAATCTTTATTTCTTGTAGATGTTCCTTAAATTTGATTTCATTCCACGCCCTTCATTAATTTCTTGGTCAACACTCTTTATAGACTACCTTCTTCAATTCTTATTCAGGAATTCCTTGTCATAGTCCATCCAGTTAACCCGTGGGCTGTGGCAAGCCTTCCTGTAGGCTCTGCTGAGCTACTGCGAAACCGAAACCGCAGTTTTCAATTGCATACAAAAACCAGGCCGACATTCGTAAAAGTCTACTTATTGTGTCACATATACGCCTTGATGTCAGCTCTCGATAACACACACCACCATCTACCTCATTACGATGTACGCAGATATTTACCAATCCTTGGTTATTTGCCAAAAGATCTTGAGATGTAGGTCTTGGCGTTGGGATATTTTGTGTCTATCTTGGGACTTTTGAAGGGATTATTCAAGTATTTATACAGTGGTTTATATCAAGGTACGGTACAACGGAACCTATGCTTACCTTCAGATAAACGACTGCATAAATACATGAATAATCCCGTCTAAATCTTGGGACAAAATCCCAATGTGTGGCACCCTTGAATTCACCTCAACCGTCTCACGCAAGCGACTTGCTGCCCTTCGCCCCAGCTATTTCAACTCCCAACCCACAACCATACCTCAACCCAATACGTTTGGGTTAAAATTAGATATAATGCCGGATGCAGATTTCTACAACCTTGATGTTGATGTGATTTTCCAAGTCTGTAATGATCATCGTTTTTCTCACATTCCCGCACTGGTGGCACTAAACATTGATTTGCTCCCGCAGTTTCAGGGATAAGAATTATTATCCTCCAGTATAAAACAAATATGTGGGAGTTGGATCTGGTCATTGATAGGTGCATCATATTGGAATCTGGTCCATATTTGGTCCGTCATTATCTTGCAACTTTTAAGGGTAGAGCAGCTTGGAGTAAGATCCTTAGATGTGGTTGGTCAATCATCTTGGAACTTTTACGGGTAATAGAGCTTGGAGTTAGATCTGGACCATGGTTGGTCATTCATCTTGGAACTTTTAAGAGTTGTACAGCTTGGAGTTAGATCTGGGCCATTATTGGTCCCCCATATTTGAACTTTTAAGAGTAGTAGACTATAAAGGTCGGAGTAGGATGGTAGGATGCTCTTCAGGATTGGCGATAGGGGGCTCCCTCCAACGAGTGTTCCCCATGATTAATTAATTATTTATTAATTAACCATTAGCTATCTATCTTTATTTCTGGATGTGTTTTAGTTTTGTTTCCATTTTGTTCTCCCCTCATATATTCACCTGTATCGCTGTCTCACCTTTCTCATATATCCCTGTTGTTTTGTTGTTGTTGTGGTCTTTTTTTTATGGTGTTGTTTTGCTGTAATGAGACTTTTGTTCTCGTTTTTGTGTGTTTTTGATCATCGGGTGTTCCTTTGTTTCATGAGGGTGTGTGTTAGTTGTGTGTGTGTGTGTGTGTGTGTGTGTGTGGTGTGTGTGTGTGTGTGTGTGTGTGTGTGTGTGTGTGTGTGTGTGTGTGTGTGTGTGTGTGTGTGTGTGTGTGTGTGTGTGTGTGTGTGTGTGTGTGTGTGTGTGTGTGTGTGTGTGTGTGTGTGTGTGATTGTTGTGTGTGTGTGTGTGTGTGTGTGTGTGTGTGTGTGTGTGTGTTGTGTGTGTGTGTGTGTGTGGGTGTGTGTATGTGTGTGTGTGTGTTTTGTGTGTGTAAGTGTGTGTGTGTGTGTGTGTGTGTGTACGTGTGTGTGTGTGTGTGTGTGTGTGTGTGTGTGTGTGTGTGTTGTGTGTTGTGTGCGATGTGTGTGTTTGTGTATGTGTTTGTGTGTGTGTCTGTGTGTGTGTGTTTGTGTGTGGGTGGGTGTGTGTGTTTTAGTTGTGTTTTATAATTATATTTTGTTGATTTGTGTTTTTGTGTTTCTCTGTCACTCATGGTTCTTTTCCTCCTTATTGTTTACCTTATTCATTTCCATGTACGCAGTTTCCTCCTGAATGATGTGTATCTTAATACTGATTATTTTCTATTATAATATATCTTTCTATATCACGTTTCCATCTTTTGTATACGTCGTCTTTTATATATATTTATAAATCTTTATTTCTTGTAGATGTTCCTTAAATTTGATTTCATTCCACGCCCTTCATTAATTTCTTGGTCAACACTCTTTATAGACTACCTTCTTCAATTCTTATTCAGGAATTCCTTGTCATAGTCCATCCAGATAACCCGTGGGCTGTGGCAAACCTTCCTGAAGGCTCTGCTGAGCTACTGCGAAACCGAAACCGCAGTTTTCAATTGCATACAAAAACCAGGCCGACATTCGTAAAAGTCTACTTATTGTGTCACATATACGCCTTGATGTCAGCTCTCGATAACACACACCACCATCTGCCTCATTACGATGTACGCAGATATTTACCAATCCTTGGTTAATTGCCAAAAGATCTTGGGATGTAGGTCTTGGCGTTGGGATATTTTGTGTCTATCTTGGGACTTTTGAAGGGATTATTCAAGTATTTATTCAGTGGTTTATATCAAGGTACGGTACAACGGAACCTATGCTTACCTTCAGATAAACGACTGCATAAATACATGAATAATCCCGTCTAAATCTTGGGACAAGATCCCAATGTGTGGCACCCTTGAATTCATATCAACCGTCTCTCGCAAGCGACTTGCTGCCCTTCGCCCCAGCTATTTCAACTCCCAACCACAACCATTCCTCAACCCAATACGTTTGGGTTAAAATTAGATATAATGCCGGATGCAGATTTCTACAACCTTGATGTTGATGTGATTTGCATCCAATTCGTATGATCATCGTTTTTCTCACATTCCTGCACTGGTGGCCTAAAAATGTATTTGCTCCCGCAGTTTCAGGGATAAGAATTATTATCCTCCTATAAAACAATATGTGGAGTTGGATCTGGTCATTGATAGGTGCATCATATTGGAAATCTGGTCCATGTTTGGTCCGTCATTATCTTGCAACTTTTAAGGGTAGAACAGGCTTGGAGTAAGATCCTAATGTGGTTGTCAATCTCTTGAACTTTTGCGGTATAGAGCTTGGAGTTAGAATCTGGACACTGTTGGTCCTTCATCTTTGAACTTTTAGAGTTGTACGCCTTGGAGTTAGATCTGGGCCTTATTGGTCCCCATATTTGAACTTTTAAGAGTAGAAGACTATACAGGTCGGAGTAAGATGGTAGGATGCGCTTCAGGATTGGCGATTCGGCGCTCCTTCCAACGAGTGTTCCCCATGATTAATTAATTATTTATTAATTACCAATAGCTATCCTATCTTATTTCTTGGATGTTTTTAGTTGGTGTTTCCATTTTTTTTCTTCTCCCCTCATATAGTTCACCTTATCGCTGTCGCCTTCTCATATATCCCGTTGTTTGTTGTTGTTGTGTTCATTTTTTTTAATGGTGTTTATTTTGCTGTAATGAGACTTTTGTTCTCGTTTTTGTGTTGTTTTTTTGATCATCGGTGTGTCCTTTGTTTCATGAGGGTGTGTGTTAGTGTGTGGGGTGTGTGGTGTGTGTGGGTGTGTGTGTGTGTGTGGTGTGTGGGTTGTGTGTGTGTGTGTGTGTGTGTGTGTGGTGTGTGTGTGTGTGTGTGTGTGTGTGTGGGTGTGTGTGTGGTGGTGTGTGTGTAGATGTGTGTGTGTGAGGTGGTGGGTGTGTTGTGTGTGGTGGTGTGTTTGTGTGTGTGTGTGTGTGTGTGTTTGTAGTGTGTGTGGTGGTTGTTGGTGTGTGTATGTGTGTGTGTTGTGTTTCTTGTGTGTGTAAGCGTGTGTGTGTGTTTGTGGTACGTGTGGTGTGTGTTTTGTATGTGTGTGTGTGTGTGTGTGTGTGTGTTGTGTGCGATGTGTTGTTTTTGTTTATGTGTTTTTGTGTGTGTGTCTGTTTGTGTGTGTGGTTTGTGTGTGGTGGGTTGTTGTGTGTTTTAGGTTGTTTTATAATTAGATTTTGTTTGTTTGTGTTTTGTGTTTCTCCTGTCACTCTGGTTCTTTTCCTCCTTATGTTTACCTTATTCATTTCCATGTACGCAGTTTCCCCTCCTGAATGATGTGTATCTTAATACTGGATTATTTTCTATTATATCTATCTTTACTATATCACGTTTCCTCTTTTGTAATACGTCGTCTTTTATATATATTTATAAATCTTTATATTCTTGTAGATGTTCCTTAAATTGGATTTCATTCCACGCCCTTACATTAATTTCTTGGTCACACCTTTATAACAAAGATACCTCTTCAATTCTTATTCATAATTTCTTGTCATAGTTTCCTCCGATAACCCTTGGGCTGTGGCAGCCTTCCTGAAGGCTCTGCTGAGCTACTGCGAACCCGAAACCGCAGTTATTCAATTGCATACAAAAACCAGGCCGAAATTCTGAAAAGTCTACTTATTGTTTCTACATATACGCCTTGATGTCAGCCTCTCGATACCCACACACCACCATCTGCCTCATTACGAGCGATGTACGCAGATATTTACCAATCCTTGGTTATTTTGCCAAAAGCTCTTGGATGTAGTCTTGGCGTTTGGATATTTTGTGTCTATCTTGGGACTTTTGGGACAGGGATTACTTTCAAGTTTTATTCGTGGTTTTCTTCAAGGTAACCGTACAACGACCTATGCTACTTCGCTAACCGACTGCATAAATACATGAATATCCGTTCTAAATCTTGGAACAAGAATCCCAATGTGTGGCACCCTTGAATTCACTCTCATCCGCTCCTCGCAAGCGACTTGCTGCCCTCGCCCCACTATTTCAACTCCAACCACAACCATTCCCTCAACCAAATACGTTTGGGTTAAAATTAGTATAATGCCGGATGCAGATTTCTACAACCGTGATGTTGATGTGATTTGCATCGCATTGCTTGCTAATGATCATCGTTTTTTCTCACATTCCCGCCTGGTGCACTAAAAATTGATTGTGCTCCCGCAGTTTCAAGGATAAGAATTTTACCTCCAGTATAAAAACAATATGTGGGAGTTGGTCTGGTCATTATAGGTGCACAATATTGGAATCTTCCTGGTCCATATTTGGTCCGTCATTCTCTTGCATCTTTTAAAGGTAGAGCACTTGGAGTAAGATCCTTAGATGTGGTTTGGTCAAGCATCTTATGAACTTTTACGGGTAATAGAACTTGAGTTAGATCTGGACCATGTTGGTCCATTCCTCTTGGACACTTTTAGAGTTGTACAAGCTTGGAGTTAGATCTGGGCCATTATTGGTCCCCATATTTGGAAACTTTTACGAGTAGTAGACTATACAGGTCGGATTAGTATGGTAGGATGGCTCCTTCAGGGTGCGATGCGGCTCTCCCTCCAACGAGTGTTTCCCATGATTTAATTTATTTTTATTAACCATTAGCTATCTATCTTATTTCTGGATGTGTTTTTAGGTTTTGTTTTCCATTTTTTTCTCCCCTCATATATTTCACCTGTATCGCTGTCTCACCTTTCTCATATATCCCTGTTGTTTTGTTTGTTGTTGTGGTCTTTTTTTTATGGGGGTTTGTTTTGCTGTAATTGACTTTTGTTCTCGTTTTTGTGTGTTTTGGTCATAGGGTGGTTCTTTGTTTCATGAGGTGTGGTTTAGTGGGTGTGTGTGTGTGTGTGTGTGTGTGTGTTTGTGTGTGTGTGTGTGTGTGTGTGTGTGTTGTGTGTGTGTGTGTGTGTGTGTGTGTGTGTGTGTGTGTGTGTGTGTGTGTGTGTGTGTGTGTGTGTGTGTGTGTGTGTGTGTGTGGTGTGTGTGTGTGTGTGTGTGTGTGTGTGTGTGTGTGGTGTGTGTGTGTGTGTGTGTGTGTGTTGTGTGTGTGTGTGGTGTGTGTGTATGTGTGTGTGTGTGTTTGTGTGTGTAAGTGTGTGTGTGTGTGTGTGCGCGTACGTGTGTGTGTGTGTGTGTGTGTGTGTGTGTGTGTGTGTGTTGTGTGCGATGTGTGTGTTTGTGTATGTGTTTGTGTGTGTGTCTGTGTGTGTGTGTTTGTGTGTGGGTGGGTGTGTGTGTTTTAGTTGTGTTTTATAATTATATTTTGTTGATTTGTGTTTTTGTGTTTCTCTGTCACTCACGGTTCTTTTCCTCCTTCTTGTTTACCTTATTCATTTCCATGTATGCAGTTTCCTCCTGAATGATGTGTATGTTAATACTGATTATTTTCTATTATAATATATCTTTCTATATCACGTTTCCATCTTTTGTATACGTCGTCTTTTATATATATTTATAAATCTTTATTTCTTGTAGATGTTCCTTAAATTTGATTTCATTCCACGCCCTTCATTAATTTCTTGGTCAACACTCTTTATAGACTACCTTCCTAAATTCTTATTCAGGAATTCCTTGTCATAGTCCATCCAGTTAACCCGTGGGCTGTGGCAAGCCTTCCTGAAGGCTCTGCTGAGCTACTGCGAAACCGAAACCGCAGTTTTCAATTGCATACAAAAACCATGCCGACATTCGTAAAAGTCTACTTATTGTGTCACATATACGCCTTGATGTCAGCTCTCGATAACACACACCACCATCTGCCTCATTAAGATGTACCCAGATATTTACCAATCCTTGGTTATTTGCCAAAAGATCTTGGGATGTAGGTCTTGGCGTTGGGATATTTTGTGTCTATCTTGGGACTTTTGAAGGGATTATTCAAGTATTTATTCAGTGGTTTATATCAAGGTACGGTACAACGGAACCTATGCTTACCTTCAGATAAACGACTGCATAAATACATGAATAATCCCGTCTAAATCTTGGGACAAAATCCCAATGTGTGGCACCCTTGAATTCACCTCACCGTCTCTCGCAAGCGACTTGCTACCCTTCGCCCCAGCTATTTCAACTCCCAACCACAACCATACCTCAACCCAATACGTTTGGGTTAAAATTAGATATAATGCCGGATGCAAATTTCTACAACCTTGATGTTGATGTGATTTGCATCCAATTCTGTAATGATCACTGTTTTTCTCACATTCCCGCACTGGTGGCACTAAAATTGATTTGCTCCCGCAGTTTCAGGGATAAAAATTATTATCCTCCAGTATAAAACAAATATGTGGGAGTTGGATCTGGTCATTGATTGGTGCATCATATTGGAATCTGGTCCATATTTGGTCCGTCATTATCTTGCAACTTTTAAGGGTAGAACAGCTTGGAGTAAGATCCTTAGATGTGGTTGGTCAATCAACTTGGAACTTTTACGGGTAATAGAGCTTGGAGTTAGATCTGGACCATGGTTGGTCATTCATCTTGGAACTTTTAAGAGTTGTACAGCTTGGAGTTAGATCTGGGCCATTATTGGTCCCCCATATTTGAACTTTTAAGAGTAGTAGACTATACAGGTCGGAGTAGGATGGTAGGATGCTCTTCAGGATTGGCGATTCGGCGCTCCTTCCAACGAGTGTTTCCCATGATTAATTAATTATTTATTAATTAACTAATAGCTATCTATCTTTATTTCTGGATGTGTTTTAGTTTTGTTTCCATTTTTTTCTCCCCTCATATATTCACCTGTATCGCTGTCTCACCTTTCTCATATATCCCTGTTGTTTTGTTGTTGTTGTGGTCTTTTTTTTATGGTGTTTTGTTTTGCTGTAATGAGACTTTTGTTCTCGTTTTTGTGTTGTTTTTGATCATCGGGTGTTCCTTTGTTTCATGAGGGTGTGTGTTAGTGTGTGTGTTGTGTGTGTGTGTGTGTGTTGTGGTGTGTGTGTGTGTGTGTGTTGTGTGTGTGTGTGTGTGTGTGTGTGTGGTGTGTGTGTGTGTTGTGTGTGTGTGTGTGTGTGTGTGTGTGTGTGTGTGTGTGTGTGAGTGTGTGTGTGTGGTGTGTGTGTGTGTGTGTGTGTGTGTGTGTGTGTGTGTGTGGTGTGTGTAGTGTGTGTGTGTGTGTGTGTGTGTGTGTGTGTAAGTGTGTGTGTGTGTGTGTGCGCGTACGTGTGTGTGTGTGTGTGTGTGTGTGTGTGTGTGTGTGTGTGTGTGTGTTGTGTGCGATGTGTGTGTTTGTGTATGTGTTTGTGTGTGTGTCTGTGTGTGTGTGTTTGTGTGTGGGTGGGTGTGTGTGTTTTAGTTGTGTTTTATAATTATATTTTGTTGATTTGTGTTTTTGTGTTTCTCTGTCACTCACGGTTCTTTTCCTCCTTCTTGTTTACCTTATTCATTTCCATGTATGCAGTTTCCTCCTGAATGATGTGTATGTTAATACTGATTATTTTCTATTATAATATATCTTTCTATATCACGTTTCCATCTTTTGTATACGTCGTCTTTTATATATATTTATAAATCTTTATTTCTTGTAGATGTTCCTTAAATTTGATTTCATTCCACGCCCTTCATTAATTTCTTGGTCAACACTCTTTATAGACTACCTTCCTAAATTCTTATTCAGGAATTCCTTGTCATAGTCCATCCAGTTAACCCGTGGGCTGTGGCAAGCCTTCCTGAAGGCTCTGCTGAGCTACTGCGAAACCGAAACCGCAGTTTTCAATTGCATACAAAAACCATGCCGACATTCGTAAAAGTCTACTTATTGTGTCACATATACGCCTTGATGTCAGCTCTCGATAACACACACCACCATCTGCCTCATTACGATGTACCCAGATATTTACCAATCCTTGGTTATTTGCCAAAAGATCTTGGGATGTAGGTCTTGGCGTTGGGATATTTTGTGTCTATCTTGGGACTTTTGAAGGGATTATTCAAGTATTTATTCAGTGGTTTATATCAAGGTACGGTACAACGGAACCTATGCTTACCTTCAGATAAACGACTGCATAAATACATGAATAATCCCGTCTAAATCTTGGGACAAAATCCCAATGTGTGGCACCATTGAATTCACCTCAACCGTCTCTCGCAAGCGACTTGCTACCCTTCGCCCCAGCTATTTCAACTCCCAACCACAACCATACCTCAACCCAATACGTTTGGGTTAAAATTAGATATAATGCCGGATGCAAATTTCTACAACCTTGATGTTGATGTGATTTGCATCCAATTCTGTAATGATCACTGTTTTTCTCACATTCCCGCACTGGTGGCACTAAAAATTGATTTGCTCCCGCAGTTTCAGGGATAAAATTATTATCCTCCAGTATAAAACAATATTGGGAGTTGGATCTGTCATTGATTGGTGCATCATATGGAATCTGGTCCATATTTGGTCCGTCAATTATTATCCTCCAGTGTGTCATCAACTATTTAGGGAGTTGGATTAGTCTGATGGTGCATCATTGATTANCCTATGCTTACCTTCAGATAAACGACTGCATAAATACATGAATAATCCCGTCTAAATCTTGGGACAAAATCCCAATGTGTGGCACCCTTGAATTCACCTCAACCGTCTCACGCAAGCGACTTGCTGCCCTTCGCCCCAGCTATTTCAACTCCCAACCACAACCATACCTCAACCCAATACGTTTGGGTTAAAATTAGATATAATGCCGGATGCAGATTTCTACAACCTTGATGTTGATGTGATTTCCATCCAAGTCTGTAATGATCATCGTTTTTCTCACATTCCCGCACTGGTGGCACTAAACATTGATTTGCTCCCGCAGTTTCAGGGATAAGAATTATTATCCTCCAGTATAAAACAAATATGTGGGAGTTGGATCTGGTCATTGATAGGTGCATCATATTGGAATCTGGTCCATATTTGGTCCGTCATTATCTTGCAACTTTTAAGGGTAGAGCAGCTTGGAGTAAGATCCTTAGATGTGGTTGGTCAATCATCTTGGAACTTTTACGGGTAATAGAGCTTGGAGTTAGATCTGGACCATGGTTGGTCATTCATCTTGGAACTTTTAAGAGTTGTACAGCTTGGAGTTAGATCTGGGCCATTATTGGTCCCCCATATCTGAACTTTTAAGAGTAGTAGACTATAAAGGTCGGAGTAGGATGGTAGGATGCTCTTCAGGATTGGCGATAGGGGGCTCCCTCCAACGAGTGTTCCCCATGATTAATTAATTATTTATTAATTAACCATTAGCTATCTATCTTTATTTCTGGATGTGTTTTAGTTTTGTTTCCATTTTGTTCTCCCCTCATATATTCACCTGTATCGCTGTCTCACCTTTCTCATATATCCCTGTTGTTTTGTTGTTGTTGTGGTCTTTTTTTTATGGTGTTTGTTTTGCTGTAATGAGACTTTTGTTCTCGTTTTTGTGTGTTTTTGATCATCGGGTGTTCCTTTGTTTCATGAGGGTGTGTGTTAGTGTGTGTGTGTGTGTGTGTGTGTGTGGTGTGTGTGTGTGTGTGTGTGTGTGTGTGTGTGTGTGTGTGTGTGTGTGTGTGTGTGTGTGTGTGTGTGTGTGTGTGTGTGTGTGAGTGTGTGTGTGTGAGTTGTGTGTGTGTGTGTGTGTGTGTGTGTGTGTGTGTGTGTGTGTGTTTGTGTGTGTGTGTGTGTGTGGTGTGTGTATGTGTGTGTGTGTGTTTGTGTGTGTAAGTGTGTGTGTGTGTGTGTGTGTGTACGTGTGTGTGTGTGTGTGTGTGTGTGTGTGTGTGTGTGTATGTGTGTTGTGTGCGATGTGTGTGTTTGTGTATGTGTTTGTGTGTGTGTCTGTGTGTGTGTTTTTGTGTGTGGGTGGGTGTGTGTGTTTTAGTTGTGTTTTATAATTATATTTTGTTGATTTGTGTTTTTGTGTTTCTCTGTCACTCATGGTTCTTTTCCTCCTTATTGTTTACCTTATTCATTTCCATGTACGCAGTTTCCTCCTGAATGATGTGTATCTTAATACTGATTATTTTCTATTACAATATATCTTTCTATATCACGTTTCCATCTTTTGTATACGTCGTCTTTTATATATATTTATAAATCTTTATTTCTTGTACACACATAACAAAAGTTAGTCATGGTGACTAACTTTGCATACTAAAGCCGTGGGGTCTAAAACGAGTAACCCAAGTTAGTCACGCTGAGTAACAATGGTTAGTCATTTTTTGAGTAACTACCTAGTAAATCCGAGTATGGTCTTAGTCAAAACAAAATGACTAACCAGTTCGTCAAGTTCACCGTTTTGAGTATCCACATTAGTAAATTTGACTAAGGGGGCAAAAAATGCACCTTTAGGGGGGCAAAAAAATGCACCTTTAGGGGTGCAGGTTTTGCACCTTTATAGGTGCAACTTTTGCACCTTTTGGAGGGGTGCACTTTTGCACCCATATAGGTGCAGCAAATGCACCTTTAAGGGTGCAACTTTGCAACTTTAAAGGTGCAAAACTATATCACATGTTTTGCACCTTTAAGGGTCCAAGGTTGCACCTTAACACTAGGGTGCAACTTTTTGCACCTTTTGGAATTGGAATTTTGGGTGCGATTTTGCACCCATATGGGTGCAAAAAATGCACCTTTAGGGTGCAACTTTTGCACCTTTTGGAGGGATGCACTTTTGCACCCATATGGGTGCAACAAATGCATCTTTAAGGGTGAAATTTTGCACATTTAAAGATGCAAAATTATGTCCCACTTTTGCACCTTTAAAGGTGCAAAAGCTGCACCCACGTTCAAAACTACAGTTATTGCACCTTCTGGAAGAGTGCAATATTACACCCTATTGTACAAATAGGGTGCAATTATGCACCCCTCCGGAAGGTGCAAAAAATGTACCTCTGCACCTCCAGGAATGCAATTATAGTTATCTGTCCTTTATGGATCTTTAAAGGAAGAATTCCCGATATCATATTTTTTGATGGCAAGTTAGAGTAACTTGCTATCGAAAATTATGATATCATGAATTCCTCCTTTTATAAGATCCGTAATGAACAGAAATTTGCATTCTTGAAGGTGGGGTTGTTGCTGCAAGAGGGACATGTACACAAACAGCTTCTCCGATGCCCAAATCAATGTGGAAGTTCCTGCCCAATAAGTACTTCTCAAAATTAAAGCAAGGATCTTAATAAACCAGCATTCATGTTAACATTGTCTACTTTACTTGTCTTTAAAGCGAAAAATATGCATTAAAGGAAAAATAACAGGATCAAGTTAATAAGGATATAATACATGATTATAGAAATACATCTTTATTAAAGCTGAAACAACTTGAGATTAGAAAAAATACAATGTTAGATTAATGTGTACAGGGTAGGAATGAATGACAATCTACTTAGTTCGCGATTTGTCCTTCAACGCTAAAAGATCAGGGGGATGGAAATATATTTCCGATACTTATCTTTGCAAACTGAACACAAATTACGTTATTTAGTTTTAAATATCTTAACACCAAATCTATGAAAATTGAACCATGGAAATTTTTCATATATATGACTTACTTTTTTTTCATGCTAATGATAAATAAGGCAATCATCTTAAATGGAAAAACGCGACAGTTGGCCAACCTAACCCTATGCATTATTGCAATAGCCTGTGACTGATTAAGTGATTATTTACGGGAAAATGCTATTGGAAATTATTGGGCCTGGCTATAATATTGTGTAAAAGTAGAAAATATTGTGTACATAGCCATCATACAGGTATCAAAATATACTGCAAACACTGATCTTATAAGTGAGATTAGTGCAACATCTTGTAGAGAAAGAAATATATACTTGAAGCTCTTTTTACTCAAACGCATTAAAGTAGGAAAGGAGTACATAAAATGCAATAAATATTTTCAAAGGTGACATCTGATGAAAAGCTTTTGAATTGCTATGCAATGTTTAAGAAAGACGAAAAAAAAAATAACTGGTGGATAGTTTAGCATTAAAAAGCCTAACAACTGGAAAAATACAACCTAAGAATTTTTTTTTAGAAAACTGGAAAAGATGAAAGACATTCACTGAAAAGAAGCAAGATACACAATAAAATAACGCAGTGGCCAGTGGGAATATGATGGCTAATTCCACATATCAAATGACTGGCCTAGATGCCATGCTAATTCTATTTATTACTGCTTACAAGAATGCCAGTAGCTAATATTGTAGTATATTATATGCAGTGATATGCTCCATACCATAATTTCCTACCTTATGTGCATAGCCTACCTTATACAATCTGTTTGTACATACAACATTACTATTATAACACTGCTGTACAAACAGGTTGTGTAAGCTAGGCCATGCACATAAGGTAGGAAATGATAATGCAGAATGGGTATAAATAAGACAAACTAGAAGCCGCTATAACCTACCACTTGTGAATAATATTGTACTGTTTGCAGAGAATGACAAAAAATATATAATATCTAGTTAATTATTTCAATAGTTTCTGTGAGAAAGAAACCTGAAAGTTAATGTGGACCAAAATATGCTGATTGTATTTGGATGCAAGTGAAATACTTAATTTGGAAGGCAATGTATAGTTTGAGAGATGAGAGGTATAAACAATGTCAAATAAACAGATGATAATGGAAGAGGACCCTGTGCCAACAAGGCAGCATGGAAGGGTAGATAATAGAGAGAACACAACAAGGAAGGGATGTAGCTTCAGCTAAATGTTGAGAGTGCGGTGAGGCAGTAAAAAACAGGAATGGAAAACAGGACTCAGGAATAGCTAAAAAACGAAATAACACTGTCCTGTAGGGGTTTTAAAGGAACCTGTATCAACATAATTAAATTAGACCAAACCTGCTTTTTGATGTGTTCCCTCAGTTCAATCTCTTCTGGTTTCCTCAGCCTGATGTTCATGTTGTAGATGTTGTAAAGAGCATTGATTTCCAACATTTTGTACAGCTTCAATGGTCTGTCAAGCCTAGTTTCTCCATGAAGAACATGAAAACTGTGTTTGTGTTGACCAATTTAGCGTCCCATTACACTGCTGTCTTGTGCCCACTGGAATGACATGTAACTGAGCTGGACGACGGCGAGGACTCGAGCTGCGCCACAGATGAGGAAGCGGCAGCCTCTCTTGTTTGCGGGCGGAGAAAGCAGCGCCTTTCCAAGCGAAGAGATTGCCTCGTCTCCTGAGCAGCAAGGACGGAATCGACGCCGCCCACCCTTCCTCGACGTCCTGGCTCCCGTTGGGCGAGGAGGAACTCTTGTCCTCCTGGTTGGTCATCATGGTCAGCGCATTCCCGGTGGCCACGTCGAAGAGGTTGTCGAGAAGTACCTCAAAATCCTTTCTTCGAGATTTGAGCCTCGATCGCCGATAGCGACCTTTCTGAGGAGCTCGTACTCCGATGGAGCTTCTCAATCTGGTGACAATGTTGTCTTTTCGGATCATTGGGATCCGCGCCATATCCAAAACTGAGCCACCATGGGGGCACGGCCAGCGTGACATCGCGGAGAGTCATCTTTTTGAGCGTAGACGGTGGAGAAACGACCCCGAGAACCTCTCTGTTGGAAGGGAGTTTTGAGCCAATTACCTCCGTTGGGGAACACAAGAAAATCTTGCTCCTAGTCGCCATATCAAACTGAAAAAAGAAAGGAGAATATGTTCAGAACTTAATTTGTGACAAGTAGAACGAATTCGGAAGGAAAATATTGTGAAAATAGGAGGAGGAAATGGAGTATGTTCCAATAAACACCATGACCAGTCGAACGAGTCACAGAGGGAAAACTTCGGGTCATGTGTGCAACATCTTCCTACGAGCCGAATTCCATAAAAAAATTCAGGGTGATTTCCACTTGAATGGTAACAAATTCCCGGGTTAGGAACAAAAACAATTCCAACTTTTGTTTGTAAGGACCACCAATGAATGTATACATTAATAAAAAAATGTTAAGCCTAGCATTAAGTCAGAGCAGATTGAGGGTGTGGCCTAAAACACATAAGGGAAAACAAACCCACTGACATGCCAGTCACAAAACAGTATGCAATGGCAAATGAATGGGGGACAAATAAACATAAAGTATACAAAAATATATATACTTTTGGAAACATGGAGCTAAGCTCCACAATAGCCATGTAATCTAAACTATGCTGCTGTCACACAGAGCCGTGTGGGCTCACCATTCACCACCGTGTGAAAAATTTGGTGCGGCCCGGCAGCATACGGTGAGGACACACGGTGGGCCGTTTCCCGTCCATTGAACACTTTCAAGGGACTTTGCCGGCCATCCGCGCCCGGCAGGAGTTTTGAATATGCTCAAAAACTCCTGCGGGCGAGTTAAAAGGGGCAGTGAACGGCGAGAGCCTGGTACGAGGACGCTATAAGGATGGCGCATCCGTTTTGCGCCTGTTCGCGGGACGGTGAACCCAGTTACCGGGCCGGTGAGGACCGGTATAGCCCCGGTGACAAATAAAAAACATTGCGGCTGCTGACATTTTTTGCTGATTCTTCGCCGTGTTGGGGACTTTGTTGTTTTTCTATTAGACGGGAAGACACACGGTGTCTTCCCGCTCACCCAGAGCGCAGCTCTGTGTGAGCTCACCCAGAGGCAGCAGAGCCCAGCTCACCTGGCTCTGTGTGACAGCAGCATTAACTTAACGGTAAATTTAGATTTTGTCCTTAATCACATACATTATTTCGATATCACTTTTATTCTATCTTTGTCCAATTAGTTAGGGGTCTACTCTATACTATTACCGATGCAGATTCGTGTTTTTTAGTGAAAAAACCCAAGTCAGGAGGTTAGGATAAGTTAATGACCTTGCAGCAAAAATCCAGGAGGGGCCATAGCCTCCCCTTATTTAAAAACTAAGGTTAAACTCGCTCCAAGGATTCCTAACATACCTTCTGACCTGGGGAGGGATTAAAAAAAAAAATAATATATATATATATATATAATAATATATATATATATATATATATATATATATATATATATATATAATATATATATATATAAAATTTTTATATATATATATATATATATATATAATAATATATATTTTTTTTGCAACAGTAAATTCTAGTAGATATTCAGGTCAATTGTCTTACTTACTAACCTTAACCTAGAACTAAACAAAATGGCAATTAATATTAGTCAGAACTGGGCCACCCGGATGGTTGTGTAAAGTCCGGTTCCCAGTAGCCCGCTTGTACGGCCGCCGTACAACAATGAACAACAATGACGTCACAATAAAGTCGACCGCACCGCCGTACCGCTGTACGGCTGCCGTACAAAGTTAAAATCAAGTCATCTCTCCCACTCGGCGGTGTCCGCTCGAGCGGAGGTGCAAACTGTGCCCGGTTACCACAAATACCACTCAAGCGGTGATGATGGTGACGTCATTGTTGGGCGGTGTACGGCAACGGCGGCCGTAGAAGCGGGCTAGTGGGAACCGGCCTTAAGCCTACACAAAAGGGTCGCCTACTTTACTCTTGAACACGTCAGGTTAGGTTACGTTAGGGCACGGTTAGTTTCCCTTACCAATATGTTAACTTTGTGTGGGAATCACAATGATGGTATTTTTGAGAAAATCCGATGGTTAGCTACAGAGCGACAGTCAAGCGTCTTCACCCGGCAAGGCGACCCTTTCCAGACTTGGGAAATAAGCGGCCCCACTGCTCCGGCTAGTTGGCGGCCGCCAATCCTGTGGAATATTTACCAAATACGTAGGTTATATTTGTTAGTGTCCAGAAGTGAATGGTAATTACTACATATATGCCGCAGAAGAAACTACATATACACAAATCGTGTTATTAAGGTTGCAGTGAAAGCCCAGTTCTGTCTAATAATAATGCGTTATTATTACGCAGAACTGGGCTTTCACTGGCAACCAAATACAACAAAATAAACCGACAAAAATATCACATTTTGTGTTATAATTTCTTTATATAAATATATATCACAGACCACCTGTTAGTTCACTAACCGGTAAAGATTCGTTTTATCAACGCTCTCCTTTTTCAGATGAAACTATATTTTTCTGATACATTTTTATGTGTTTTGAAAGAATCTGATGTTTGTTTGGGTTTAAAGATTCGTTTTATCGCCCCTGCCATATCTAGCTTACTACCTTATGAAGGACAAATCTTTTGTCATACACGTCTTCAAACTAACCTTCAAACCTCCTGGCAAGCTGTTACTTCGATAAAAAATCACGGAAATAAATGATAATAAAAATAAATAGGTGAAACTCCGCCGTCGTCATCAGCACAGTCAGTGACCACAGGCCAATCCCTCCCTCACTGACAGCAGCCAGGCTAGGTTAGGTTAGGTTAAGGTTAAGGTTAAGGTTAAGTTTAGTTTAGTTTAAAATAAAACTAAATTTAAACCCTTTAACCTAACCTCCCTTTTTGACCAAATTAACAGTTTGCCAAGAGGCTTGAAGGTTAGTAAAAGACATGTATGACAAAAGATTAGTCCTTCATAAGGTAGTAAACGATATATAGCAGGGTTGATACAAACAAATCTTAACTCACAAAACCTAACCTGGGCATTAGGTATTATTTTACACTAGGACCAGAATTCCCTACACAAGTGGGACCATGGTTAATGTTTACCTTTTAGGATTCTAAGAAAAACTCTCAATGAGCTTCCGTTGCAAATCAATACTTTTGGAGATACGACAAGTGACAAGAGAGACAAAGTGTTTATGTGCGCCTCACTCTTCTTTCTCTTGTGACCTGCATCGCCTCAATTTTTCCTTTGCCACGGACATTTTTTAACGCGAATTTGCCTTTAGTCAGGTTAAACGTGGAGTTAGGTTAGATGGTATTCAACCAGTAATTTAGTACGAACTACACACAACCCTCGTTTTCCCGGACTAATAGGGGGGAGCACTGGTTCGGGAACCGCAAACGTCCGGGAATCGCAACAGTCCGAGGCCATTACTCACCCCGGACGTTTATCCTACTCTAGTATTTACTGTCCGGCAACCGCCAATATCAGCTACCCCGCCCCGGACTTTTACGTCACTTTGTTGTTGTTTTTAGTGCTGCGAGGATCCCTTGGGGAACACTATGTGCCCTGGTGATGTCCTATGATGCTATCACAGGCGCTGTAGTTGATCTGTCTTCCTAGGAAGGCACAGGTGAGGCGGATGACAGCGTGTTGCCGGGAGGGGTGTGTGTCTTGGAGAGTGAGTGTCGTGTACCCAAATGTAAACAATACAAAAGCTGAGCATGCTGACACCCGGCGGGAGGCGCGGACACTGACCAGGTGTGACAGGAGACGCTCGGACCGCCGGACAACTTTGTCAATTTACGGACGGGACCAGGCATTAGTCCGGGACTCTGACATATCCCCGGACCTCTGATTTTGACCGGCAAATCCGATATCCGGGAAATGGAGGTCCGGGAAAACGAGGGTTGTGTGTACGTTTAAAGTATTCTTATCCTATATATTTTGATGTGTTAAGAATGATGGTCACATTAATAATCGTCGGAAATGCCTCATTTTGCAGTTATCCCCTTAAGGTTAGGTTAGGTTAGGGAACTTCCCTAGAAATAGGTAGGTATCTGTAGGTTATTGGTTATATATTTTGATGTATTTTCAGCTTCATATCATCCCATAGTGTATACCGGATATATTTTACGTCATCTACATAATCTACTCCACATACAAAACTTGTTTCCCCCTTCCCCGCCCAAAACTTCCCGATGGGTCCTCAGGTTTTTTATGGAGGGGGATAACTGCAAAATGAGGCATTTCCGACAATTTTTAATGTGACCAACATTCTTACCAAATCAAAATACATAGGGAAAGAAAATTTATAATCTCGTACTCAATTAATGTTTGAAAGTAACAATTTACCGGTCAGAAAAGGTTACGTTAGTGTCTTAGTGAGTCATAAGGTTAGGTTAGTAGATTTTCCTATTTCCTATTCACTCTCTTTCCTATAAAAACATCTTATATCTCCGAAAGTAGTAATTTACGACGGAAGCTTATCAGAATCCATTAAGGTAAACAAACCATACTCTATGATTGTTTTAGAAAAATTATAGTCCTAGTGTAAACATTTACTGGGCATTGATTACTTAACCGAGCCTCGATGGCCCACACATACCCCTTGTGTTATTTTTAGTTTGGTAAATTTCTAGCATTTGCCCTTACTCTCCCCCTTGGAAGGGGGAGAGCCGACCCCAATCCCTTCCCGCAAACAAGTGTGGGGACTTGTGGAAATGCGAGCTTTTCGGGTAGGGAAAAAATTACTGGTCGAACATACGTACTTTTGGAGTTATGAGGGGAGTCAAAATTCCCTATATCTAAGGAAATGTACCTAGATCTAGAAAAATTTACCTAACCTGAGCTAGCTAACAAAACCTAACCATTAAATTTGTACACTAGGACAGAAATTCCTTACACAATTGGGAATGTTGTTTCTGTTCACCTCAATAGATTCTAAGAAATATTTTTATTCTCTCTATGAACTTCCGTCGCAAATCACTACTTTCGGAGATATAAGACTTTTTTAATAAGAAGGAGTGTATGAGATATGAAAATTAAACTAACCTAACCCACCTTTAGACTCACTAATCTAACCTAATCTAACCTAACCTATTCCCACACGTTAACCTCCAAACTAAAGCCAAATCTGCATTAAAGAAGTGTCCGCGGCAAGGGAAGAACAGAGTGAAGGAGGTCACAAGAGGAAGAAGAGTGTGACGGACGTAAACACTTTGTCTCTCACCTCCCTATAAACAACATGTCATATCTCCAAAAGTAATGATTTGCGACAGAAGTCCATAGAGAGAATGTTTCCTAGAATTGGTAAATTTCTAGTGTTTGCCCATACTCTCCCACTTCCCCAAAACAAGTTTGGGAACCTGTGTGAATGCAGGGTTTTCGGGTGGGGAACACATTATGCGTCAGAAACACGTAATTTAAGAGTTGTGTATGGGGGGTAAAATTCTCTAGATCTAGGGTATATTCCTTATATCTACAGAAATTTCCCTACCCAAAATTAACCTAACCTAGCCAAATGAACCTAACCTAGCGGGGGGCTTGACCCACCGATAACCTAACCTAACCAAATCTAACCTAAGCTAACCAACCAATTCTAAACCAAACCCAACCAAATCTAACTAACCTAAACACTATACAAAACAAATTAAACCTATCCTCCTAGCGGGGGGTTGGGGGGTTGCTCAACCACTTGGGTCATCAGTCCTGTAGGATCGGCCAGGTTCCAACACGTCTCTGGACTCGGAAGAATCCAATTATTTTTCCCTAGATTCTAGAATTTTTTCAACACCCCTACTCAAAAACCTATGTGGTTGCCGAAGGTTTATTTGTATCCCAGCCAAATATCCCGCATTCCCCCCCAGAGTCCCCAAGCTTGTTTTGTGGGAGAGGGGGAGTATGGGCAATGCACTATAATACTACCCTTAAATCCTTAGGTAAATAGAAACCAAACCCAAATTGTGTAGGGAATTTCGGTCCTAGTGTAAAAAAATACCACTAACTTCCTAAACTAACCAAATTGAACCTGCAAACGTGGAGGCTCTGCCGCCTCGACCCCCCCGATATTCTAACCTAACCTCCTACGGTTTACAGGGAGTTTCGTACTAAGTTGTTTCGTAACTCCGGTTTTGGTTAGTAGTTTTCGTAACACTGATTTTGATTTTTTTTTTCGTAGATACCTGATTCGTTTCGTAGCTCCTAGTAGTCAAGTTCAACTCTGAGCTGAGTATACGAAAACGACTATGGTTCATATAGACTACGCAACTTTTTAGTGTACGAAATAACTTATGTACAAACTGATTGCACCCCTCGCCTCCATATTCTCGGGAATACTTTGGAACTCATCCTTCCGGCTTTGACTGAAATGAACTACCGCACTGTATTGTATGCTTATTGTACTTCACATCTGTAAAGGTTTCCGCGTGCGCTCTGCCTTGGTTAACCCACACGGCCGGCTATGAAATACGAGTGCCTCAAAATAGTTCTTAAGTCCAGTTTAGGATGGTTGTAGTGTGGTTAGGGGTTAGGTATTACTTTGTGGTTAAGGCTAGGTTAAGTTAGGTTAGTTAATCTTTGTGGTTAAGGTTAGTTAGTTAGGTATACTTTGTGGTTAAGTTAGGTTAGGTTAGGTATAACTTTGTGGTAAGGTTAGGTTAGGTTAGCTTTTTACATATAGTGACTTTGGTGATTTTTGGGGCGCCATAAATACTTATATGGTGCTTCCTCCCCCACCCAAAACCCCGTATTCCGCCAGTCGTCCCAGGCTTGTTGGCTTATAAGGTAAAACTTTGGAAGAGTCCTTCACTCCATCCATATCTTTTTTTTCTTCCCCCTATAGCCAACAAGCCTGGGGAACTGGCGGGAATACGGGGTTTGTTTGGGTGGGGGAAGCAAATATTAAGTGATTTATGGCTCCCCAAAAATCATCAAATTCACTATATGAAAAATCTAACCTAACCTAACCTTACCACAAAGTATCCGAACCTAACCTAACTAACCTTAAACCACAAATATAACCCTAACCTAATCTAACCTTAACCACAAAGTATACCTAACCGAACCTAACCTAACCTAGCTTAAAACCACAAAGTATACCTTACTAACCATACGCTAACCTAACCTTACCACAAATTATACATAACCTAACCTAACCTTAACCACAAAGTATACCTAACCTAAACCTAACCTTAACCAAATATACCTAGCGCTAACCTTCCACAAGTATCCATAACCCTTAACCACAAGTATACCTAAATAACCTAACCTAACCTTAACCACAAAGTAAGACGCTAACCTAACCATAACCTAACTGGACTTAAGAATGTTTTTGAGGCCACCTCATATATTCATAGCGGCCGTGGTTACAAGGCTGAGCGCACGCGGAACCTTTTAATACATATGTGAGTAAAATAAACACACACAATACAGTGTCGGTAGTTCATTTCAGTCAAATCCGGAGGGATGAGTTTCAAATTATTTCCAAAACCCATTTACTACTTACCAATTACATACACTGATCGTGGCATAGCAAGGTTCACTGAAAAGGAAGGCGAGGGAGGTGTCTAGCAAGGGACTCGAAGGGAGGGCGAAGGGCTGCAGGATACCGGTCAGCGCCGTGTTGGCCAGAGTGCCGTGAGTACTGTCTGGCCTCGCCACTATTATGCTGGCTGCTGTTGTTGTTTTATGGCTGCGAGGATCCCCTTGGGAACCTATAACCCTGGTGATGTCCATGATGCTATCACAGGCGTGGCAGCCTGCCCTGCTTGTGTCGTTTCCTCGGATCGCGGCACTATTCAAGTATTTAACCCAAAGCAAACAAGCGAACAATTGAAAGTCTATGATGCGCAAGACCTCTGCTCTTCCACAACTCTTTATTTTATTTTGTAGCGTCCTTAAATTAATACTATACTTATTTCAAGAACCAATTTAAGAAAAAAAATGATTACTTACTGTATAATCCTTTGCCTTGCTCTGCACAGGGGCACACTGCTTTAGCCATGATAATGATGGATATTCGCTCTTCTCATTATCTCTTTCTTCTCTGCAGCTGTCGACCGAACCAAATCCCATTTGCGCCAATGTTTATTTTAAGCTTTCATCAGTTTTCCAACTGAACGGTAAATGTGTAGGCTACTTGACAATATTTGGAGGAGAAATGCCAAGCGTCGCAATATGAATAAATGCTTTCAAAGAACCGTCGTTGTTAAAGACTTATCATATATTATCATGATCAATTAGTGCACAATTGATACAGAATAGTGGTTGTATTCCAAATATTTCACAAAGAGTAAATCTTTGATACACAGAAGTAAGAATGCCCGTGTACACAATACAAGACTAAAACGCATTAGTCAATGCCTTTCTGCACGAAGGCTTTGACTAAACTTACGTTTTGTGTTTATGACTTCAGTAGATGGCCTTTGCCACTTGACCGAAAGCAGTTAGAGCCCAAATAGGCACTAGAGATGCTTGGAATATACGTGTACATATCGGAGTGAGCATGATCCTCCTGTATAACCCCCTCAATGGAATTGAACCCACCTTAGCTGATGAACTTCTTGGCCGCTAGAGGTTCATACCAACAACTTCCGGAAATTGCTTAAAAAATAGTTTTTGGTATATTTTTGTCAGTCCACAAAATATATATAGACAACCCTATCGTTGTTTGCGAACATGATGGAAAAAAATTACTAATCATAAGTAAATGGTAAATTTGGGTATTTTTTCCTTGAGGGCTCAGTGGTTGCCCTTAGCACATTCTGGAGGACTGTGATGGTTGGCCCATCCACCCGTGGTGGCGCTGGCTGGATTTTTATCGTGACAACCTTGGTCGTAGGTGAGAGCCTGTTTTCTGTGATGTTCGGATCCTTGGTCAGGCTCATGCTGCCACCATGATGTTCCCTCCGGCCCGCATTTGTAGTCGCAGTCGAAAGAAACAGGTAATGCGGTGTCTTTCGGCTTTACTCGACGATGGCTTTGACAGTTTGCTCCTTGGTGGGACTTGAGCTCGTGACCTTTTGCTCACCTACCAGGCCTCGTGGTCGAGACCGCGTTTAAAGGTCAAAAGAGTTGCCCCCGACCAGGATTCGAACTCGGGCATCGGCTCACCTCCAGAACGCTAACTACTTCCGCCACCGTCTCCCCCAGAAACTATAGAAATTATATATGTTTCCGGTAACATGAGAAATTAGGGTGACACTTTATTTTTAGAACTTTCCGAAAAATGAAAAGACGTTGATTTTCTTCTGGTTCGTATGGGCCAAACCATCACATACACAAGTTTCATCCTGATCAAATAATATTTAGCCGTGGCCTCATCGCACTTGGAATGTATACAACTAACCTATTAGCCCCGTCCTTGTGGTCTTCCCACTTACCCTGACCAATCCTTCCCATCGGGTTGTAAATCTGTAGAGACATCCGGCGTGGAGGAAGGCCAGGGGCGCCCCACACAGGCTCGTGGCCTGGGGCCAGTTTGATGTTTCTCTTGTCGAGTGCTGCTTGGTATTGGAACGGAGCCCTTCATGGAACTCGCGCCGTGGTGACCCCAGGCTGGGCGTCGTTAGGGTGGGCGAGGCGACGGCCCCCCCGCGTATGCCCCCAATGATTGATTGATTGTGTGTCTTTGTCCTGGCCAACGTTACCAAGTGCTTATTAAGTTTACAACCGCACGTTACCACACCAGAGAACATAAACACACGGTAGCCCACTAGCCATATCACGTCTCGAAATGGTGCTACCTTGCCAAGCCGGAACGGCTCCCGGACAGCTACTCGTCAGCTCGTCATGGCTCCGGGAGGTTGTTGGGTACTCACCGGGCCGGGGAGAGCTGAGGATACCTCCCTGGCGCTCCAGGCGGGGCGTGACGGCGCTGCGCCCGCCCGACCGCCTCGTGATTGCCACACACGACCCTTCACGAGACTATGTGAACGAGGTGGCCCCTTGGCCCCCGACCCGAAGCATGTGAGCCTTCAACCATGGTTGCACACGCCCCACACGCCCCCCGCCGGCCGACCCGCCCCCCCCTGAAAAAAGGCTCAGGGCCGGTCTCGGGTTAGCCCGGGTGGTAATTCAGGCGGACGCAGCCACACCGTGTAGCAGCTTGAGAACCAGTATTTTATTAGCCAGTAGTAGCACCGATATTCCACATCCCGAGACTTCCCGGTACTTGAGCGTACGCTATCAGAATAAACTTAACGACAATCCCAGGCGTCCGAAAAGATTACAACAGGCCAATAGTCCGCCAAACGCACAGCCCTTCATGTGAACCACTAGGATACCCTTATTTTTCACTTTTCGAAAATCAGTGAGGCCGGTTTGACGGGGCCTCTTGTTTGGCGTCGGGGATCTTTCCCCGGTGCTGGCCTCCACCACTGCAGGATGTACTGCGTCCTGGTCCTCGTCCTTGGTGAGGGTCAAATTGTAAGTCCTTTTCCATCAGGGCGACGCCACGCTCGGCGAAGTCGTTCAGTACCCGGATGGTCGTTGACTTGTCGGGCGGCGGCGACGTACGGGGTCGTCGTGCCACTCCGCCGGGTCGGTCTCCAGGAAGCCGTCGTCGATCCCCAGGGTGCTAAGAACATTCGCGACGACTGGGTCAGAGTCCGCGAGGGTCTTCTGCGACAAGTCGGCCTTGAGATCAACGACTGGCCCGCTTGGTGAGGTCTTCCGAGCCCTATTGAAGCTGAGGCCTCGATCATGGCCCGCTTTCTTCCCAGCGAATAAGTCTCGTCAGAAACGCCAACGGGACGAGGCTCTCACTCAAATAACCACAAGTGGCGTCGCGCGAAGCCGTCGGCGACGCCTTTGGCGAGGGCCTGTCCTCGTACCCGACCAAATCCTTCAGGAGGGCCAGGTCGTTCGCAGGGGGGGCCCCTTGGGCTCGGCGCGGCGTACCACGTCGGGGCCTTAGACCGAGACGATGAACTTGACATACCGAAGGTGCGCGCTTCTCCCCGGGCAGTCCAAGGTTTGCCTGTCCCCGGAAGACGTAGATCTTCACCGGTATATCAGCTTGGCCATTCCACGCGCGTGAACGGTGATTCCCCTTCAGCCGGAATCGAATGCTCGGGCCGGCAATCCCGCCGAGCACGATGACGGAGAGCTTCCAGAGCTCGCGATAGTCATCCCGCGGCTGGAAACTGCGACAGTTGAGCTTGAGTCCCCCGCGATGGGGTTTGTCCCGGGAGTCCCCGGATGGCCTCCGTGAGTGTTCATCGGCATGATCTCGTGTCGTGGTCCTGTCGATTAAGTCCCCACTTGTTTCTACAGTAGGAGAACACATCGTGTCGCGATGGGTAAACACATTGTGAAACAGTAAACACCGAAGATTTGGTATCCCCCGGACCAATTTTCCCGTTCCCCAATTCTTAGGTAAGATACATTTCAACAACATTACATGGTACAGAATAGAGTCTGGAAGATTTGTAGTGACTACATAGTTACATTTATTAATTTTAAAAAGCCGTTTGTAAAAACAACAACATTGACCGCAAACCGGAGTAAAAATTGGGATAAGGCGGTCGCCCCCTAAAAATGTCCCGGTGTCTGACATTCAAGTGCGATGAGGCACGCCTTAAAATTATTGATCGAGATGAACTGTTTTATGTGGTGTTTTTAGGATAAAAGACACCATAAAATCAGCTGCCTTTTTATTTTTCGAAGAAAAAAAATTTGGTCCAATAGCTGTCACCCTAATGAACAAATGTTACTGACCTACCACACTTTTTTTTTCCATTCCCGTTGTCATCAATCAGTGTGTGTGCTGCCAGGAGTTAGAAGAATTAGTAATTTTTGATTATGGTGTGGTGGAGGAATAGCGTACGTGAACCCACAAAAGATTTGATTTAATATCACTTATGAATGACTGGCCGCGGTAGCCATCTGTGCGCATTGGACAATATATAATTGGGTAGGGTGTTGTGTATTGTCATGGCTTCTCCTCACCACTGTCCTTGGAAGAAACTTCGACAACGATGCGACTTGAGGCAGCCTGAATGCTTTTAAATGATGCGAGCGGGAGGGTCTAAGCATTATCCTTGAAGCATGACAGATACAGGCAATATCCTTACAAAAGCTGTAATGTCACTGTAGTTTGCTTTAGTCCGTGGTGAATAAACAATGACAACTTGGATGGACATTAGGCGGAAATGCCCATTTATAGTAAATGTGAGAAGAAAACTGTTTAATTTGGTAATATGTTGTCGAATGTAGAGACACTGATGGAGTGCGATGAAGCTATACGGGAAAAAGGTGCAGAAATGTAAACGCATGTCTCAAAATAGTATGTATCATTATATAGTAGTGTATTTTGTGTAGTGCTCACGTATTGGCATAGAGATAGGAGTGTAGCTACAGAGGGAGCCTGTGTACACCCTTGCTACCTCTAACAGACACATGGCCTCAGCAGTGGACATCCCATTTCAATATTAGTAAATTTAATAACCTAACAATCTGGTTATTAAATTAATAAATGCATTTGTGTAGTTTTTCCTTCCATCCACAATTTGTTTTTATTTTGCCACCTTATTCCCCCATTTCTAGAAGTCTGGCTACATTATTCTTTGAAGTATGAAGCTATTTGAGTGGAAGAAGACTGAATACCCAAGTGCGAATATTTGTACCAGAGGAGGGTGCTTAATAGGTAGATAGTAGACCATTATAAGGAAGTGGAGTAGTAAGGGTAACTATTAGACGATGAATGCTGTGATGTTTAAAAGGGACGGCAACTGTGTTTTTTCCATTATAATCCCGTGGATTTGCTTCAGTTACACGCGTAGTGAAAGTATGTGTGGTACGTGGAATCTGTGGGATGATGGTGCTGAATGAACACACTGAAGGAACGGAATTGTGGTAGAAAAACAGACTGAGGCAGGAATACTATATAATCTCCAACGTTTCGTCACAGTCTTCGTCATAGAGAACTGAAGCTGAATAAGACTTTGTTTGTATCGAAGCGTTAGAGATATATAAATTTCTCTTGCTTTAGCCTGTGTTTTCCCCTACCTCCTTTCCCCTCTTGGGTCTCATCTTGTCCACACTATTAGCGCGTTTTCCGCGACCGTTCTGTCTGTCCCTGTCCTACTATACTGGACTATTTTCAGGGCCGGTACTGTTTTCGGCGAGGGCGGACTGGACCGGGCTGTGGCCCAAGTCTCAGTATACCCTTTGAATAATGAGTAGTGACAACTCGATTTATGGGCGCCATCTTAGTACCAGTGCCTCTCTGTTCACCCCTAGACCCGGGGAAGTTCTCAAGGCCTGATCCGCAGTATATCCATGTTTATACGGTATAAAGGATATACGTTATCTTCGGAAATGTTTGTTTCTAAAATAGATTATCCACATCAAACACCGTAAAAACACATTAAATAGGGTCATTATGTGATCTGAAGAAATGATGAACTTACAATTCACTTAAACAACACGTTCGTCATGTAACTTTGTGGGACAACTTGTAGATGGAAGATATCTATAGAAGCAGAATTTTATTACGTTCCATTGATATATTTCGTTTTCTGATACAATACAGTAGTACCATGCAACATAGCGTTAACTAAACTAAATGCCGCGCCGGCCGCTCCGGTCTCTCTATATTATCTACCCAGCGATAGTCCTCGTCGGAAGACGCCACGGACGATGCTTCTCACTCAAATACCCACAAGTAGTGTCGCGTGAAGACGTCGGCGAGCGCCTGGCGAGGGACTTGTCCTCGTCCCGACCAAATCCTCCAGGAGTGGCCAGTCGTTCGCAGGGATATTCCGTGTATATAGAAAATAGATTAGCAAGGGATCAGATATTCCGTGGGAATGGAAAAGACATGATTGGGGATTGACGCAATAAACGAAATGTTGGCTGGTTTAAGTATCGATAAAATAAGTGGAAGAGGCACTTTTAAGCTAAGCCCCCTCTGCACCATTCTACTCGAACCCACGAAGCGCTAACAAATGCAATGAGTATCGCCGTCATGGTCCTGTTATTGGGTCCATGTCGTGACCGACTTGAAGTTCGTGACGTACCGGCCGAGGCACGAAAAGTTTAGTGCATGCACTAAAAAATCAGGGAAGCCCTCCCCTAGTTTTTTGTACCCAATGCAGCGGTACGTAATCTATCGTGACGCTATCGTTTATCTATTTATCTCTTCGGTGCACTATCCGTGATCGTCGTATGTCTAGCGGGGAAGATAAAAAAAAAACCGTGTACGCTCGCCTTCAATCCCTACCTTCCCCCCCTTTTGTGCACCCCTTCCGCCGTTCCTCCTCCTCCCTTTCTTCCCCTCATTCACCCTCCACCCATCCCCGACTCCTACTCCCTACGTCCTCACCTACGTGGTGACAACCACCCACCCCCGACTACCCTTCCCCTAACTTGCCCCACCACGTTGTGACAGACCAACCCATTCCCCGCTACCTAACCCCTACTCTTCCTCACACGTTGTGACCACACCCCCCCGCCCGACCTACCCTCCCCCTACTCCCTCACCCCGTGGTGACTCCACCACACCCCCGACTACCCTCCCCCTACTTCCCTCAACACGTAGTGATACCACCCACCCCCGTTTTTAATCCTCACATCCCCACCACCAACTACAACGCCTTCTCCATCCCCAACCCCCCGTTTCCCCCACCAAACACCACACCCCCTTCTTTATTAAAAAAAAAAAAAAAAAAAAAAAAAAAAAAAAAAAAAAAAAAAAACAACCCCCCTCCCCCCGTTTCCTCCCCTTCTTTCTTCCATTACCACACCCACCCCTACCCTGTTTCTTTTTCTCCCACCCTTCATCCTACCCCCCCCTTCCTTCGCCATCCGCCAACACCCACCCCGTGTGGGCCATGTTTCGAGCTCTTGCGCTATCGTGACACGTTCATGCACCGCATGGCACTGTCGTTGTTTATCGTAAGCTCTATCGTGACGACAAAATTCCGTTAATTTTCCATTCGTAGACTTAATCTTACACTATCATGACTCCATCGTGACCATCTTTAACGACCGTCATGACACTACTTATAGACAGCGTGCATTGTTGTTTAGGCTATATCGTGGTCTGCGTTTATCTTGGTCAAATTTCACGATAGCGTCAATAAATCAAATTGTGGGTCTTCGCGGTTCGATTAGGGATTTTGAAGGAGCTTAATTAGGGACAAAATGGAATGAGTAGGATAGAGAACGACGGCTTAGAAAATTAATGCCTAAAGGGAAGTCTATAAAGATGGATATTGTACGAACTTTGTTGACATTTTTTTCTATTTATGTTTTGCTCCAAACTAGTTACGGGGCAAGTAAGATTTAAGAAGTGCATCATGACGTCCATTCTTTCGAATTCAAGTCTAATCGCTGCATAACTCATGTTTGTGTATCAGGCGTAATACATGATTTGGTAAGAGGACCGGTAGTGCGGACCAGGATGTTTTCTTGTGACCACTTGGTTTTTGATTCTACATCGAGGGATGTATTTCCTCCCCCATCACTACTCGGTTCAGTCCATGGCAGAAAACGGACAAAATTTAGTTGTGAATTTATTTATATACATTTGATATTTTTTGTTCTCAAAGTTGCAGAAAACAGATGGAAGAAACATTTTTTACAATTAATTATATACTATCTTATCAAATTTGAAGATTAAATTAATTATATTATCCATCGTATTTATATATTTTTATACAATATAATAATATAAATTTTATTATATATAATATAATAATAAATTAATTATATATATATTTATATATTATATATATATATAATTATATTATATATATATTATATATATATATATATATATATATAGTAATATATATAATATATATTATATATAATATATAATAATAATATATATATATATATTAATATAAAATTTATAATTATATATATTAATTATATATATTATAATATATATATTATTATATATTATATATAATATAATACATATATATAATATAATATATATAATATAATATATATATATATATATATATATTTATATATATATATAATAATATATATATATTAATATATTATAATATATTTTAATATTTTTATATATATATATATATATATATATTCTATATTATAATATAATATATATATTAAAATATATATTTTAATCTATATATATATATATATTCTATATATATATATAATTATATAATATGACCTATTTTATTAAAATTAAAAAAATGGAATAATATTTAAAAATTAATTAATCCTTTTATTTTTTGATAAAATATTATATAAATATAAAAATGTTACTTCATTGTTTTTAATTTTTGTGAACAAAAATATGCAAAGTATATAAATAATTAAATAAATTTTGCCTCTTTCCCAGGGGGCTGAACCGAGTTTTGGGGAGAAAAAATCGATGAGAATATTTTCAAGAAAATTGATGTTCCTCTTCTTATTTTTGTGAACAAAACATTATTATAAAACTTGAATAAAAAACTCATGTACTTCCATCTTTTTCGCATTTTGGAGCAAAAAAATGAAAAAAAAAATTCAACAAAGTCGTCTGCCATCTTTATAAAAACTCCCTTTAGCAAATTTTCACAGAAATCGGGTCCATCCTCCCCCTTCCACCCTTATTAAAGTCCCTTCAAAAACATTTAGGGACGACCGCAAATTAAAGGCCACCAATTTAATTTTCCCCTCACAAAATTTGGGACCACATAAAGAAAAAAACCACAAGCCTCAAACCAATGTTCCCTTGTCTATTTTAGCGTTGTCTACCGCTATTCCAATTTAAAGTCCTTAACTTAAGATTAACCCAAATGGAAATTTGATTTTGCGCACGTAAAGCCACGATAAAACGCAGGCCAGATGCCTAAACGGGGTCAGGGCGTCAAAGTAGATGCAAGGGGGTTTGGGTTGGGGATGGAGGAAGGAAGGTAAAAATAAGGGTAAAAGAAAATTGTGAAATTTTGGAGAAGGGGGAAACCCGGGGGATGGGGTGATGAAGGGGTGTTGGTTGGTGGGAAACGGGGGGTTTGGGGATGGAGAAGGGGGGTTGGGGATGGGGGTGAAAAACGGGGTGGGTTTTGGAAATATAGGGGGGATAGGGGGGGGGTTTGGGGGGGTAATACAAGGGGTGGGGGTGGGGGGAAAAACGGGGGGTGGGTGGTGGAAGGGTGAGGGTGGGGGGGTAGGTAGGGGGGTGGGTGGTTCCCCAACGTGGTGGGAAGTAGGGGAAAGGGTAGTCCGGGGGGGGGGGTTTGGGGGGTGTCACCACGTGGTGAGGAAGTAGGGGGTAGGTAGTCGGGGGTGGGTGGAGGTGAATGAGAAAGGGGGGAGAAGGCGGAAGGGGGTGCACAAAAGGGGGGGAAGGTAGGGATGAAGGCGAGCGTAACGGTTTTTTATCGTCCCGATAGACATACGACGATCACGATAGTGTCACGAAGCTGCTACATAGATAACGATAGCGTCACGATAGACTTACGATACCGCTGCATTGGGTACAAAAATAGGGGAGCTTCCTGATTTTTTAGTGCATGCACTAACTTTTCGTGGCCTCGGCCGAGTACGTCACGAACGTCAAGTTCGGTCACGAATGGACCCATAACCAGGACCATGACGGCGCTACTCATTGCATTGTTAGCGCTTTCGTGGTTCGAGTATGGAATGTGTGCAGGGGGGCTTTAGCTTAAAAGTGCCTCTTCCACGTATTTATCGCATACTTAACCAGCCAACATTTCGTATTGCATCAATCCCCAACTCATGTCTTTTCCATTCCCACGGAATATCTGTATCCCTGCTATCTATTTTCTATTCCCACGGAATATCCCTGCGAACGACCTGGCCCTCCTGAAGGATTTGGTCGGGTACGAGGACAAGTCCCTCGCCAAGGCTCTCGCCGACGGCTTCACGCGACACCACTTGTGGTATTTGAGTGAGAGCCTCGTCCCGTTGGCGTTCTTCGACGAGGACTTATCGCTGGGTAGAAATATAGAGAGATCGAGAGCGGCCGGCGCGGCGATTTATTTAGTTAACGCTAATGTTTGCATGGTACTACTGTATGTATCAGAAAACGAAATATATCAATGGAAAGCTAATAAAATTCTGCTTCTATAGATATCTTCCATCTTACAAGTTGTCCCACAAAGTTTTACATGACGACGTGTTTCAGTGAATTGTAAATTCATGCATATTTCTTCAGAGTCTCATAATGACCTTTATTTAATGTTTTACTGTGTTTTATGTGATAATCTTATAGAACAAACATTTCCGAAGATAGCAGTATATCCTTTATACATGTATAACATGATATACTGCGGGGTCATGCCTTGAGAATTTCCCCCGGGTCTAGGGTGAACAGAGAGGCCTGGTACTAAGATGGCGCCCATAAATCGAGTTGTCACTACTCTATTATTCAAGGTACTCTAGACTGGGCCAGCCCGGTCCAGTCCGCCTCGCGAAAACAGTGTCCGCCCCTGACTAGTCCAGTCTAGACCGGGCCAGAACGGTGCGAAAACGCGCTAATAGTATGGACAAAGATGAGACCAATGAGTGGAAAGATGGTAGGGAAAACACAGGCTAAAGCAAGAATAATATATTATCTCTAACGCTTCGATACAAACAAAGTCTTATTCAGCTTCAGTTCTCTATGACGAAGACTGTGACGAAACGTTGGAGATTATATAGTATTCCTGCCTCAGTCTGTGTTTTTCTACCACAATTCCGTTCCTTCAGTGTGTTCATTCAGCACCATCATCCCACAGATTCCACGTACCACACATACTTTCACTACGCGTGTAACTGAAGCAAACCAGGGATCTATCATGGAAAAAAACACATTGTTGCCGTCCCTTTAACCATCACAGCATTCATAGTCTAATAGTTACCCTTACTACTCCACTTCCTTATAATGGTCTACTATCTACCTATTAAGCACCCTCCTCTGGTACAAATATTCGCACTTGGGTATTCAGTCTTCTTCCACTCAAATAGCTTCATACTTCAAAGAATAATGTAGCCAGACTTCTAGAAATGGGGGAATAAGGTGGCAAAATAAAAACAAATTGTGGATGGAAGGAAAAACTACACAAATGCATTTATTAATTTAATAACCAGATTGTTAGGTTATTAAATTTACTAATATTGAAATGGGATGTCCACTGCTGAGGCCATGTGTCTGTTAGAGGTAGCAAGGGTGTACACAGGCTCCCTCTGTAGCTACACTCCTATCTCTATGCCAATACGTGAGCACTACACAAAATACACTACTATATAATGATACATACTATTTTGAGACATGCGTTTACATTTCTGCACCTTTTTCCCGTATAGCTTCATCGCACTCCATCAGTGTCTCTACATCGACAACATGTACCAAATTAACAGGTTTTCTTCTCACATTTACTATAATGGGCATTTCCGCCTATGTCCATCTCAAGTGTCATTTGTATTATCACACGGACTACAAGCAACCACAGTGACATTACAGCTTTTTGTAATGATTATGCCTGTATCTGTCATCCTTCACAGGCATAATGCTAGACCCTCCCGCTTGCATCATTTAAAAGCATTCAGGCTGCTCAAGTCTCCTCGTTGTCGAAGTTTTCTTCCAAGTGACAGTGGTGAGGATAAGCATGACAATACACAACACCCTCCCAATTATATTGTCCAATGCGCACAGATGGCTACGCGGCCAGCATTCATAAGTGATATTAAATCAAATCTTTTGTTTGGTCACGTCCGCTATTCCTCCACCACAACATACTCAAATTACTAATTCCTTCTAACTCCTGGCAGCACACACACTGATTTATGACAACGGGAAAAAGTGTGGTAGGTCAGATAACATTTTCATTAGGGTGACAGCTATTTGGACCAAATTTTTTTTTCTTCGAAAAATTAAAAGGCAGCTGATTTTCTGGTTTCTTTTATCCTAAAAACACCACATAAAAAGTTTCATCTCGATCAAATAATTTTAAGGCGTGCCTCATCGCACTTGAATGTCAGACACCCGGACATTTTTAGGGGGGACCGCCTATCCCAATTACTCCGGGTTTGGGTCATATGTGTGTTTTTACAACGGCTTTTTAAATGTTACTAAATGTAACTATGTAGTCACTACACATCTTCCAGACTCTATTCTGTACCATTTATTTTGTTTCGAATGTATCTTACCTAAGAATATTGGAACGAAAATTGTTCCGGGGGATCACAAATCTTCGGTGTTACTGTTCACAATGTGTTTACCCATCGCGACACGATGTGTTCTACTACTGTAGAACAAGTGGGACTTAATCGATCAGGACCAGCACGAGATCATGCCCGATGACCACCTCACGGAGGCCATCCGGGACTCCCGGGACAACCCCATCGCGGGACTCAAGCTCCACCTGTCGCAGTTCCAGCCGCGGGATGACTATCGCGAGCTCCTGGAGCTCTCCGTCATCGTGCTCGGCGGGATGCCGGCCCGAGGCATTCGATTCCGGCTGCCTGGGAATCACCGTCACGCGCGTTGGATGGCCAAGCTGATCTACGCTGTGAAGATCTACGTCTTCCGGGGACAGGCAAACCTGACTGCCCGGGAGAGCGCCGGCATCCTTCGGTATGTCAAGTTCATCGTCTCGGTCTACGTCCCCGCGTGGTACGCCGCGCCGAGCCCCACATCGGCCCCTGCGAACGACCTGGCCTCCCTGAAGGTTTGGTGGGGTACGAGGACAAGTCCCTCGCCAAGGCGCTCGCCGACGGCTTCGCGCGACGCCACTTGTGGTTTTTGAGTGAGAGCCTCGTCCCTTTGGGGCGTTCTTCGACGAGGACTTATCGCTGGGAAGAAAGCGGGCCATGATCGAGGCCCTCAGCTCCAATGAGGGCTGGGAAGACCCCCAAGCGGGCCGTCGTTGATCTCAAGGCCGACTTGTCGCAAAAGACCCTCGCGGACTTCGTGCCCAAAGTCGTCGCGAATGTTCTTCGTCACCCTGGGGATCGACGACGGCTTCCTGGAGCCCGACCCGGCGGAGTGGCACGACGCCCTCGTTTACGTCGCCGCAGCCCGCAAAGTCAACGACATCCGGGAAACTGAACGACTTCGCCGAGCGGGGCGTCCGCCCTGATGGAAGACTACAATTTGACCCTCACCAAGGACGAGGACCAAAACGCAGTACATCCGCAGTGGTGGAGGCGCCCCGGGGGAAGATTCCCGACGCCAACAAGAGCACCGTCACCCGGCCTCACTGATTTTCGAAAGTCGAAAAATAAGTGTCATCCTAGTGGTCACATGAAGGGCTGTGCGTTTGGCGGACTCTTGGCCTGTGTACTTTTTCGGACGCCGGATTGTTCGTAAGGTTCTGAAGCGTACGCTCAAGTACCGTGGCGTCTGGGATGTGGAATATCGGTGCGATACTGGATAATAAATACTGGTTCTCAAGCTGCCTACACGGTGTTGCTGCGTCCCGCCTGAATTACCCATCCGGGCTAACCCGAGACCGGCCCTTGCAGCTTTTTCAGGGCCGGTCGGCCGGCCGGGCGTGTGGGGCGTCAACCATTGGTTGAAGGCTCACATGCTCGGTCGGTGGCCAGGGGCCACCTCTGTTCACATCGTCTCGTGAATTTGTCGTGTGTGGCAATCACGAGGCGGTGCGGGCGTGGCGCAGGCGCCGTCCGCACCGCCTGGAGCGCCAGGGAGGTATCCCTCAGCTCTCCCCGGCCAGGGTGGTACCCAACATACCTCCCCGGAGCCAGGACGGTAGCTGCCGATAGCTGTTCCGGCGCCGTTCCGGCTTGGCCAGGCTAAGGCACCATTTCGAGACGTGTATGGCTAGTGGCTACTGTTGTGTTTATGTTCTCTGTGTGTAACTGTGCTGTAACTTTAATAAGCACTTGGTTAACGTTGAGCCCAGGAAGACCCACAATCAATCAATCATTGGGGGCATACGCCGGGGGGCGCGTCGCCTCGCCCACCCTACGACGCCACTCCTGGGGGTCACCACGCGCGAGTTCCCATGAAGGCTCCTTTCCCATACCAAGCAGCACTCGACAAGAAACATCAACTTGCCCCAGCCACGAGCCTTGTGGGCGCCCCCTTGGCCTCCTCCACGCCGATTGTCCCCTTACAGATACACCCGAATGGGAAGATTGGTTTCAGGGTAGTGAAGACCCACAAGACGGGCTTAATAGCGTTAAGTGTATACATTCAAGTGCGATGAGGCACGGCTAAATATTATTTGATCGGGATGAAACTTTGTATGTGATGTTTTTAGGCCAATACGAACCAGAAAATCAACTGTCTTTTTCATTTTTCGAAAATCTAAAAATAAGTGTCACCCTAATTTTCATGTACCGGAACATATATATTTCTATAGTTCTGGGGGAGACGGTGGGCGAGTAGTTAGCGTCTTGGAGGTGAGCTCGATGTCCCGAGTTCGAATCCTGGTCGGGGGCAACTCTTTTGACCTTTAACGCGGTCGACAAGAGCCTGGTAGGTGAGCACAAGGTCCCGAGCTCAAGTCCCACCAAGGAGCAACTGTCAAATCCATCGTCGAGTAGCCGAAGACACCCGCATACCTGTTCTTTCGACTGCGACTACAATTGCGGCGGAGGGAACATCAGGTGGCAGCATGAGCCTGACCAAGGATCCGAACATCACAGAAAACAGGATCTTCACCTATAGACCACAGGTGTCACTATAAAAATCCAGCCTGCGCCACCACGGGTGAGGGCCAACCATCACAGCCCTCCAGAATGTGCAGGGCCAACCACCTGAGCCCTCAAGGAAAAAATACCCAAATTTACCATTTACTTATGATTTATGTCTTTTTTTCCCATCATGTTCGCAACACGATAGGGTGTTCTATATATATTTTGTGACTGACAAAAATAACAAAACTATTTTTTAAGCAAATTTCCCGAGTTGTTGGTCTGACCTCTAGCGGCCAAAGCAGTTCATCAGCTAAGGTGGTGTTTCAATTTTCATTTGAGGGGGTAGACAGTAGGAATCATGCTACTCCGATATGCTACACGTATATTCCAAGCATCTCTAGTGCCTTATTTGGGCTCTTAACGCTTTCGGTTCAAGTGCAACGGCCATCTACTTGAAGGTCATAAACACAAAACGTAAGTTAGTCAAAGCCTTCGTCAGAAAGGCATTGACTAATGGTTAGTCTTTGTATTGTGTACACGGGCTATTCTTACTTCTGTTTATCAAAGATTTACTCTTTGTGAAATATTTGGAATACAACACTTATTCTGTATCAATGCACTAATGATCATGATAATATATTATAAGTTTAAAACGACGGTTCTTTGAAAGCATTTATTCATATTGCGACGCTTGGCATTTCTCCTCCGAAATATTGTCAAGTAGCCTACCACATTTACTTCAGTTGAAAACTGATGAAGCTAAAATAAATATTTGGCGCAAAAGTGATTTGGTTCGGTTAGACATGCTGCAGAAGAAAGAGATACTGAGAAGAGAATATCCATCATTATCATGGCTAAGCAGTGTGCCCTTTGCAGAGCAAAGGGAAAGGATTATACAGTAAGTAATCATTTTTTTTCTCTTAATTGGTTCTTGAAATAAGTATAGTATTAATTAAGGAAGCATAACAAATAAAATAAGAGTTGTGAAGAGCAGAGTATTGCGCATCATAGACGTCAATTGTTCGCTTGTTTTGCTTTGGGTTAAATACTTGAATAGTGCCGCGATTCCTGAGGAAGACACAAGACAGGGCAGCTGCCACGCCTGTGATAGCATCATTGGACATCACCAGGGCTCATAGTGTTCCCCAAGGGATCCTCGCAGCCCTAAACAACCAACAGCAGCCAGCATAATAGTGGCGAGGCCAGCCAGACTCACGGCACTCATGGCAACACGGCTGCTGACCTGGATTCCTGGCCTTCCCCCCTTCGAGTCCCTTGCTATACACCTCCCTCGCCTTCCTTTTCAGTGAACCTTTCTATTCCACGATCAGTGTATGTATTGGTAAGTAGTAAATTGGTTTTGGAAATACTTTGAAACTCATCCTTCCGGCTTTGACTGAAATGAACTACCGCACTGTATTGTATGCTTATTGTACTTCACATCTGTAAAGGTTCCAGCGTGCGCTCAGCCTTGGTTAACCCACGGCCGCTATGAAATATGAGGTGCCTCAAAAATTCTTTAAATCCAGTTAGGTTAGGTTAGGTTAGGTATACTTTGTGGTTAAGGTTAGGTTTTGGTTAGGTTAGGTATACTTTGTGGTTTTAAAGGTTAGGTATACTTTGTGGTTAAGGGTTTGGCTAGGTATACTTTGTGGTTTTAAAGGTTAGGTTAGGTTGGTTTTACTTTGTGGTTAAGGTTAGGGTTTTGGTTATTGTATACTTTGTGGTTAAGGGTTAGGTTAGTTTTTGGTTAGGTAAAGGGATACTTTGTGGTTAAGGCTAGGTTAGGTTTGGTTCGGTAGGTATACTTTTTGGTTAAGGTTAGTTAGGTTAGGTATACTTTGTGGTTTTAAGGTTAGGTTAGGTTAGGTTAGGTATACTTTGTGGTTAAAGGGTTTGGTTAGGTTAGATTTTTTACATATATGACTTTGATGATTTTTGGGGAGGCCATAAATCACTTATATTTTCTTCCCCCACCCAAAAACCCTGTATTCCGCCAGTTCCCCAGCTTTGTTGGCTATAGGGGAAGAAAAAAGATATGGGGGAAGGACTTCTTCAAAGTTTTACCTTTAGCCAAAAAGCCTGGGGAAATGGCGGAATACGGGGGTTTTTGGGTGGGGAAGCCATATAATGATTTTGGCTCCCCAAAAAATCATCAAGTCCTATATGTAAAAATCTAACCTAACCTAACCCTTAACCCCCAAAATATACCTTTAACTAACCTAACCTTAACCACAAAGTATAAACTAAACCCAACCTAACCTTAAAACCCCAAAATATACTAACCTAACCTAACCTAACCTTAACCACAAAGTATACCTAACCTACCTAACCTAACTGGACTTAAGAATATTTTGAGGCACCTCGTATTTCATAGCGGCCGTGTGGGTTAACCAAGGCGAGCGCACGCTGGAACCTTTACAGATGTGAAGTACAATAAGCATACATACAGTGCGGTAGTTCATTTCAGTCAAGCCGGAAGGATGAGTTCCAAAGTATTTCCGAGGAATATGGAGGAGAGGGGTGCAATCAGTTCGTACATAAGTTATTTCGTACACTAAAAAGTTCGTAGTCTATATGAAACCATGTCTTTCGTATACTCAGCTCAGATTGAACTTGACTACTAGAGCTACGAAACGACATCAGGTATCTACGAAAAAACTCAAAACATGTACGAAACTACTAACAAAACCTGGGTACGAAACAACTTTGTACGAAACTCCCTGTAAACCCTAGGAGGTTAGGTTAAATATCGGGGGGGCGAGGGCGGCAGAGCCTTCCCGTTTTGGAGGTTCAATTTGGTTAGGTTAGGAAGTTAGGTGGTATTATTTTACACTAGGACCCAAATTCCCTACACAATTTGGAGTGTGGTTTTTTATTTACCTTATAGGATTCTAGGGTATTATTATAGTGTTTTCCCATACTCCCCCTCTCCCACAAAACAAGCTTGGGGACCTGGGGGAATGCGGGATTTTGGCTGGGATACAAATAAACATCGCAACCACATAGTTTTTGAGTTAGGGGTGTTGAAAAAATTCCCTAGATCTAGGAAAATTAATTGGATTTCTTCCGAGTCCAGAGACGTGTGAACCTGACGATCCTCACAGAAATGATGGGCCCAGTGTTGAGACCCCCCAACCCCCCGCTAGGAGGATAGGTTAATTTGTTTTTTGGTTATATTTGGTTAGGTTAGTTAGATTTGGTTTGGTTTTGGTTAGAATTGGTTAGGTTAGCTTAGGTTAGATTTGGTTAGGTTAGGTTATCGGTGGGTCCCAAACCCCCCGCTAGGTTAGGTTTCATTTGGCTAGGTTAGGTTAATTTTGGGTAGGAATTTCTGTAGATATAAGGAATATACCCTAGATCTAGAGAATTTTACCCCCCATACACAACTCTTAAATTACGTTTTTTCTGACGCATAATTTGTTTTCCCCCCCCGGAAAAACCCTGCATTCCCACAGGCTCCCAAACCTTTTTTTGGGAAGTGGGAAGTATGGGCAAACACTAGAAATTTACCGAATTCTAGGGAAAAATTCTCTCTATGGACTTCCGTCGCAAATCATTACTTTTGGAGATATGACATGTCGTTTATAGGGAGGTGAGAGACAAAGTGTTTTTCGTCCGTCACACTCTTCTTCCTCTTGTGACCTCCTTCACTCTGTTCTTCCCTTGCCGCGGACACTTCTTTAATGCAGATTTGGCTTTAGTTTTTGGGGGTTAAGTTTTGGGAATAGGTTAGGTTGAGGTTAGGTTAGATAGTAGTCCCAAAGGTGGGGTTAGGTTTTGTTTAATTTCATACTACTAAAAACCCCTACTATTACAATAACTATTACTACCACTGCTATTGCTACTACTAACACTACTATTTCTACTATTACCACTACTACTTTATAACAACTACTACTACTACTACTACTATTACTCTTACTATTACTACTACTACAACCACTACTACTACTATTACTACTACTATAGTATGGGGAGTAGTATTTATTGTAATTTTTTTATTATTATTGTTTTTATTGTTAGTTAGTTAGTTAGTTATATTATCTTAAAAATGG
Source organism: Chionoecetes opilio (assembly GCA_016584305.1). NCBI lineage: Eukaryota > Metazoa > Arthropoda > Malacostraca > Decapoda > Majidae > Chionoecetes > Chionoecetes opilio. Next base: position 139,067 of record JACEEZ010021134.1, on the reverse strand, counting down.
AATATGGTAGGACATGGACGTGGGCGCGGGGAGCGGAGCCTATCCACCTCTCAGCTATGCTGGAGATAGAATGAGACTATGAGGGGCCCGAGGCAGATCAAGAGGCTTGGGGTGGCCTGGTTCGAGTGACGTAGGTGCGCCGCGTGAGCCAAAACGCGTCCAGCCGTTCGGAAGACCGTTATAGACTGTGGTATTACCCTGGGTGGGGGATTATCCTCGTGAGGCTCGGGTCATATTTTAGAATAGGCCACGATACAAAATCGTCGTTTTCCCGTCGTTTTGTCGCACGACTGCAACTGACGTCACTAAGCTGCGCGTGGTTTAACGTATAGTGCAGTGTTTCCCAACCTGTGTTCTGTTGTTTCCCCCTTCAACCATCCGGATTTCCCCCTTCATGTGGACAAGGAAGAAAGTAGCCAAAATACAAAATTTACCTGCTTAATAACACAAGTATATAGACACTATCCTCTATAGTCTATATCTATTTATTTTTGAAGAAAGGTGAAATAGTCGCATTCTAAGACTTATTTATTCTGTCATCTAAATGCTAATAATTTAGATGTCCTTCAGGATAAATTTTCCCCTCAGAATCCCGAAATTTCCCCCAGGTTGGGAAATACTGCTATAGTGTCTATTAATCTTGAGTTTTAAAGGGCGCAGCGGCATGGCTTGGGGAGCGAGGTGTCGCCGACGGTTTAAAGGGCGCGGCGGCATTGTCCAGACATGTGTTGCGCGTGCCCTCGAAATTTTGTTGGTCTATCGTGACTCTATCGTACAATTTAGCAATTCTACGCAAACCCTGTTCTAAGGGTTATCGTGACGCTTCCTAGGACATCGTGACACATTTTAGTTTATATCTGACTCTGCGTGCGTTTTCGTGACCATTATGCATATTATTAGGTTATCGGACACACTGTAACGGTTTTTCTCATGAACCTCGTCACGATAACATACACGATCGAATGTCACGAAGCTCTACACAGTACGATAACGTCACGATGACTTTCTAGGCTGCGTTGGTACAGAATCGGAGCTTCCGATTTTTAGTGCATGCCAAATTTTCGTGGCCTCGTGAGTGTGTCACGCGTCACGGGATCGGTCCGATGGACCCATAATAAACGGACCGTGNTTTAGTATTCCCCAGGATAAATTTTCCCCTCAGAATCCCGAAATTTCCCCCAGGTTGGGAAATACTGCTATAGTGTCTATTAATCTTGAGTTTTAAAGGGCGCAGCGGCATGGCTTGGGGAGCGAGGTGTCGCCGACGGTTTAAAGGGCGCGGCGGCATTGTCCAGCCATGTGTGTGCGGCGTGCCCTCGAAAATTTTGTTGGTCTATCGTGACTCTATCGTAACCTATATTTAGCAATATCATGACGCAATCTCCGTATTCTAAGGGTTATCGTGACGCCTTCCTAGGACAATCGTGACACATTATTAGTTTATATCGTGACTCATGCGTGCGTTTATCGTGACGCATTATTAGTTTATATCGTGACTCATGCGTGCGTTTATCGTGACACATTATTAGTTTATATCGTGACTCATGCGTGCGTTTATCGTGACACATTATTAGTTTATATCGTGACTCATGCGTGCGTTTATCGTGACGCATTATGCATATTATTAGGGTTATCGTGACACACTGTAACGGTTTTTCTCATGACACCTCGTCACGATAGACATACGACGATCACGATAGTGTCACGAAGCTGCTACACAGATAACGATAACGTCACGATAGACTTACGATAGCGCTGCGTTGGGTACAGAAATCGGGGAGCTTCCCGATTTTTTAGTGCATGCACTAACTTTTCGTGGCCTCGGCCGAGTGCGTCACGAGCGTCACGATCGGTCACGATGGACCCATAATCAGGACCGTGATGGCGCTACTCATTACATAAGAACTTAAGAAAATAAGGAAGCTACAAGAGGCCGCGAGACCTACACGTGGTAGTTCCTGTCGCCTAACATCCACCTTTCATCCCCATCCATGAACCTATCCAGCTCCTCTTTAAAGCTCCCTAATGACTCCGCACTAACTACCTGTCTACTGAGACCATTCCATTCATTCACCACCCTATTTGTGAACCAGTTTTTCCCTATTTCCTTTCTAATTCTACGCTTTTCCAGCTTGAATCCGTTACTTCTTGTTCTACCCTGGTTAAAAGCCGTAAGAACTTTTCCTACCTCTCATTGCATTGTTGGCGCTTTCGTGGTTCGATTATGGAATGTGTGAAGGAGGCTTAAAACACTAGGAACTTCGTGACGTCACGCTTTAGCTCCGCCCAGGGGCGGAGTGGACTGACCTTCTCTGGAAGCGACCTTGTTTCAGGCATCTATACTTCTATTAGGGAAACTATACTTGTATCTATACTGTTTATATATATAACCTCCATGGTCCGTCCGAAATCCGTGAGCATCAACTACTACTCATACCTGAGGTAGGTCAAATTTGTGTATCCTACTGTTGTGTTAAGCTCCCTCCATTTTATTTTATCACGAGCCGCCACTGTGTGTGTGTATGTGTGTGTAATACCCCTTTTCTCTCCACAGAATTTGTTGGTGTTCGGGGCGTCCTTCTCCCACTTCGCGATTGGAATGACCTTATCGTGGCCTAATGTGGTCGTGTCGCAGCTCTCCGTCGACAATTCAACGCTGTTCGGCAACCAACTTTACCTCCACGACTGGCAGATGGACATGCTTGGTACGTTGGTTTATGTATCTCAGTTCACCACAAAGGCTCGAAGCACTAGTTTACCTGGTACTCTCTTACTCAAGCCTTCTGCTGCGTAGCGTACTACAGTGCATTACTTTTTTTTTAACAAAGATAATTTCAGAGTTTAACAGTAAAGGGGATGAAAGTGTAAAGATATGGTTAACTCTTGCATTAGGAAGATGAGCTGAGAAGGGCGAGGAATAGGTAGAAAGTCTTGTGCAGCGAGGCCGCTGTGATGTAAGCATTCAGTTGGCAAATTCAGAACGAGTATGAAATAATAGTAGATGATAGCAAAAGATGCAACATTGCGGCGGTGCTAAGCGATTGAAGACAGTCAGTAAGAGGAGGGGAGTTGACGAGGCAAAAAGCTTTTGACTCTATCCTGTTTGAGAGAGCTGTATGAGTGGATCCTCCCCAAACATGAGAGGCATACTTATTACTAAATATGAGGAAGGATAAGGACCCCCTTAGGAGCAAGACCACGAGCAAGCATCTGTGAGGGGGAAAAAAGAAGACTTCTTAAGAGGCTGATTTAGCAGATGATATAATTATGAAATTGGCAGTTTAGGTTTTTAGTAAAGGACTGCCCAAGTATGTTCAGTATAGGATATTTACTCAAACACCCACTGGCTGACAATTTCGCATTTTTTTCTTGAGTTTAACTCTAATCTATCCAGTGCTACCTCCACAGATGAATGCATTCAAAATCACATCTCCTTAACCTTAGGAAGTGTAACACATCTCAGCTTGTTTCAACCAGATACCTTCATATTTTTCGTAATGCGTGACTGTCGAGATAGTACTTAAATGCAACCATACAACTACAGTGCAGCAAGTAGGAGTTCATTCCATTGCATTACTATTCATCCGGTACTTTAGACGCCACCTGTTTCCTCGCAGGCAGCCTGATTAGCATCGGGAGCGTGATCGGTCTGATGCTCTCCGGCTGGATCGTTCGCAAGCTTGGCAGACAGAAGTCGTTGGTGATAGCGGTGCTTCCGGGGCTGATAGGTTGGGCCATTCTGGGCACAGCATACAACACATATATGCTGCTGGTAGGCAGGTGAGTGACAGATAATTGCCCACGGTACTGTTCAGTTGTGAGCTCTTCGGTTAATAGTCCGGTGGCAGAGCAGCATATTTCCAGTGAACCTTGCAATGTTTAGCAACAATCGTTTTTTGGCTTATTTTGATAGGTATTAGTGTCCAGATAAAATTTAGGGTGGGTGGCCACTTGTCACCGGCTTGGCTTTTTCAGAATCCAAGATGGCCGCCAAGATGACCGCCATATATAATCAACACATAAATTAGGCTGTAACTCCTGTTCTAAGTTATTTCTAAGTTAAGTAAGTTCTAAGTAACTCCTGTTCTAAAAACACAGCAGTTAGCCGGATTCAGAGATGCCGCACTGGGCGGACTTGTGCAAATCATCATCGATAACTTTGATGCTGTGATCAGTTCCCAAAACTGCCGCCTTGAATATCATTACATGGCAATGCTGGCAGCTCAGTGGAAAACCGATCTTGACCGCCTTGATGGTTTGGATACAGTGATCCCTCGCCTATCAAAAGAAGAAATGAAGCACCCTATCCCGTGGGAGACACCAGTCGTTGAGTATGCGGGACCGAAGAAACCTCCTATGCCATTCACTGCTACAAACCGATTTGCCATGTCAGACGACTTTGTACAAGCCACGACAGTCTCAATTGACAGAGCCAGAGATTTAGACTTCAGCTTCATCAAAGACGTGCTCTTTGAAGCTAACACTCCTGAGTACAACGGGTACAATACACGTCACTGCCGTGTGGCAGGAATGACTCCAGCACCCAAGACAGCGGTGGTATATCTTCCACTTATCAACATGAAGCCAGGGGACCCGACTACTGTCCTAACTTCCATCACCCGAGGATTCGAAGTCACCAGAGCATCCAACCAGGATAATCTCGTTCTCACCTGCGATCAGGCCATATATAAGATCGTCGTTGACATCACATTTCATCAACCAGATCTGCTCACCGACATAGTGGTGATTCTTGGTGAGATGCATTTCCTGGTGGATTTCGTGAGTTGCGTTGGCACTATCATGGCGGACAGCGGCCTCAAGGAGATTATGATGGCATCCTTCGGCTCCGTCGAGAAGATGTTGCGAGGAAGAAATATCCACAGAATGTTTGGGCACTAAGATTGCTCACAGAGGAGCTGCTTCGACCAGTATTTGAGAGGGAAATCTACACCTGACCAGCTTGGATGATCTGGAGAAGCTACTTGATGAACTCGCCACTCAGAGTCGTACCACAAGGCTGTGGGTGTATAACGTCATCAAACCCACATTTCTAATGATGATGTTTTGTCGGGCGACGCATGAAGGCGATTGGCCACTCCACATCAAAGTAGCAGAATCAATGCTTCCATACATGTTCGCAGCCCACAAGTACAACTATGGCAGGTACGGCCTCTACTACGTACGCTCCATGATTTGGGTTTGGGACCAGAGATTCTGGAAAAGTTCTGCAAAGGAGAGCAGTCACTACACCACAATACCGGTGTCTACAACGGACAGTGGAGCGACATGTTTATAGAAACGAACTGGATGAGGAAGGGGCATGGACCAGGTGGCATCATTGGCAACACAGAAAATCCTCAAACGATGGCGACGTGGGTGTACAGCATGGATGCGACCATGACCCTGACTGGTGACCTGAAGAAGATGTCTGGAGGCTGACGAAAAGGTACAGTGACCCTCAAGGAGGAATCTACCAGTCGCATTCGTCGAGATGGCAATGATCGTAAATCACTGAAGGCTACTCTAGAGTCATGCATCGAACCACTGGAATGCCAGCTACCACGATGCAGGATGTCTGCTCAACATCTCGAATGGTCAAACTAGCTCAGCGAATGTTAACGTAGACAAGGCAGTGGAGATTGGAGCTAATCAGCTGATCCAGTTCGAAGCACTATGGCCAGAGGGCTTTTACAGCTCACTCACAAAATAGGTCACAACCTTTGCCGCAAAGAAGAAACGTCTAACCCAGTCGAGGATAATCGTCGTCCTGGACCAAGAGGCGATATACGCTCGGGTGATTGGCCTTCTGGTGAGCCAGCGCGATCTCGATCTGGAACAAGTCCTCTCCACAGAGCTAACTGCATATCCGCCCTCGAGTTTCAAGCTGATGGCCAGATGCGAGTGGCACACGGGAAAAGTTACGCTGAAAAAGAACCTCCAGGTAGAAGTTTTACAACGCCTAATCACAAGCCCAACATCTATGGTGGTTGATGTGTCCGCTCTTCTGTGGACATTAGAATGGCCATCCCAAGGAACCGTTGACACGTTCATATCGGTGTTCAAGGTATGGGTCAACGGGAGGTTGCTTGAAGCTGATGTCCACCTGTGCTTCGATCGCTATTTGAATACTCTACAAAGAGCAGCACCAGATCAGCTCGAGCCAACGCTACCCGGGTCCATCAGCTCGAACGGAAAACTCCACTGCCGGCTCGGGACGCAGTACTTAAGAACTCAGCCAATAAGAAACAGCTCAACACTCTGCTTTGCGATGCGATCCTGAGTGATGATAACTTCCTGCAGCATGCGCACAGAACCACCAGTTGGTGGTTACTGGGGAAAACGACATGCCCACGCAGGTATCGAAGGGTCGTAAGTCGCCTCGTCGGGAAACCTCAGCATCAACACATGAAGAAGCTGACATACTCATCACTCAACAGGCCATCCACCTTGCAAAAGAAGATCCAGAATCACACGTGCGGGTCGTGTGTGACGACACAGACGTGTTCGCGTTACTTGCTTACTACTACTTGAATGAGAAGCTCCAGTCATCATTGACGATGCAGTCTCCAATTATGGGGTCGGTCGTGCATTGACGTGAAGGAAACCGCTCGTAAACATTCAGCAATCGTACCCCAGTTCCTGGCGCTTCATGCTCTAACTGGCTGTGATTGAGTTGCTGCGAAATTATGGAATTGGGAAAACAAAAGCAATCGCTGTGACTCGAAAAGGCTACACTCTGGATCAGCTTGGTAAACCCTTGGCAAATATCGTTGAAGTCACCGAACAAGCAACAGCTTTCATGGGTGCGTGCTATGGCATTACAACTCCCACCTCTTCGATGACCAAGATCCGCCAGAAGCTATGGGCACAGAAGACTGGCAAATCGACAGCAGCACCGAAGCTGTGTAGTTTGCCCCCAACTACAGAAGCGTTTGAGCAGAACGTTCGTAGAGCACACCACCAAGTCGCTCACTGGTACAGTGCCCTGAGTGGGGATCCACCAACTCTCGCTGCAGTGGAACACGGGTGGGAAGCTGATGACACTAACAAGGTCTCATCCCTCGAAATATGGAGGACGGTGTATCCTACGCCCCGGAGCACATTCTCAAGATGGTCAGATGTGGCTGCACATCTGAGCGAGCATGTAGAGGTGGGAAATGTGGCTGTATGGGGCGCCCAAATTCCATGCACGATGTTCTGCACCTGCGGTGGTGGTACTGCCTGTTCCAATCCATTCAGCATCACCCAGAGTGCAACAGATCATGCCGATATCCCTGATGACAGCGATGAGGCAAAAACTACCGAGCAAGGATGTCGACGATGAGGACGATGAATAGTTCCTAGATATAAGATATTTGGTCCATTGGGGCATTAATTTAGCTTCATTTATTAGAGTATAACATGTATAATATGTATTGATAAACGTTGAAACATTTGCATTTGGGCAACGTGAAGATGCCAAATTGTTGCATTTATTATTAGTATTATTAGTATTTATACTACATATTATTATTTTTATATTATTATTATATATTATTATTATTATTATTATTATTATCGGTAGTATCATATACTTTACATGTATGTCTACTTTTAAGTCACGCCAATGTCATGTTTGAGAGATGATAATTATACAATAAATGTTGTCTGATTCTAAATAGATTTGTTTTCTTATATTTTGCTTGCTATCATAATCAATATTGCTTGTAAACTGGCGAATGACTTCAGAATCATATTATATGCTTTACAAAGCACATATATATACAGAACTTTATAATGCAACTGCATGTACAACAGATTATATTAGTTTAGTGTGATTTTGGCATTTTTACAGGTATTTTGGCGGCCATATTGGATTTATGCCATCAACATGGCCGCCAAATGATCCAATAACATCATAATCCACTTCCTTGGTCTCTAAAACATATATTTAGACACCAATTTCATCCTTTTACTGTACTTAGAACAGGAGTTACAGCCTAATTTATATTTTGGTTATATATGGTGGTCATCTTGGATTCTGAAAAAGCCAAGCCGGTGACAAGTGGCCACCCAGCCTAAATTTCATTTAGACCCTAATATCTATCGAAAAAAGTAAAAAAAATGATTGTTGCCAAACATTGCAAGGTCCCCCGGCCCAGCCACCGGACTATAATTGCATACGAGAATGGTAGCTCATATAATTATTTTTTTTCTTCAATATTTTTTAGCGTTATACCACTTGGAGAAGCATTCACGGCAAACAGCCCTCAGCTACAAATACGTACTTGCAGGTTCTGTGACGGCGTCTCAAGCGGCATGGTGACTCTAACGGTGATGACCTACGCCACCGAGATTCCCGACACCACCATCAGAGGCACTGCCAGCACAATACCTTGTTTGATGCTCCTATTGGGGGCAAGTTTTTGCACGGGAATAGGTATCTTCTTTACCTGGTACTACTTGGGGTTGGGTATCATGTGTCTGCTGCTGATCTATATCTTCTTCATCGTCCCCTTCCTGCCGGAGAGTCCTACGTTTCTCATTATCACAAATCAGGAGAAAAAAGCTGCTAAAGTTCTTGAGCGTCTGCGGGGGTCATACATAAACATCGACAAAGAAATAATGCTCATAAAGGAGATGAATGACTATGTGAAAGGGGACAAAAGTTGGAGTTTTCTGCTGCAGAGGAACGTGCAAAAACGCATCTGTGTGCTGACCGCGTTGTTTCTGGTACAGGGCTTCAGCGGCACAGCGGTCCTGCGAGTCAACGCCGTCAGGATCCTACAGGACTCTGGAGTGACTCTATACAAGGACGTGTTCGCCACCCTCCTGCTACTGCTGCCCATTGCGGGAATCTTCGTGCTATCGTCAATAGTGGACCGTCTGGGCCGCAGAATATGCCTGGTGATATCCCTCATGCTCACGATGGTGTCATATGTTGTCCTAGGCACACATGTTTATCTCCAAACTCACACTATTGTATCACTGGTTCCCCTCGAACTCAACAATACCGCACTTCCACCAGCCTACCACACACATGAAAGGTGAGTTGAAAGATAATATACTTTCATGCCGACTATGACCT
>JACEEZ010021134.1:52500-125000 GCA_016584305.1 Chionoecetes opilio | reverse complement strand
TTTTTAATAGAGCCTGGCACAAAATCTTAAATTTCCAAACTACCATCTTTGGGTTTCTATCCTCCTCTCCCTACCTTCATCCCCAAAATTTTCCCTTTCCCAACTATTGCTACTATTGTAGACGATCATTGTTCTTCTCCTAAGTCACCAACAGTGGTGTTCCTCACGGCTCTGTCCCATCCAACTCTAGCAATCTATTCATTAATGATCTCCTAAGTCTAACTCAAAAGTACAATCCACTCCTACTCTGATTACTATAAACCCTGCAAATAAACATCCAACTCTACATGAGTTAAATGATTCACGTGGGGATGCCGCAGGGCGTCTATCTTTCTGTTCCATGTATAATTTGAATATGGCAGAACAAACCTTGTCTTGTTCAATGCCTCAAAAACTCAATTTCTTCACCTATCTACTCAGCATAACCTTCCATACAGGGAAGAAGAGGCGGTAGCAGAGTAGTTAGCGTCTCCGATTGGCGTTCTCGGTGACCCGAGTTCGATCCTCGATGAGAACCAAAATCCACTTAATATCTTTCTGCACCTTCGAGTGGCATAAGAACACCCACATGCAGCCCATTAACTCTACCTTCGATTGCGAGTGTATCGGAGGACACAGGAGGGCGACATGAACCACTAATCACAGGCGTCACTATAAAAATCCTGCCTGCGCCACCAAGGGCGAGGACCAGCCATCACAGCCCTCAAGTGAACCTGCAGGGCCTACCATCCGAAAAAAAAAAGAGAAAAAAAGACAACCCATCCCCTCTTCTTTAATGGGCACTCAAATTTTTCCTTCTTCCACACTGAAAAATTCGTGGGCTATCCCTTTCTCAAAATCTCAACTGGAAATTTCACATTTTTTCTCTTGCTAAATCAGCTTTTATGAAGTTAGGTGTCCTGTGCCGACTGCGTCAATTTTGTTCTCTTTCCAGCTTGCCCTTTACAAGGACCTTATCCGCCCATGTATGGAGTGTGCCATGCATCTCATGTTTGGGGGGATCCTTTTATACAACTCTCCTAAATACGGTAGAGTCAAAAGCTTTTCGTTTCATAAACTCTCCACCTCTAACTGACTGTCTTCAATCTCTCAATAGTCTAGTCAAAATGTGGCTGAACCTCAAACAAATGCTAACAAAAGGTTTTTAACTTGGATATTGGCATGAATAACCTCTCTTTCGGATAAAAAAAAGTTTCCAAAAATTAACCTTGCCGAAAGGGGTCAACGGCCGCCATCTGTAAAATCAACGGGGAAGATCTCCGACCCGCCGCCACAAACGGTTTTTCCTCCTCTTATCCAATAATTAAGCTAGGTCAATAATTTTTTTACAAAAAATGCATGACTATGTACTGCCATTACCATACAATTTTCATCAAAATTGTAGCAGTATTTTTTGTGCAAAAAATTAAAACCGATAAATTAGAAATAAAAAAATATTTTTGCAATGAAAACCCACACAGGGCACACCCCAAGCCAGCTTGACATTTCTTGGTGTTTTAAATTGTAATGATAGGTAGCTATATGCTTAACAATAACTAACACCAGAAAATGACTAGCCCCTGCTTGTGTTTTTCATGCTTTGTTTTTATTCTTATACAAATATGAATATAAAAGGGTAACAAACACAGACTAAGTACCTTTTTCAGGCACAATTTTGCACATTAATTTCCTGACATTTCATAAAAAATAGGTCCAAAATAAGTTCAACTTACCATAATGGAATGTCAGTTTGGTCGAATGCTGGGGCAAGGCTCTGCGACCACCACAGAACAAGTTCATGAAACGACAAAGAACATTCCTTGTCAAAACCTAGTCAAAGTAATTTCATCTCATCAGATCTGGCTGTGGTGAGTTGGTGCGTGGAGGCCTTTGCAATCACCACACAATTTTTGACAGTGAATGCCATGTTCCTGCAACTGCATCTTGCTGTACTACACCCTGAAGTACAGTTACAACCTATTATAGCCAACAAATTTACAGGACAGCTTGGCAAGTCATCATGATTGGTTGTAATTTACCATCTAAAGTTTTCATCCCCACTCGTCAGTTTAGCTGGTTTCTACCTTTCGCATTCCTGATTTGGAAGTAAACTCGGAAGGCTGTGGATTTCGTAGCGGCTCTTGTTGGTGGCAATGATTTGGCCTCAACATACTTTGAGCTTTTTCCAACCTTTTCCTTAAAAAAGCGCCTCATCGGAGTGATTGATGTTTTCCCCATCATTACCATTGTACAGGCACACTAAAGCCTCTCCCCAGCTTCAATAACCTCTTCTGAACTGCTACCTTGCCAAACACTTCTGCAGCTTGAGGAGTTTCTATTGTTCATCACCTTTCGAAGGACGCTGTCTTCCCAATTCCATGAACCTGATTTCAACAATCACAACCCATTATGCATTGGATGAAAAGAATGTTGGAACAAACCACATCTCCCAAAGATTTTCCCTCATCTCTTTATGTTCCAGACTTTTGACACTTTTTGCACTAGCCCTTTGGTTGTGGCGTGAAGTAGCTATTGTAACCGTCATCTCTATTGGCATGATACATAGAAAGGACCAATAGGTCATGTCATTGCTATCAAATGGTATCTCCGGTCTGTGCCGTTCTAGAGCAGTCTTCACAATCATTACGTCAGCGTCTCCAATGCATGGGGACTGACTTTACAACCTGCTTCCTCCAAACTCTTTCCAGCAAAGTTGATGAACATTTTTGTTTTTTCTTGATTAGCTAGGAAAAACATCCTTTTTAAATTTGAACATCCATTTAGGGGTCAGTAACACCTAACACCAACAGAGCCCCCTGGCTCGGCGTCGGTGAGTCGCGTCTTTTAATGGATGGACCACTTTCATATCCATCAAAGACCATGCATCCTTTTCCATACAAAGTTGTGACATATCTGGCGGTATCGGCACAGATCTCATCACAAATGTGTGAACCTGTTTTGGGCCATGGGAGGCGTTGAAGTAGTGCTCCACCATCTAGAGATACTGTGGATCTGAAGACTGTGGACCCTGATTGTACAGGGGAAGTCAGTTCCCCATATTGCGTCTGCCAAGCCGGTTTCTTTTGCCTCTCGCGGCAGTCCAAAGAGTCAAAAAGTGGCAGGTGGGTAAACCACAAGCTCATACTGTAATGTTCTTGCTGCTGCTGAGTTGATGGTTTCATTGGTAGATAGCACACGACAGTTCTCTGGAGAAGGAGTTTGTGGATCAGTCCTCACTGCTTCCTCTTTGCTGAGGCGAAACTTTTGACCCCAAGTGTAATTGCCTGATTCCTTTCTTTCTTGTTAAACTCGTGTCTCGTGGACATTTTTTCCAACCATTGAAGCACTATGATTGTCTCTCCTATGGAGTTTTTGCTTTGTCCCACATTCACCTTTTTTTGTCTCCAGTTTACTCCACTTTGAATGCTGTGAATGGACGGATCTTCCGTGAAAGGGTCATTATGTCGGAGAAACGCAACGAGCTTCCATGTATCCCTCACATTCGCTCTTTTTCTTAGCTGAAGTAGCCTCCTGTGCTGGTCACTAGTGCAATAACGAATGCCTGCTAGTTCTTGCATTGTAAACTTGATTTCAGCACACGCTGGCAGTGATAGCGTCCAAACTAATCAAACTAATCGTTGAATTTCGATCGCATTCCTCTGCCATGAGTAAGACCTCCAGACGTCCGTCATCTTCTCATTAGCACCTGCTGCCCAATACGATCCGTCGACAAGCCAGCCTAGTACGATCCTCCGTCTAATCACATGGACTCCTTCGAAAATTTCTGGTACACTTTCAGGATGCTTGTCGGCAGCCCCCTCCATTTGCTGCAAGTTACAAGTAGGCCTACTTTTGCATATAGGATGTGTCCTGCTGCAGCGAATATTGGCAGCATTTTCCTTACAGCTTCAAGTGCAATTCCCATTCCTGGTGCGCTCATGGGACTTGATAAACAATGGTGCAGAAAAAAAAAAGGGGGATCTTCACCATATCAGGTATTGAATCCCCAATTTTGCTGTTCGCTTTGTCAGCCATCGCTCCTTCACATGGTTGATTCTCTTGTCAATCCTGGTCCACAGACTCCGATGACAGAACATTATCCAATTGTCCCTCAGTCCCATCAAGGAGACCTTTCAATAGCCCTGAGCTTCCTTCAGGTCCTTCTTTTGAGGAATGACTCTTCTGCATCAGTGTTGGGTTGATCATCCTCAGTGACCATGTGAAAATGGCAACTTTCGGAAAACGGACTTTCTCACAAACTTCTTAACACTACTGTCCTTAAACCAATAGTTTCTACAATGGGAAAACATCAAACCTCTTTTTCTTTCTATCAGATTTTGCTCCAGAACCACAAAAAGACAAATGTTCCTTAAAGTTAAATACCCACAAAGAGCGGCTTACACGGGATGGCATTTCATCATGGTGGACTGTTTTAAAACGGTCTTTCTAGTTGTTGTGGTGTGAATCCAACACTGTCTGCATTCTTGTGAAGACGTTGACCAATCTGAATTATGATCTTCCTCTCCACGTTGTTCAGCAGCTCTTTAATGGCATCGATTCCTTTCTGGCTGACGATGATGTTTTCTTCATTACTCTGGACAGTTGCATTGTTGCAAATACACACTGTCAGCATCCATAATTATCGTACTTCATTTTTGGCCAACCTTGAAATTAGAATATAACAGAATAATTATGATCCTAATAACAATTAAAAGGATACTATAAGATTAGAAAGCAGGTATATATTTATATAAAGTAGATATATTTAATATACTACACTAACTATTCATTTTAACTACAACATTTACGCTGGTATTGTAAAAATACCCAGGACTACGGGAATTCCCCAAGATATTCTAATGCCAAAGTCAAATTATAGCTACATCATAGCGATATTTAATTAATTAATTTTTTATTTTAGGTCCAAATTTGGACAAAAGAGAAAGAATTCACTTCGTTGGCCTCGTTAAATTAAATGTATGACCTGCGGGATTCAAACACTGTCTTGCTGGTTGTGTCCTATTAGTTTTGGCCTGGCATCCTGTGTATGTTCAGTATCTGCCAAAAATAAATGAGTGAGTAATGAAAGTTGACGCTTTTTAGTCTGAAAGACTATTTCACCAGCAGAAATATAAGAAAAAGAGAGTGGACAGAAGTTGGAGAAAATATTAAATGAATACAGAGATGAGATTAAAGGAAATAAAGCTGGGTAGAGTGCTTGCCAAATGATGGCGACGTTGGACCCCTTTATTCGGTTTTAATTTTTTGCAGCAACACTACTGTTACCACTTTTGATGAAAATTGTATGGTAATGCAGTACTTAGTCATGCATTTGGTGTAAAAAAATTATTGACCTAGCTTTAATTATTATGGATAAGAGGAGGAAAAAACCGTTTGTTGGCGGCGGGTTCGGAGATCTCCCGTTGGGATTTTAACAGATGGCGGGCCCGTTGAAACCCCTTTCGGCAAGGTTAATTTTGGGTAAGACTTTTTTTTTCCGAAAGAGAGGTTATTCATGCCCAATATCCAAGTTAAAAACCTTTGTTAGCAATTTGTTTGAGGTTCTGCCAAAAAATCAGCTAGATTGACTGGACTACAAACACCGCCGCAATGTTGCTTCTTTAGCTATCTATCTTCAAGCGTTATTTTCATAATTACTGCTCTTCTGAACTTACTAACTGCATGCCTCCCCCTCTCCCGCGGCATGGCTGGACAAAACTTTCTAATTACTCTCATCACAATTTTGTCCATTTTGTCGATCTTGCAAATATGTATTAAGCATATCTTAACTTTTTCATCCCTTTCACTGGTAAACTCTGGAACTCTCTTCCTGAGTCTATTTTTCCGCCTTCCTACGATATAAATTCATTTAAGAGAGTTTCAAGACTGTTCCCAATTTAAATTGGCTCTCTCTTCTAGCATCTCTTACTGTCTGTTTTACGGGGATTGGTATTAAGCGGGTTTTGTTTATTCCAATTTTTCTGCCGTTGGCCACGCACTCCCTTGTGATGTAAAAAAACCACCTGATGAAATATAATATATATATATCATAATATAATATATATATAATATATATATATATATATGTATGTATGTAGTATGTATGTATGTATTATATATATTATATATATATACTATATTAATATACTATATATATATATATAATATATATATATATATATATATATACTACATGCTCTTTAGATTTCTGCCCAGTAATCAGCACAAATCTTACTTCACTTACCAAAACAAAACTCCTTAGTCATAGAAAATTCATATCTTCGGAATCAAATTCCTCTCCTAACTTCTGGCATCTAGCTGATAATATCTCTAACTATTTTTCTTCTTCATCTTTCCCTCCTATGCTTCATCCAGATGGCTCCACAGCTGTCTCATCTATTTCTAAAGTTGAACTCTTTGCTCAAACCTTTGCTGAAAATTCCACTCTGGTTGATGAAGGGCTTCTTCCTCCTTCTCCTCCACCCTCTGACTATATTATGCCTGTTTTTAAGATCCTTCGTAATGATGTTTTCTTTGCCCTTTCTGTCCTAGATCCTCGGAAGGCTTACGGTCCTGACGGAGTCCCTCCTATTGTTCTCAAAAACTGTGCTTTTGTGCTTGCACCTTGCCTGGTCAAACTTTTCCGTCTTTGTCTATCTACTTCCACCTTTCCTTCTTGTCTGGAAGTTTGCTCACATCCAGCCTGTTCCTAAGAAGGGTGACCGTTCTAATCTTTCAAGCTACCGTCCTATAGTTTTGACTTCCTGACTTTCTAAAGCTTTTGAATCTATACTTAATAAGAAGATTCTTAAGCATCTATCTGCTCACAATCTTCTATCTGATCGTCAGTACGGTTTCCGTAAAGGGATCGCCTAGTGACAATCTTCTAGCTTTCCTAACTGAACCTTGGTCATCCTCCTTTTGGGGTTTCGGTGAAACTTTTGCTGTTGCCCTTGACATATCAAAAGCTTTTGATAGAGTTTGGCACAAATCTTTATTTTCCAAACTACCCTCATTCGGTTTCTATCCTTCTCTCTGTACCTTCATCTTAAGTTTCCTTTCAAACAGTTCTATTGCAGCTACTGTAGACGGACATTGTTCTTCTCCTAAGCCTATCTATAGTGGTGATACTCAGGGTTCTGTCCAATCATCCACTCTCTTGCTAGTATTCATTAATGATCTTCTAAGTCTAAAGGCCGGTTCCCACTAGCCCGCTTGTACGGCCGCCGTACAACAACAATGAACAACAATGACGTCACAAAAAAGTCGACCGCACCGCCGTACCGCTGTACGGCTGCCGTACAAAGTTAAAATCAAGTCATCTCTCCCGCTCGGCGGTGTCCGCTCGAGCGGAGGTGCAAAATGTGCCCAGTTACCACAAATACCACTCAAGCGGTGATGATGGTGACCTCATTGTTGGGCGGTGTACGGCAACGACGGCCTTAGAAGCGGGCTAGTGGGAACCGGCCTTAACTCAAAGCCCTATGCCCTATCCACTCTTACGCTGATGATTCTACCCTGTATTTTTCAACGTCGTTTATTAGACATCCAACTCAATAGGAACTAAGTGATTCACGGAGAGATGCCACCGAGCGCCTAACTTCTGATCTTTCTATGATTTCTGATTGGGGCAAAGCAAACTTTGTTTGTTCAAGCCTCAAACACAATTCTTCACATCTACTCGACGAAAAACCTACCATATAAACTATTCCTCTTCTTCAATGACAATCAACTATCTCCTTCTTCTACACATGAACCTTCTCTAGGACTATCCTTTACTTAGAAATCTGACTGGAAAGCTCACACAGATCTAATCTTTGCTAAAACAAGCTTCTAAGAAGTTAGGTGTAATGTGGCGTCGCGTCCATTTACTCCCTCACAGTTGATTGCTCTGTACAGGGGGCTTATACGCCCATGTATGGGTATGCTATCAAACGTTTGGGGGGGAGCACATCATACAGCTCTCCTAAACTAGGGTTGAGTCAAAGGTTTTCGTTTTCATCAACTCCCCTTCCTCTGGACTCAAACTGTCTTCAATCTTTAAATCCCGCCGCAATATGCTTCTCTTGCTATCTCTACGTTATTTTCATGCTCATGCTCTTCTGAACTGTTAACTGCCATGCCTCCCCCCTCCGCAGCCTCGCTGCCAAAGACTGCTACTCATTCTCATCCCCATTATGTCCCATCTTCCTAATGCAAGAGTTAATCATATCTTACTCTTTCACCTTTCACTGGTAAATTTGGCACTCTCTTCTGTTTCTATTTTTCACTTTCCTATGACTTAAAATATTTCAAGAGAGGAAGTGACAAGACAACTCCAGAACTAAGTTGGCCAAGCCCATTCTTTATTCTCGTACTGTCCTTTTTATAGGAATGGCAAACTAAGCGGGCTTTTGTACCTCTCTTTTATTGTAGTCCTTGGCAGTCCTTCGTGAATGTAATACAAAAAATATAATATATATATATATATAATATTATAATAATAAAAAAAATAAATAATTATATCTATATATAGATATATATATATATATATATATAATATTATATATATATATATATATACACACAGAGAGAGAGAGAGAGGAGAGAGAGAGAGGCAGAGAGAGATGGAGAGAGAGAGAGAGAGAGAAAGAGAAGAGAGAGAGACGAGAGATAGATAGAGAGAGAGAGAGGAGAGAGAGAGATGAGAGAGAGAGAGAGAGAGAGAGAGAGAAAGAGAGAGAGAGAGAGAGAGAAAAATTTTATTCAGCCTTATAATTCTACAATGAAAAAAAGTTGAATTCGAACATATAGACTGGGCCAAGAAACCGAAGTTTTGCAGAAGCTTCTGAAAACTACAGCACACACTTAAAGTTACGCGGACTAGCAATACTAAAAAAACTTCTACAAATACGTATACAAAATAAAATAAAAGGAAAAAATATCAAGTACAAACACAAATATCACCGATTTATAAGTTACATGTGAATATTTATAATACATAAACAGTTTAAAAAAAATGTTTGCCTTGGAACTTTAAAAAAGTCACATTATATTTATGGATCAAAATCCCTGGTAGGTTCGTTCCACAAAATACCACCATGTACACCCCTATGATATAAATCTATGCTTAACTCATTGGCGGGTTTTACAATGTCTTAAATTATTCAATTTCTATAGTGTGATATCATGAGTGGAGGAAACATGGTAAAGGTAATGATGGGGGACAGACATATGCTGCCGCGTGGCCTCCGGTGAATCATCTCCGCGGCATTAGCCCTTGAGCCGTGGTGGGTGAGGGACCCTTTACCCCGGGGACACAGGGCTAGTGTGAATCCCGGCTTACCACAGTTTACTCCCCAGGTACCATTTATCAACCCCGAAAGGGAGAAGAACAGCTAATTAGTTGGTCGACGACTTGGCCCTGGCCGGATTCGAACCACGAGGGAGATCGTAAGCCAGGCACGCTAGCAACACACCAAGGAGGAGACTGAAATATATTATATTTCTAGAGTTGTTATCACGAGGAGGAAACATGAACGTGAATGGAAAAAAACATTGGTATTAGAGAGCCGAGAAAATTACAGATTTGAATTATTCAAGTTTATGGAGTGGAAGTCTGCAAGTTTTTGAGAATAGCATTATCTTTAAAAACACTGGTCGACACCAAAAATGGTTCTGAGTCATTGTGTGGGGTGGAAAGATTTTCGCTTGCTGATTTCAAAAAATTGCATTGCGTTTTTTCAGCACGTATAGTTTTGAAATATCGGCATTTAAAAATTTAATAGCTATTATAATTATATAACGTATATATAATTATATAATTAATCGAAACAATCCACTACGTTAATATATATTAATCGTAATTAAATTATGGTGGTTGCCTGCGGCTTTATTAGACTAATGTACATATCTGGCAAAATAAACTAAATTATGTTCGAAAAATATATCCGAAAATGTGCACATCTTGGAAAATATCGAAATATGCCAATCACCAGTAAATTTTACTTTGATATATATATATAGTATATATATAGATATATATATATATATATATATATACTATTATATATATATATATATATATATATATATATAAAATATATATCTATATATATATATATATATAATTTATATATATCTATATATATTTGGAACACAACTTCGAGATTTTTTTGAGAGAAAGAGTGCGTAGTTCGAAGAAACAGTTAGATCTAGACTGTTCTTCAGAAGAACAGTCAAGATCTCAAATTGGTAGTAAATATACATATGATCAACTATACCTAACACACAGAAGTCTCACCCGCTCAATGTACATCGAAGTGTTTCTGTAGTTTGTCTTTCGTTTGTAGGAGCAGCTAACTTTCACGTTGTAGCGTCCAGCAATAGTCCCATATCAGGGTGGGATGGAATCGGCCTTGTATTCGGGTTTCCATGGTGGCAATGTCCTGGTGGAAACGTTCCCACTGCTCATCACTGACCGCGCCAATCTCGCTGGAAGAAATCAAGATGCGAATGGAAAAAGTGGATGTTTGAGTGACATCCGAGCAAGCGCCCATGGTAACTCTTCAAAATGTCATTTACAAGTTCCCATAATTCACGATGCTAGAACATTACCTAGTATTTCTTTATAACAGCCAAAAAGCCATCTTCCAAGCAGCTTTTCAGGGCAGTTAGACTATTTTCAAAAGTCATACATTGAGTAGAGTGAGGAATTTGAGGGCCATTGAAAACACCTGCCTTTACTTTGGATTCAGATCAGTGAGTTCAAACTTTCTGCTAACAAATACTGAAAGCCAGCACCCATTTGATACATGGCCTTCACAAAAAAAAAAAAATTTTTCATTAATCCAAAGTTTCAGATGCACTGGAGGTAAAGTACACCTTTTACTGTCAACAGAGCGTTTTACTTACAGTTGAACCTGCCAAGGTGAGTCTTTCGGTCGTGCTGGCCATTCCTTTTGTTGTAATGTTTGCTGTCGCTCTAGAGCCCACAAACAAGAAAACACATGTGCTTAGTGTACCTAACTGGAGTCTAGAAGCAAGGGAGATACCTTCAGGTCCCAACACAGACTCCACTGATGATTCTTAATAATTTAACTACGATAACAAAGTCTTCATAGTTCATAAGTTTCACTCATTCTCATGGCATGCGCAAATGGAACACTCGGAACATTTCCTCTTATGCAGAAGAACGGCCTTTAGCGTGTTTTTCCTGAAATCTATATGAACAAGCCGCCACTCACTCTTATCATAAGTGTGAGACTCACATAAGTTGTTCCATGGTGTGTCACAGTCAAAGCAGTAACAGAGCTTGTGTTTCATTCTTGAAGAAGCTGAAAGTCTTATGTTACGACGAACACGTGGTGATGAGAACTCCTTCTTCGCTGCAAAATTCCCATTCTTGAGACGAGATCCAAGGACTTCACTTTTCTCTGGGCAGATATAGGTCCCATAGCAAGGTCATGGTAGCATTTCCTGAATGATGAATTTGGGCTCTCTGTTGCCTTGCTGCCATTTCTTGGAAAGGTCTGTATCCATGGGATTATCCTCCCTCGTTCGAATCTGATTCACTTACTGCACTTGCAATTGGAACATTTGGAACTGGGAGATGTCAAGGACCATGTGACACAGGCATGATGGCAGAAGGTACGTCCGGATACCTGATTTAGCTCGCGTTTTTACTGAATAATCCTTTGATGTTAGTGAGCAGAAGTAGCAGTCAGTCTGTGATCCTTTTGTTCCACGCCAAACATTGGGATGCGAAATGCCATGCCTGAGGCCGTTTGCCACGCATCCATTCAGTCAAGTGGTTCAACCAGGGGTTGCATGCTACGTGAGGGGCCCCACTCTTACTTGATCACCTATACGGCCTATGAAGTAATGCAGGATCTAAGTGCTTTAACATTCTTTGGTAAGAGGTTTCTTCAGACATCAGGGGGTAAAAAATTCCACATATGTAACAAAAAATGCCGATGCATCACACAGTACGGCGCCCATCACAGCCGGTATCAAGGTTACTATATAGGTTAAACCAACTAAAAATTAGGACTCCACTAAATCAAACACATATCTGCAAAGAAAAAGAAATGTTTTAACACCATATGTCAATTAGCTGTACGATCAGTAGGTAAAAAATGTACTACACAAGCCATGCTAACCCTCGCCAATACGCAGGCGCCACCCCTCCCTGCTCACTGCACAAACCCACTGACTCAAAAAACACTGCACGCCCTAAATAGGGCTTGAGGAAAAGAAAAGATTAAGAGTTTAAATGAAAACATTGGTGAAAACCTTATTTCTGCTGATTTTACCCATATTTTTCATGGAATTGCGTCTGGTTCGCAAAAAACGACGTGATAGAGTTAATTGAACATCAGATTCGAGGTCAGCAGGGTCGATTTACCCCCCATATAATTATAGGTAAATCGTATGTGTGTGTGTGTGTGTGAGTGTGTAAAAAACGGAATGGTCTACTGACGTGTCTTCTAACTCAGAATTGAAAACAACTAATGGTGGGTATCGCTGATTGGACTTATCGCCTGCACTGCGCCATGAAACGGCGGCATCGAGTCCCCTCCCGTGGAGTTGTCCTCCGAGTACTTTCCTACCATAAATCCGCTCACAGGTCAAAACGTGTGGCTCCTTCATATATATTATGTATGTGTCGTGTGTGTGTGTGGTGTGTGGTGTGGTGTGGTGTGGTGTGTGTGTGGTGTGTGTGTGTGTATACATATATATATATATATCTAATTCTATATATATATATTATATATCATACTATATATATATATATATATATATTTACATAGGTGCCCTGGATAGTGATTTGGATGAGTGCCACACGAGTGGTGCCGGACGGAGGAGGCTGTGTTGAAGTCGTGTGAGATAAAGAAACGATTGCGCTTTGGATTAGGATGGTGGTGGTGTTGTCAGTGCAACCAGGCAAATAGGGCACGTGCAGAGTGTGATCAAGGATAATACATGATTTGTATATCATACCGTATATTATATATCCTGTAGCTGTGATGGTGCTTAGTCGGGTGAAACCTGCAAGATGTTGAAAGCATTGTGTGAGGGCCAGGGTTGTGGTTCAACGGTGGGTAGACATGGAGCTTTCTTACTATATATACAAACACTGTCTTAGAGAGAAATAGAATATAACTGGTTTCTCTCTCGGAGGTTCTACTACAATCTGGTATGTGTGTATGTATGATGGTCTGACCCATCCCCTTCCTCGCCAGGCCATTGAGCCCCGTGGGAGCATCTCGTCATCGGCTGCCTCCTCGGCAGTGCCGCCTGCCAGTGTACAGCCTCAGGACACGTCACCCCACCACCGCCGGACTCTTCTGGACTTATGCACGGTTTCGGGGTTCGGTGTCGTTTCTCGGGCTGTGCTGTACCAGAAAACTGCGGGCAAGATGGTGGGCTAGTACCCAAATACGGTAAATCAATAATTCCGCGCTTCCTACGCGTAATTACTTTATACTAATTCATAATCAAAGCCATTATCTTCAAAAACATCGTTTTACTTATTGACCAATGTCATACGCCAGATCATATGATAAGGAGGCATCAAAACAGTTGCCGTCAGATAATTGTGAAGTGCATGCAAACATGGGTTTTTTGTGCGCACCCACATATCACTATACATAAAACATTTGATGACAGTCTTTGATGGTGGCACGAAAGTTACGGTTAGTGAACTGAAACGTATACGACATACCCCCCCAGGTAAATTTCTTGCCACCATCAAAGACTCTCGTCAAAAATTTTATGTGTCGGTGATATTTTGTGCACAAACAAAAACCTTGTGTTGTGTGCCAATTTATTTGTCATTAAATACAAATACACGATCAGGTGGTTTAAGTATTCCTGAGCGTTTCGTTCTCATCATAAGGAATATTTCTTACCACTACAAAAGCTGGTTGCAAAGACTATTGAAACAGTGTTTTGGACTGGTCGGAAAAATTAAAAATAACACAAGGGGGGTTGGGAGAAAACACCCCAGTTAGTTAGGAATCAATGCCGGGTTGGGGTAGTTGAACTAGGCAGGGGAGTATGGGGGGGGAACCCCCCCCCCCCCCCCCCCCCCCCCCCAGTGTAGGTCCAGGAGAGTACTGGTCAATAGGGAGTATTGGTTGAAACCGCAATTTACCAAATTACCTTAGTTGATGCAGGATTATTCAGGAGGCACATAACCCACCGTGGTTTCATACACAAATATCACCACACAGTGCATCAGTGGATGACAGTCATGTGCTGGTGAAAAACCAATTTACTCTGTTGATGCAGTTATTCACATAACACACCAGGTTGTTTTAATGTTAAAGCCTTACAGGAATTGAAGCAGGATCCACACTTAACGCCTTCGAATATGTCAGTTATAAGAACCTGTGGTTTTCAGGTGACAATTTTTCTATAGGTTTCAGGAAATCCTACACAATAGCGCTAAAAATAAATATACCAAATAGTTCCAAACACATGTGTAATGGACCCGTTTACTCACACCTAAAACACGGGATTATGAGGCTTTGATGACAATATAGGCTACATATCACTGTACTCATGTTCTTTTTCCTGAGAAATGCCACGAAATTAAATATATGGCTTTTTTTGGGCCAAAATATCACAAACACGGCGGAACGCGCTCTGATTGGTTGTGAGTAGTTGGCGTACAGCTCAGATCTCGCCCAGCTGATCGGCTGGTTTTGGCTCAGCAGGCGTTCAGTTGATCCATTCAACAGTCCAGGACAAAGGAGGGAACATATCATTGTTTGTTTATGTGCCAATTGGTGCAAAAACACCACAATCAAAACTCCAGAAAACGGGTTCATAAAATATAACTATGCCTAAAGAGAAGAAAAGGAGGAACAGGGGGATGTCTGCAAGGCTGTGATTTCTCTCGAGAAGGAAAATTCATACTATTGCTGTGAAGACCTTTTGATGTATTATTAATGTATGTGCATGAAAAGTAACTTGCAAATCGATATGTAGCTGTTGGGCTTTAGCTGAGCTGTGATAAGTTGCGGGAGTGGTATGCACTATGCCAAGCTTTTGAGGTAGGGATGGAGACAGCGAGGGTTTTTTTCATGTGATGGATACAACACGCAATGAGTTAAATAAAATTCTAGAGTCTTTCCCGCCACTTATTAGAGTGATTTTTTCCTCCAGACCTTCACAGATACACATTAGACGCCCTCTAAAATGTAATTATAAAGTGGGGGAGGGATCCCCTCCAAACCCCCTCCCATCCTAAACGACTACCCTGGACCTCTCATAAATACAAACGTTTAATATTACTAACTACCTCACTAGAACCTAACTCACTAATTAACCTCCTAGTCTCCCAGAGAACCCCCAAAAATAATACTAACCTAACCTTGTAAAATTATAGGTCATATTTTACATAAACCTAACTAGCCTTACTAACTTGTATTACCCTTACTACCGCACGATGACCAGTATACTCCTTCAAGTGATGTGGTAGGTATTCCCTGTGTTTGTGAATATAGAAGTTGTATTTAGAGGGAAGAAGTGGATAGGAAAAAACAGGGGGGGGATAAATGCCACATGACACCAGGCAAGTTGTACTTTGGGATCGGCATTCCTTATAGGAGCTAAATGACCTGCCAATTGACATGTACAGCGAAACAAGATAGACGAACTCATAGAGGAACAGGTAGAGTGAATATATGGCTTTCTTTCACAAATAACAAAACATACCACCGTTCGTCACCCTACTTCACCACTTCGTCCACCACTACAACCTTTACTAACCTTATAGTCTAGTAGTCCAGTGGACCCCACGTGCACACCCTGGACAATCTAATGAGACCTACTTTCCAGATGCACCAAATATGTCAGAAACAAAATCAATGTTAACACTGTCAAACTAAGTACCATGGGGTTCGAGGCGGCCATCTTGGAATTGCGTCGATCGCGAAATATTTGAACTTTCTCGTTTACCAATGTCCATAACATCACAAATAATGTATTACAAAATTAATTTTTGGTTGCCAACGTGACAAGAATAACATGGCTATTTGTAATAGAACAATTAATGCAGTAATTGGTACAGTTAGTCATGGAACGGACAAAACCCTCAAAACAGGGCGGAAAAGGAACTCAAGAAAGGCAACTCTTGTGTAATGTGGATTGACGGGCAGTGTGGTGTGATTGTATCAACTTTGAGGCTCTTTTCCTTGACGGCCGTTAGAGTGGCAGGGTTCGCTCCTGAGTGCTCACAAAAACCTGGTTCGTCGCCTGAATCATGATGCCCACCAGCACGTGTTGACTACGTTTGAGCATGACATTGTGGTGATCTGTTAAAGATTCGT
The DNA here is from genome assembly GCA_016584305.1 of Chionoecetes opilio. Classification (NCBI taxonomy): domain Eukaryota; kingdom Metazoa; phylum Arthropoda; class Malacostraca; order Decapoda; family Majidae; genus Chionoecetes; species Chionoecetes opilio. The sequence continues at coordinate 108,702 of JACEEZ010021134.1, read as the reverse complement.
CCCATTCACAGTGGACACCAGATTTCCTTCATAACAATGGACTATCTGGGCGATAGATATGTTGAACCTCATCAATAGCTTTTTGCCGTAGCTGTCTCAGTCTCCAATGCAAAAATCATACGACTCACAGAGTGGGCCCAATCGATGGAGATGGTGGTCAGCTGATGCTATGGTATAGGTGCATGATAGTAGGTACATAGCAAAATGGCACGGCAACTTCCACTCGCAATTTTGTCACAGTCCCGACAAATCTTGTCCAATTGACAAAAACAGGCGCATACTTTTCTCATTGACTATGATACATCGGATGTGCCAGCCATAGAAGGTTAAAAATCTCACCAGATGATCAGGTAGGAGTACGTCAGTCTTGATCTGCATGTCTTCCACAGTTAGCGAGGCCATGGATGCGCAAGCTGTACTCTTGTGTGCTTGTTTGATTGTTCCGCGGAGAAGGAGGGCAACATCGTGGATTGCTATCAGCGCTGGCCAACTTATATGCCAATGATATTGCATCAGGCAACTGTTATTGTGGTTGCTGTATACCAAAACAAATCGTATGCATCCCTTGCAGCAACCTTGATGAACTCTATCTTGTCAATAAGATCGTGTTCTTCAGACGGTACATCAGCTTCTCGCTTCGATAGTCCTGGTTGGAAAGTGTGCTGTTCAAGTTCGGTGATGTAGATGAGAGCAGGGTGAGAGCTGTATTGCTCTGTTTTGTTCACCTATATGCTTATGGATGTGTTCTTACCACCAAGTTGAAGGTCTGCGTTATGGGCAGCCGCCCTATGGCCTGATCAGTGTTTACGTGACGGTTCTCCTCTCGCTCCTGTGCCCCGATGCGATTTCGATATTCGTGGTAGAAGGAATTGCTTCGGAATGGACACTGTGCTTCAACCGGACACAATAAGTCATTTCCTTTCAACTGCGGTATAAAAGAGTCTTCCCAGTCAAGGGGCCTGACGCGAGATTTTCCAAGCAGATCTTGTGTTTCCATGATAGGAATTTGATGGGTCTCTCGGTTTTCCAGATACCTTTATTTTCAAACTCTCGCAGAAAACATTCAGGTGGGAATAGTTGGGCAACTCTCAGCAGATGACAGTTGCGCGGAGAGTGATGCTTCGTGGACATAGATGCATACGTCGATTATTCAATCGATGAAGTTTGCTGTGAAGCGTGGTAACATGGTCTGTGTATCGATTCATCTCAAGTCAACGCCTTCGAGAGTCTATGGTATCGGAGCACACATGCTTCCATACGGCGAGGTGATTGAGAGTTCAAGCCATTCGATTTTCCACTGATTGTATGTAGATATGCTAATTTTCATCGGGCTCCTCTCCACATTTCTGAAAGATGTCAAGGGGACCATAGTCTAGGATGGTCTATTGCGGTTAACGATACATGATGGGAATTAGGGTTTTCAAATCTGGCTGATATTTTGGCCGCTTTTTCGTTTCCTCGTGCTAGCCATGATTTAGTTCAGTTATATTCCACACCAGAAAGAACTAAAGGATTGTACCACACAAAATGGTAGGTCACTGACATACATCTACATATTACTATCACCGAATGCATCACGGAGAAGGAAAGTAATGTTACTTGACATAGTATACAGGTTAGCGATTACACATGGCAATACAGTATTGTATGAGAAACACATATATATTTTATTACTATATATTACATATATTGACTGACATATGGAGCAAACAGGTTTACAAATGGCAAGCTGAACAATACTAAGTTGTATTATCTAGTTGCCATGATTAACGGGTAAAATTTAATAAAAACTAATTTTTATCGAATGTATGTATTTGATGTAAGTAAAGTTTCACTAGGGGGGTGAGTATCATTCAATCAATCAATCATTAGGAGCATTACGCGGGGTGCGCGTCGCCTCGCACCCCCTACGACACTCCGGGGGTCACACGCGCGAGACTTCCCATGCAGGCATTCCTTTCCCATACCAAGCAGCTCCGACAAGCAACATCAACTTCCAGCCACGAGCCTGGGGGCCCCACTTTGCCTCCTACAGCCGGATGTCTCTTACAGATACAACGATGGGAATGACATCGTATACAGGTTAGCGATCACATGCATATACAGTAATGGCGTGACATATGAAGGAACAGCCTGATTATTCACTAATACATATATGACATGTACATATGGAGCGAAACCAGTGTTTCATGGCAACGAACAATACTAAGTTTCGTATTATCTAGTTGCCATGATTAACGGTACCATTTAACATAAAACAGTTTATACGAAGGTATGTATTTGATGTAAGTAGTTTTCACTAGGGGTGAGATCATTCAATCACTCACCATTAGGAGCATACACCGGGGCGCAGCGCTCGCCACCCTGACGTCGACCACTCCGTGGGGTCCACAGGACGAACTTCCCATCAGGCTCCTTTCCCATACACAGCAGCCTCTTCGACAAGAATCATCCAACTTGACCCTAGCCACGAGCCTTGGGGCGCCCCCTTGGCCTCCTCCACGCCGGATTCAGTCTCGTCACAAGATACCCATCGGCAAGGATCAGTGTTTCAGGTAGCGTGCCACATGCCCATATAGCACGAAGTTGGCCATGACCCGACTATCAGGTTTAAAGCTCGATTCAGTCTCCGGTGCAATCGGCTGATTTGACACGTAATCATCCAGCGATACCCCCAGATTCGCGAAACACTTATACAAGGCATTGATTCGTCATTTCAGTCATATTTAGTGTCAATGTTCTCACAACCGATAGAGTAAGACAGGATCGACAAGCGACTTGAAGATCCGGATCTTTTGTCTTCTGCATAGTAACGTGCGACAACGCCAATACATCCCGCTTTTTAGCGCGTTCATAACGACCTGGGATGCCAATCCGCCAAAAGCATTCTGGACGTGATCCTTGCGTTAAAATTGGAACTGCGCACAAGGTTGTAAAACTTACCAAAATCTCAATGTCCTCAGCAACGCATGAACAGACTGTACTGCTTATTGTAGTCTCCAACACCTGACCTGGTCTGACCATGAGAACCTCAAGTCCAAAGGCTTTGCCTCCTCGTGGCAGCGCCCGAGGACATACCATGTACCTCAGCAAACTCAGCTAAAGATTTTACTGCATCATCGATAACAAATCAGTGAACTTGGTGTGCGGCGACGGTGCTCCACAATATTTGATCATATCAACCTTGTCCACCATACCCAGGTGTCCTACAGCGAATTAAAGTGATGGGCAAGACAGCACCTTGCCTTACTCCTCGTATTTCCAGAAAGAGCATGATACACCTGCACAACTTCACAGCACTCACAGCACTGAGTAAACAGTGGTAACCCAATTATGTATGAAGTCAATATAAGTCAATGTTTAGCTGCATTAGATGGGGTAAATAAATCATTAAGAACGATGATTTTGATATGTTTAAACTAGGACACTATATTTGTATATTATTAGTGAAGTTATGTCAATTTATTTATAAATTTGTCGGGAAACCAAGAATTTCCACCTTTTTTAGTTTATTGCCGCGTCCATGCACTAACTTGTCACCAATTACTGCATTAATTGTTCTTATTACAATAGGCCATGTTATTCTTGTCACGTGGGCACCAAAATTAAATTTGTAACTACATTATTTGTGATTTTATGGAAATTTTGGTAATTTCGAGAAAGTCAAATATTTCGCGATCGACGAAATCCAAGATGGCCGCCATACGAACCCCATGGGACATTAGTTGACAGTGTTAACATTGATTTTTGTTTTCTAGACATATTTGTGCATCTAAAAAAGTAGGTCTCATTGGATTGTCCAGGGGGTGCACGTGGGGTCCACTGGACTACTAGACTATTACCTGGACATGGGCTGCACCCCTCCCACTAGTGCGGAATACTAACCAAATAATGAAAGCAACTTGTCTGAGTGGAGTTTGTGTTGTGGGAGGCAGGTGTTAGGGTGACGAAGGGTGTATGTTTTGTTTATATGAGGAAAGAAAGCCATATATCTCATTCTACCTGTTCCTCTATGAGTTTGTCTATCTGTCTAGCTGTACATGTCATTGCAGGTTCATTTAAGCTCCCTATAAGGAATGCCGATCCCAAAAGTAATCACTTGCCTGGTGTCATGGGCCAATTATCCCTGTCTATCCACTTCTTCCTTATAAACTACAACTTATATATTCACAAACACAGTGAATACCTACCATATCACTTGAAGGAGGATTACTGGTCATCTTGCGGTAGTAGGGGTAATGCAAGTTGGTGTGGTAGTAGGTAGTACATAGTAGCGGCCGCTTCACAGCTGTGTTTTGCTCTGTAGTCTGTGAGTTGTTGTCGTCACAACATGGCGCCAGTCGTTTTAGAGCGTATAAATTTTCCTGTACTTAAATTGGCTGTATCATCAAAAATACTGTTCACATAGAAAAATCAATATCACTGCCCAACTATATGAGGGTTGAAGATTTCAAATCTATCGTTACCTCAAGTAGAGTAAATGGGTCCATTGCACACACATTTGAATTACTTACTTAAAAGCTAAATTCAGGAGGATAAAGTTTCTGGTTGTCAGTTTATACAGAATTTTAGGTTTGAGTCTTTCCTGCGGTGTCCTTCACTAAATGAATAATCAAACCCAGGTAAGAAGTATTCCCTCCTAGATAATAAAGAAAATATGATTTGTATGATCAGCCCTGCCGTATCTCGCCTACTGCCTTTTAGCGGCCAGTAATTTCAGCTTAAGCATATAGTGGTCCAGTGGATATATTACTAACTTCCGGGAGCCAAAAACAAATACTTACGTACTTTCACTTTAAACTAGTAGAAAAGTGCCATTTACATAAAAAGAGTAAGGCAGTGAGAGGTGCGCCGCCATGGCTGGCTGGCGACCAGCTGGGAGGCGCCGGGCGACACCATGCACGATTACCTGATAACTAAACCTAATTACCTCAACAAAACCTGACATAAACGTAACCTAACCTAAATGTTACCTAAACCTAACCTAACCGAAACCTAGTCTAGCCATTACTATGAGCAAATAAGTTTAATTTAGGTTTCAAGAGACCAAAGTAAAAGTTTCCAGGAGGGTTGAAGGTTGCTGAATACATGACACTGTATTCACAAGATTTAACTTTCTGCATCATTGCATATATGTAAATCATTGACAAGCATAAAAGTATCCGGGATAGAGTCATAACATTCTACTTAAATTCACTACTCAGCGCCATTCAGTTCACGGCGCTGACACGGGTAGGACGTGGGTGGTTGATAGCTCCCGAGGATTAAGTGTAGTGAAGTGAGATGGCGGAAAGTGAGGTGTTAAGTGAGTTGAGGCAGCTGCGGGGCCAGGTGCGTGACCTAACTTTAGCGAGGAGTGGTCACGATGACGTCGTGAGGGACCTGAGTGTCGCTGTAGCTTCCCTGAAGAAGGAGAATGCCGAGCTCATGGAGATGTTGGGGAAACGTGGTGTACCAGAATCGCCAGTCCCTCTGCCTAGACGAGGGGTAGGAGCGTGGACACACGTGAAAAATAAGGAGACTGGTCGAGGGTGATCACAGACTCCGCCTCCTGCGACTAGGAATAGCTTTGCTGCACTCGTTGATGAGTGCACAGAGGAAGGGGATGATGGTAAGACAGTCGAAATTTCCCTGTCTTCAGGTAAGACCGTGGTTGTGGGTGACAGCCAGGTCAAGAATCTGGATAGGACCTTTTGTAACAGGGTTTGGAAAAATAGGACGCTTGCCTGTTTTCGTGGAGCGGGGATAGGAAACATAGCAGAAAGGCTGGGGAGGGTAATGGTGGGTGAGGGATTAGCGCCGACGGTATGTATAAGTGCAGGGGGAAATGATATAGGCAGGGTAGAGAGACAGGTGCTCCTAAGGAAGTACAAAGAGGCACTAGGCAGGGTTAGGGACCTAGGAGGCACCCCTGTAGTGTGTGGCATTTTGCCACGCAGGAAAGGGGGTCCAAGATGGTGGTGGGAAGCGTGTGAGGTGAACAGCTTGCTGGCTGAACACTGCAGGAAGAACGGGTGACTCTTTATCGATAACTGGGCTCGATTCTTCGGTAAAGACCACCTGTACGCCAGGGACGGGGTGCATCTCTCTCATAGGGGTGTGGGTGTGTTGGCGTGGGTAATTGAAAGGGAGATGGGGGTCAGGTTTTTTTTTAGAGGCCAGGAGGGTGTGAAGGTGAAGAATAATGATCATGATAGTCAAGGAAGGAATATTGTTGGTCAAGTCAGGAATGAAGACAGTAGAATTAAAAAAAAGACAGGGATAAAACAGGCAGTCAGCGTAAATACAGCTAGCGGGAAAATCGACAAGACGAAGAAGTGCAACTTAAAGGTTTATTATACATATTGTAGGAGTATATTAAATAAGATAGATTTACTGAGAGGAACATCTTGTGTTGAAGATTTTGATATAATAGCATTAACAGAAACATGGTTAGATATGACAGGTAAATTATTTAATCCAGAAGTTGAGATAGCGGGATATAATTTATTTCATATGGACAAGGTAGGAAGGAGAGGCGGAGGAGTTGCACTATATGCCAGGGATACATTGCAGTGTTGTGTTAACAACGTTATAAAAACGGACGCTGGTCTAGAGTCTATATGGGTGGAAATTAGAGAAGGAACTGATACGATGGTCTTGGGTGTAGTGTACCTCCAAACTTATGTAATGAGGATTCAGCTCTTATATGGGAGGAAATAAGCAAGGCTTGTAAATATAATCGATTATGCATGGTAGGAGACTTTAATCTTAGGAGCATTGACTGGGATTTAATTATAGGAGACAATGACGCAGAGGATTTGTTAAAACTAGTTCAAGATAACTTCCTAAAGCAAGCAATCAAGGAACCTACTAGGGGAGATAATATTCTAGATTTATTACTAGCAAACAGGGATGATTTAGTTACTGAGGTGGAAGTTGGTGGTAAGTTAGGAAAAAGCGATCATTGCGAAATCAGATTTTGCTTAAATTGGGAGGTGGGAAGTAGAAGTGATAATTCGCATAGAGTACCTGACTTCAGAAAGGCTAATTATGTAGGATTAAGAAAACACCTGGAAGGGATTAACAGAAAGGCTAATTATGTAGGATTAAGAAAACACCTGGAAGGGATTAACAGAAAGGCTAATTATGTAGGATTAAGAAAACACCTGGAAGGGATTAACAGAAAGGCTAATTATGTAGGATTAAGAAAACACCTGGAAGGGATTAAAAGTGACAAGAGGGAGGATGAGATGAGATCTGTGGTCGGGACGGAGGGGGGTGTCGGTGAGGTCAACGCGGAAAGGGGTTATAATACCTTTGTCAGCAATTTAATTGAGGGTCAAAAAAAGAATATTCCTTATAGGGCGATAAGATCAGGGAAAAACGAGCCCAAGTGGATGACTGAGTTTTTAAAACACAACATAGGGGTAAAAAGGGACATGTACAGTGGCCGCAAAAAAAATGTATACATTTATAATTTTCGGACAATAAAACAACAATATGTAACTTACAGTACTTTAGTTTCAGTGACACAGGTTTCTTATTCACATATTAGTACTTGGTCATGTTTCCCTTGTATTGGATGACCATCCCAATCCTCTTGGGCATGGAAGTGGCGAGTTTGGTGAAGTAGGAGAGGTCCATTTCCACCCACAGCTTCGTCAGGGCCTGCTTCAGCTCGTTGATGTTCGTCGGCCGTTTCTTCGCGATCGCCTTTTTCATCTCATTCCAGGCGTTTTCATCGGATTTAGGTCCGGGGAATTGCCAGGCCAGTCCAACACAGGGATGTTATTGTCTTTTTAGGAACTTTTGAACAACTTTGGACCGGTGGGCAGGGGCAGAATCTTGCATGAACACCTCGCACTCGTGAATGCATAGGCACTAACAATGATCACGTAACACTTCAATGTAATTTGCCCTTTCATGGTAACATTCTTTGGGAGGAAGTACAGACCTCCCCTGCCCTTATTGCCACTGAAACCACCCCAAACCATAACGCTATCTGGGTGTTTCACGGTCTTCACGGTATATTTTTGGTGGTACCGTGACCATCACTTGGACGGCGCACTGTCATTGAAGCCATCCTAACCAGTCTAAAAGTGCTTTCATCACTGAACATGACCTTCTTCCACTGCTCTGGTGTCCACTGCCGGTATCTCTTACAAAAGGAAAGCCGCTTCTTCTTCATAGCTTCTGTCAGTAAAGGCTTTTTGGCGGCGCGGCGGGTTGGTAATTTCAGCGAAATTTGCAGGCGATGTTGAATGGTGCGAACAGAGACGTTTCCTAACAAAGCTGGATGCTTTTTTCTTCAGTTCTGCGGCAGTTATTGCAGGATCATTCAATACTTCACGCCTCATAATTTTGTCATCCGAGAGATGTTTTTTTGGGGGCTCCAGAACCAGGTTTCCTTGGCGGAACGGTACCGGGTGCAATGACTCAACAGCTTTCTTCAGGTTGTAAATCGCCATGCGTGTAACGTTCACCTCTGCGGCCACACGTATCACAGATGCTCCTTCCTTCAGGAGGTAAGGGCACGGGTCTTCTCTCATTTGAAAGTTTGTTACGTCCCATTCTGACAAGTGGGAGCCGAGATATAACACTCCAAGGTTCGCTGCCAAGTCAAAAGGGCGGTCCGGGCATGCGTAAAACCACCCTCTCTCTATCCGCTCTCGAAAAGCACTGAGTGTGGTTGTGTGTTGGTGGTGGGGTGAGGAGACTCCCTCCACCTCCCTCCCTCCTCACTAGCTCCGCCCACCATTTATATGGCGGGAACGAAGGTGAAATCTTTAAGCGCTTTCGGGTGTATACATTTTTCTTGCGGTCAAAATTTAAGGATGGGCAGGGGAATATAGAGCAGTATAACGAGATGGCTAGAACGGTAAAAAAATTAACAAGAGCAGCGAAGAAGAATTATGAGATTAAGGTTGCAAGGAAGGCAAAGACCGACCCTAAGGAATTTTTTCAGGTTTATAAAACAAAGACTAGGGAATTAGTGGGGCCATTAAAAAATAAGCAGGGGGAGATTATAAGCACGGCAGAGGATATGTGTAAAATTTTAAATGATTATTTCTTAAAGTAATCGTCCAGACCCATTTTTTTCTTTGCATAATTATGTTGAATGTTCATTCAAAATACCTAATCCCCCAAAAATTATTCATTTCCACGCCTTATTTATCTAAAAACATGACTTTTGTAAAAAGCGCGGGAAAAACAACAGCCCCATTCCAGCCGTGGAGCGAAACTTGCTGGTGACGTCACATGAGTAAGCCTCCCAGGCCAGCCCTATACAAATACACGGAGACTCAGAAAAAAATATAGTACTTGAAGAATTTTGGGTGTTTCTGATACATTTTTTGTGCGATATGGCATATACTTGCATCCTTCATGGGTACAGCAAGAAAGCTGTGCCCTTCCCGAGAGCTTAGCACCCATTACAACATATACGGCGACGATATATGTGTGCAGACGTGTGGAGCGGTGGGTAGTAGCGGGTGGTGTGCTCAGATTGTCTCGCTGAGTCTTAGCACACCGCCCGCTACTACCCGCCGCTCATAGTCGCCGTATAGGTTGTAAATGGGTGCTAAGCTCTCGGGAAAGGCACAGCTTTCTTGCTGCACCCTTACAGGATGCAAGTATATGCCATATCGCACAAAAAATATATCAGCAACACCCAAAATTCTTCAAGTACTGTATTTTTTTTCAAGTCTCCGTGTATCTGTATCAGGCAGGGCTGGGAGGCTTACTCATGTGACGTCACCGAGCCGTGGTCCGTCGTCTGCTGGTCGTCAGTTGTGTTTTGAGAGCTCATGGAATTTACAGATTTTGAATGCGGTTTATTTAAAAACGGGTGACTGGATGCAAAAAGTGACAACATATTGTTGATATACTCGATAATGGCTATATTTTGACTGCATTAAATCAGGAATGATGAAATGATCTGGACGATTACTTTAAGTGTTTTTACTCACGAGGGTAAACAGAAGGTACCTGATAGTGAACAGAAGTTTAGAGGAGAGGAGGATGAGAAACTCAAAGATATTGTGATAACTAGGGAAATGGTATAAGCAGGTATAGACGGAATGAAGAATTTTAAGTCACCAGGACCACATGAAGTGTATCCCAGAGTACTAAAAGAATGCAAAGGGGTTGTTAGTGATGCGATAGTGCGTATTTTTAGGAAATCGATTGATACAGGGGAAGTGCCGTTAATGTGGAGGAAGGGAGATGTAGTTCCCATATTAAAGAAGAGAGACAGGATTAATGTCAAATTATCGACCCGTTAGCCTGATGTCAGTGGTAGGTAAATTATTGGAAGCTGTTATTGCAAAAAACATTAGAGCATCTTGAAAAGCATAGTTTGGTAAATGTTTCACAACATGGGTTCACCAAAGGTAAATCATGTCTCACTAATTTATTGAGTTTTTATAGGAAAGTTTATGAAACAGCAGATAATGATGGGGATTATGATATAGTATATCTGGACTTTAGTAAGGCATTCGACAAGGTGCCACATGGTAGACTCTTAAATAAGGTTAAAGCTCATGGAATGGGGAGTTTTCAAAGCTAAGCCACCAGATGTCTCTCGCGCATCTCACATCCACTGCCCTTTGAGCGTGAATGATCTATCATTTACCGTAAACTCCCTGTACTTTTTCGGGACATATCAGAATTACCCTTCAATACAACAACTGAAACAGTTCTTAATAAAAAATGTAGTTTATCATTTTGTTTTTCAGCACTTGAAGAAAATATTAGCAAAACATAGAATACTTGAAAACTCAATTTCTTAAAATTGTTATTTCATGGAAACACTGCACGTTCAAGCTGAATGAAGCTTCAGGAAGTATGTACTTGTATGTAAGCTCTCGCCGAGTACCTGTTTTGGATGTGTCTGTCTCTTTTGCGACGAACATTTAACCAAGAAATAGTGTGGCGTTCAGCATCTCCGAAGAAACCATCCAGATGTCGGGATCTGATATCAGTCACTTCTTCTTATCCACGGCTGGGGGGAAGAGTCTTGTTTTGTTCTTGTTTTAGGGCTGCGAGGATCCCTTGGGGAACACTATGAGCCCTGGTGATGTCCTATGATGCTATTACAGGCGTGGTAGTTGATTTGTCTCCTCAGGAAGGCACAGGTGAGGCAGATAACGGCGGATGCATGCGTTCCTGCAGCCCGCTCTTTTTCAAGACAACAAGTAAACAAGACCCATGTATTGTCTTCGATAGAGGACTGTTCGTTGAGGTGCCAATTACTTAAATTACTTCTTGGTTAAATGTTCGTCGTAAGAGAGACATATACACCCAAAACAGGTACTCAGTGAAAGCTTACATACAAGTACATACTTCCTGAAGCTTCATTCAGCTTGAACGTGCAGTGTTTCCATGAAATGATGATTTTAAGAAATTGAGTTTTCAAGTATTCTATGTTTTGCCAATATTTTCTTCAAGTGCTGAAAAACAAAATGATAAACTACATTTTTTATTAAGAACTGTTTCAGTTGTTGTATTGAAGGGTAATTCTGATATGTCCCGAAAAAGTACAGGAAATTTACGGTAAATGATAGATCATTCACGCTCAAAGGGCAGAGGATATGAGAGCGCGAGAAACAGGCTTGAGCGTGAGCTTGTTAGAAAACTCCCCATAGATGGGAAGGTTCTTCGTTGGATTAGATCTTGGCTAAGTGATAGGCAACAAAGGGTTACAATTAATGGTTCTAAATCTGAATGGGGGCGGGTAACGAGTGGGGTTCCACAAGGGTCTGTTTTGGGTCCATTACTATTTTTGATTTACATCAACGACTTGGATAGTGGGATTAGTAGTGATATCAGCAAGTTTGCGGATGATACTAACGTAGGTAGGATTATTAAATCTCAGTCTGATGTAAATATTTTGCAAGGAGACTTAGATAAATTAAATGAGTGGGCAGATAGATGGCAGATGAAATTTAATATTGATAAGTGCAGCGTTATGAATGTTTGTAGGAAAAATCCTGGTAATAGGTACACCATACGCAATGTATCGCTGAAAAGATCAGAGGGTGAGAAAGATTTGGGAGTGCGGGTAAGCTCAGACCTCCGTCCTAGGAATCAATGTATTGAGGCTAGAAATCGAGCCAACAGGGTGTTAGGATTTATTACCAGGAGTGTTAAAAGTAGAAGTGCTGAAGTTATTCTAAAGCTTTATTTGGCTCTAGTCAGACCTCACCTAGACTATGCGGTTCAGTTTTGGTCTCCATATTACAGGATGGATATTGCCTTGTTAGAATCAGCGCAGAGAAGGATGACCAAAATGATTCATGGAATGCGTAACTTTAGTTATGAGAAGAGATTGAAACTATTAAAGTTACACTCACTCGAGAGGCGTAGTTCATGGAATGCGTAACTTTAGTTATGAGAAGAGATTGAAACTATTAAAGTTACACTCACTCGAGAGGCGTAGAGTAAAGGCGGCGCCACACTAGCCCTTTTCCGTCTATTTTTTCCAGCAACTTTCTAAAAACTAACAATTTTTTTACTGCAAGCCGTCACACACACACTCGTTCGCCTGCACTTCCAATCAGCTGTTCCTGCGACTGTAAAGTGTATAGAGAAGATGATCTGGGAGAGGAAGATGCGGGAAGTGAAGGAGGAGAATGGGAGACAAAGGATGAGATGGAGAGAATGAGTCAAGTGAAGGATACGGATGGACTAGCAATACAGGGAGTTTCGTACACAAGTTGTTTCGTACCCAGGTTTTGTTAGTTGTTTCGTACACTGATTTTGAGTTTTTTCGTACATACCTGGTGTGTCGTTTCGTAATAGCGCATTTTCGCCGCCGCTCTGGCCCGGTCTGGACTGGGCTAGTCCCGGGCGGTCACTGTTTTTGCGAGGCAGTTTAGACCGGGCTGGAACGGACTGGGCCGGGCTAGGCCAGATAGCAGGACCACCTTGGACTAGTGTGGGGAGAACTGGCGCATGCGCACTACAGTCAGCGGGGAAGGCGACCAGGAGCTTCTCGTGCTGCTGATAAGACATAAAACACCATGATGGCCGACCATAAGACTAAAGTATCACAGGCGTGGTAGTTGTAAAGTCTTCAGCACAGGTTAAAAGGCGGACGACAAAAAGGATATTGACAAGATGGACGCCTGCCGCCTCCACAGTTCAGTTCAGTACCGCCCACTCGATCCCCCAGCCAATAGGAACGACGAATGGGACGGGGCCAGTCTCGATGTATTTTCGCGACCATCAGTCCACCCTGACCCGGTCCGGACTGGACTGAACCAGGGCGGTGAACGTCACGAAAATGCGCTATAACTCTAGTCATCAAGTTAAACTCTGAGCTGAGTGTACGAAACGACTATAGTTTCATATAGACTACGAAACAACTTTTAGGTCTACGAATGATCGAATCTATTGGTGTACGAAACAACTTGTGTATGAACTGACTGCATCCTCCTCTCATCAATGCTACGGAGAGGCAAAGATAAGAGACATTCGAGCACCGGTGTACTAGTGCGTGGAATGCATGTATACTGTAGGTGGAAAAGTGAAATACATAAAGGTATAAGTGCAGTTTAGACCAATACAATACAACACAACCAATCGGTGGTTTTAAGTATCCTGAACGTTTCGTTCTTATTATAAGGAGTATTTCTAACCCACACAAAAGCTGTCGGAAATGAAAAAATAGCACATGGGGATCTGGGGGGGCGAACCCCCCCCCCCCAGTGAGGTTAGGTTACGTAATCAATGCCCGGGTTAGATTAGTAACTAGCAGGGGGTCTTGGGGGGCGTAGCCCCCCCAGTTATGTCAGAAGAGTATTGGTCAAAAGGGAGTATTGGTTGAAACTGCATATTTACCTGAGAGTGTGTAGAGGATAAAGGAATGTGTGATTGGTGGGCAAGAATGTCTGAGAAGAGTACGTAGGTATACACTTTAATGGTAGAGTATTGGTCAATAGGGAGTATTGGTTGAAACTGCACATTTACCTAAAAGAGTATGTGGAGGATAAAGGAATGTGTGATTGGTGGGCAAGGATGTCTGAGAAGCGTAGGTACACTTGAATGGTAGAGTATTGGTCAATAGGGAGTATTGGTTGAAACTGCATATTTACCTAAAAGAGTATGTAAAGGATAAAGGAATCTGTGATTGGTGGGCAAGGATGTCTGAGAAGAGTAGGTACACTCTACTCCAACTCTAAGAGATGGTATGTGAGTAATGCGAAAGTATTGAATGAATGGTTCAATGATGGAAGCTGGGGTAGTGAGATGTTATTCTAGGCAAGTTCACGACCACTGAAATTGTGGGGTTAAAGCACATAAAAATCACTAGAATGCAGGCTTTCATTTCAACCTAACCAATCTACTGTAATATGTCAAGTCGGTATTATTTCGGTGCTGAGCGGGGGGAGAATCACCCCGGCTCAATCACTAACCTAACCTAGACATATAGTCAACTGGCCAACCTAACCTAACCTAACTGTTCAGGCTATTGGCGGTATTTAATCCCTGAATTCAGAAACACGGCTAAAATAGGAAGGCTCGCCGATGAAAAAAAATAGGAACGTCGACAAGAATTCCTATCGGCGACAGTTCCAGGTATTGTCTAGTTACTTGGATAATGTATCCCATTAATAATACCCACCCTAAAATGGGTGGGTATTAGTTTGGTAGTGGGCTTTTAAAAGTCCTAGGATTCTTACTTACATCATCGTGTAGATCAGGAAATCGGCCTCAGGAAATCAGGAGTTTCGGCCTCGAAATCGTTGAAAGCCCACTACCGAAATTTTACTAATTGGGTGTAAGTGGCAGCTATTAATCATTCAATGCATATATAATTATTCGCGCTGGCTAAAACGGTAAAATTATAATCCTTTCCCGCCCGGTCACCAGTCATTTCGCCCACACGTCAATTCGCCCATAAGACATATTTCGCCCCCATGTAAGAGTCAATTCGCCCACATGTAAGAGTCAATTCGCCCACTCTAAAGTCAATTCTCCCACACGATCCATGTCACGGAGTCATGTAACTATATCTTCCTCTGGCAGAAATGGAATGAACCACCAGTAACCTTGGGCGAAATGACGGTAAATTTCTAGTGTTTGCCCATACTCTCCCACTTCCCTCAAACAAGTTTGGGGACCTGTGGAAATGCGGGGTTTTCGGGTGGGGAACAAATTATGCGTCGGAAACACGTAATTAAAGAGTTGGGTAGGGGGGTAAAATTCCCTAGATCTAGGGTAATTGCCTTATATCTAGAGAAAATTGCCTAACCAAAATAAACTTACCCTAGCAGGGGGCTTAACCCACCGATAACCTAACCTAACCAACTCTAACCTAAGCTAACCTAACCTAAACTACCCAAATCTAACCTACCCTAACCTAAACAAATCTAACCTAACCTCCTAGCGGGGAATTGGGGGGGTTCTCTACACACTACACAAATATAACTTAACCTCCTAGCTCCTAGACTCCATAGTGTGGGCGAAATGACTCCATAGTGTGGGCGAATTGACCTGTGGGCGAAATGACTCCATGGTGTGGCGAAATGGCATGTAAGCGAAATGACAGGATACCTTCCCGCCCTTATTAGTGTTTTTTTCTCTCCAGACCTTCACAAATTCCTTCAGATACCTCTAAAACGTAATTATAAAGTGGGAGAGTTACCCCCTTTAACCTCCCCTTACCCCACCTAAAGTCCTAAATGACCCCCAAAAATAATACTAACCTAACCTCATTATAACCCTACCAATAACCTCCTAGCGAGACCTAAGGGCAGGAAAGAAATAGAATTTTACCAGTTCAGGTTATATTGAGGTTATAAGTTTGTAATTTGTTGTGTGGGGACGCGCCAGGAGGTTATTAGTGAGCATACGTCTTCAATCTTCAGATATTTCCCTTGGGGAGGCATCATCAGGCATTATATTTGTTTACATTCTAACTGCATTATGATTGGCTAACAATCTCAAAGGTTGATGAAATCTTTCCTCTGATTGGCCAAGCGACAGTCAGCTGAGTTCCATTCCTCATGGTCGGAACGGAACGGAACGAGCTTGAAGATCGCATCATCGTGAGCTAAGAACTTTCGGACGATCCTTTGATAATACATTTTTGTGGTGTTCGTAGCCCAAGATCTAAGATGGCCGCTATGAACACTCTAAGATGATCTTAGAGGCGGAAAGTTACGAACGTTCGAACATCCAGCCCCTGGACTGGACTAGTCCCGGGCGGCCACTGTTTTCGCGAGGCGGATTGGACCGGGCTGGAACGGGCTACACTGGGCCAGGCCAGCGAGCAGGACCAGGTTGGACCAGTGTGGGGAGAACTGGCGCATGCGCACTACAGTCAACGGGGAAGACGACCAGGAGCTTCTCGTGCTGCTGATAAGACATGAAACACCATGATGGCCGACCATAAGACTAAAGTAATTTCAAGAAAAATTACAATATTCGCAATTTGCTGAAACAACACCTTGGGGAATTAATGTACCGTCAACAACACTATAGTGGCCACTGAACTAATGTCACCAGGCGCCATATATTACGAATTTTAGCATCACTACAGACTTGTATGTGTCACTGAAGACATGTACCGTAGCTATAGTGTTATGTAGATAATGTAAACTACGTACTGTGCACGTGATGTGATCTGTAGTGATGCTAAAACTCGTAATATGTGCCCCCTTGCGACATTAGTGCAGTGGCGACTATAGATAGTGTTATTAACGGTAAATGAAATGAAATTTCATCATTCATTTTTTCATAGTCATCCCTGCAACTTGACTTCCCATTGAGAAGTCAAGTAAATAAAACGCGCGCTTTTTAAAAATGTGTGCATTTCTGCCCGGAGAACCGCCCACTCGATCCCCCAGCCAATAGGAACGACGAATGGGACGGGGCCAGTCTCGATGTATTTTCGCGAGCATCAGTCCAGCCTGGAACGGTATAGACTGGACTGAACCAGGGTGGTGAACGTCGCGAAAACGCGCTATTAGGTAACAGGAACTACCTCGTGTAGATCTCACGGCCTCTTGTAGCTTCCTTACTTTCTTATGTTCTTTCTTCTTAAGTTTTTAAACACATTTATTTTCAATAATGAATACAGGTTTACAGGCTGGGAATGAAAGGAATCACAAAAATTAAGTGAAAAAATACTTTGTTTATATACCACCAGACTGACATACCCAATCAAAGAAGTTGCCAAGACACTGCATATAGAGACACAATATCACAAGCTTTCCCACACATCTCTGCTTCTCGGCCTTTATAGATGAGGACCGATCATCACCTCACCACACTGCATGTGGGTCAGTCACACATATCTTTCTGGCCAGCAAAAAATATTGCTTGAGGAAGGAAAAACTAAAAGTTCATGTAACCAAAATTAAAGAAAAAGTTTTGGTATTGTTCCAGTTTGACACCGAATTCACTTTGGTGGACAAAACTATTTTTTTCTGGTGAGTTTTGATGTGTTTTGAATTATTCTGCTAACCGTTTCTGTCGCAAATAACTTTTTTATTATTATTTTTAGGTAAAGCTTAGGTTAGGTATAGGTTATGTTAGGTAAAGGTTAGGTTAGGTGTAGGTTCAGTTATGTTGAATTTGTTTTTCAATAATTTTTTGTCGCAAATCACAAAACAAAAAGAAAAGAAAAAGATTTGCGACAAAAGCGGTTAGAAGATTAGGCTAATTCAAAACACATCACAACTCATCAGAAAAAAAATGGTTTCGTCCACCAAAGTGAATTCGGTGTCAAACTGGAAATTTATCAAAGTTTTTTGGATAATAGGGATTAAGGTAATATTTTTTGGGGTATGTGCAGAGTAGGAGCCACTTGCAAGAAACACTATGTAAAGATATATTTCATTATAGCATTTCATATAGCATATTTCATTAAAAAGATAAGTCTGAGAGTATTAAAGATAATGTGTATGATTCCATTAAGTATTATCATTATAAATCTAATAACTCAAAGGAAATTAAACCTAACCCGGACTCCCAACAGCTATTTATCAACCAATTTATTTGACCTAACCTCCTAACCAGAGAGTAAATATTTTCAAAAACTAATAACTTGCGATACAAATTCTATAGTAGACTGCAACTTATTTGATCAGGAATACGACTGTAAAGCTCAAAATGTTTTAAGTGATTATGGGCAAATGCTCCAATAAACTCCATTTATTTTTCAAGGTAAAAATGGACGACGACTGCGCGGTCATTTTCTGACACTTATTAGTTTTTCCTTGCCTAAAATTAGTGCTTTTTCAGATGGAGGTGTTTTTATTTTCCGGAAACCCCCCCAAATTTTTTTTTTAGATATTTATTTTCATCAAATCCTAAGGTCGCCGATTCCATTGACAACAATGTATTTCCCAAGATCAATAGACTTTTAAAAGGTCCCTCCACGGCTAAACTGAAATATTCCTCTGGTGCGCGTGACGTCAGCTGCAGTGTGGTTAGCCTCGCTCCAAAAAGGTCGCCAGTCTTAAATGAACACTCGCGCAGACCATATCTTCTGTGCTCCGTTTTCTATGCATGTTCACGGTTCTGTGGTGAGGATTTTTTCCCTTTTTTAATTTTTCTTTCTACAGGAGCATAGTACACTACATAGTACGTCTTAATGATAATTTTTGGATAGTGGAAAGAGGAGGTAGAAGGGAGTGGCCTGCCAGCAAGCAGGATAGCACAGGTGTGTGTAGGGCAGGGCAGGACGGTGTGAATGGATGGCGGGATTCTCTCTCTCTCTCTCTCTCTCTCTCTCTCTCTCTCTCTCTCTCTCTCTCTCCACTAAAATTGGTACAAAGTCAAAGGTTTTTGTAAACCTACACAGATACACTAGAGGTAAACATTTTCTTCTATGCCAACAACTACATTATAGTCATTTTCATATGATAGTTGGCCATTAACAACCTCTCCCAAACCAAACTCATTTTCTTTAGCTTGCTTAATAGGAATGGGAATGATAATAGTAATATACATTATTTAAATAACAATGATAATGATGATAATAATAGTAGTATTAATAATCATATTCTCATAATGGAAAGAGGAAGTAAAAGGGAGTGGCATGGAGAGTAGCAGAGCCGTGGGTAGGGAGAGCAGGTGTGAGTGAGGTCAGGTCAGGGCAGGCCGCCGCGGCCACAGGTGCGTGCAGGTGGGTGGGGGGATTATCCTCGTGAGGCTCGGGGCATATTTTAGAATAGGCCACGATACAAATTCGTCGTTTTCTCGTCGTTTTCTCGCACGAAAGCAACTGACGTCACTAAGCTGCGCGTGGTTTAACCTATAGTGTCTATTAATCTTGGTATTTCCATCAGAAAAAGCACAAAAACTTGGCCAGGAAATAATAGTCAGAGTCTCATAAACTAGAGAAGTGACAGAATTGTACGAAAACAAGTGTGCCCCGCCCCGCCCAGCATTCGCCCGCCAGCCGGGCAGGCGGGCTGTTGACAATGGCAAGATTAATAGACATACTAGAGGTTAAACCACGCGCAGCTTAGTGACGTCAGTAAAAGTGGTGCGAGAAAACGACGATTTTGTATCGTGGCCTATTCTAAAAGATGCCCCGAGCCTCACGAGGATAATCCCCCACCCACCCACACGCACCTGTGTTGTCCTGCCCAGACCTGACCTCACTCACACCTACTCTGGTACTCTCCATGAAGAGTACTCTCTGGCTCTGGTACTCTCCATACCACTCCCTTTTACCTCCTCTTTCCACTATGAGAATATGATTATTAATACTACTATCATTATCATCATTATCATCGTTATTTATATAATGTTTATTACTATTATCATTCCCATTCCTTTTAAGCAAGCTAAAGAAAATTCTCGGTTGGTGTTTCGGCGAGAATTCCGATCGGCGACAGTTCCATAAAGCCCCCTTCACACATTCCATAATCGAACCACGAAAGCGCCAACAATGCAATGAGTAGCGCCGTCATGGTCCTGGTTATGGGTCCATCGTGACCGAACTTGACGCTCGTGACGCCTCGGCAGAGGTCACGAAAAGTTAAGCTACCTTCACACATTCCATAATCAAACCACGATAGCGCCACCAATTTGATTATTGACGCTATCGTGAAATTTGGCCACGATAAACGCAGACCACGATAGCCTCACAACAATGTCACGCTGCCTGTACGTATGTGTCATGACGGTCGTAAGATGGTCACGTTTGGAGTCATGACAGCTGTAAGACTACGTCACGAATGGAAAATCAACGGTCATTTTGTCGTCACGATAGAGCTACGATAACCACGACTGGTGCCATGACGGTACCATGAACGTACCACGATAGCGTCAAGAGTAGCAACATGCCTCACACTGGGTGTGTTGCCATGGTGATGGAGAAGGAAGGGGGGTAGAGTTAAAGTAATCGTCCAGCCCCATTTTTTCTTTGCATAATTATGTTGAATGTCATTAAAAATACCTAATCCACAAAAAATTATTCATTTCCACGCCTTATATCCCTAGAAACATGACTTTTGTAAAAAGCGCGGAAAAAACAACAGCCCCATTCCAGCCGTGGCGGGAAACTTGCTGGCGACGTCACACGAGTGAGCCTCCCAGCCCGGCCCTATACAAATACACGGAGACTCGGAGAAAATGTAGTACTTTGGGAATTTTGGGTGTTTCTGATATATTTTTTTTGCGATGTGGCATATACTTGCATCCTTCATGGATACAGCAAGAAAGCTGTGCCTTTGCAGAGAGCATAGCAACCCATTTCTGACCTATTTGACCATGATAATTCTGTGCAGCGCCTGGCAGTGGCGGGTGAGAGGAGCGCGGCTAGACAATGTGTTTCCCACACCGCGCTCCTCTCACCCGCCACTGTCAGGCGCTGCACAGGCATTATCATGGTCAAATAGGTCGAAAATGGGTGCTAAGCTCTCTGCAGAGGCATAGCTTTCTTGCTGTACCCATGAAGGATGAAAGTATAAGCCATATCGCAAAAAAAAAAAATCAGAAACACCCAAAATTTCCCCCAAAGTAGTACATTTTTCTCCGTGTCTCCGTGTATTTGTATCAGGCAGGGCTGGGAGGCTCACTCGTGTGACGTTGCCGAGCCGTGGTGCGTCGTCTGCTGTCCGCCAGTTGTGTTTTGAGAGCTCGGGGAATTTACAGATTTTGAATGCGGATAATTTAAAAACGGGTGACTGGATGCAAAAGTGACAACATATTGTTGATATACTCAATCATGGCTATATTTTGACTGCATTAAATCAGGAATGATGAAATGGTCTGGACGATTACTTTAAGGTGGGAGAAACAGGGGTGGGTACGTGTTGGTGATGGAGAAATAGGGAAACGGGGTAGGGGGGTTGTAATAAAAAAGGGGTGTTGGTGGGGGAAAAGGGGGGAGGGGGTTGGGAAGGAGAAGGCGTTGTGGTGTTGGTGGGGTGATGTGAGTGGTTACAAGGGGGTGGGTGGCATCTCCACGTGCTTAGGAAGTAGGGGGAGGGTGGTGTCACCTAGAGTAGGGTTTCTATATGTAAGAGGGTAACGCCATTCATTGACCCTATGTTAAACGCTACTGGGCGCCATCTTTGTGCCAAGGCCTCTTCGTTCACTCTAGACCCGGGGAAGTTATCAAGGCATTACCCCGCAGTATATCATGTTATACATGTATAAAGGATAGACTGTTATCTTCGGAAATGTTTGTTCTATAAGATTAATCACATAAAGCACAGTAAAAACACATTAAATAAAGGTCCTTATGACACTGAAGAAATATGATGAACTTAACATTCACTTAAAACACGTCGTCATGTAACATTTTGTGGGACAGCTTATAAGATGGGAGATATCAATAGAAGCAGAATTTTATTAGCTTTCCATTGATAAATTTCGTTTTCTGATACATACAGTAGAACCATGCATAAATTAGCGTAACTAAATAAATCGCCGCGTTGGCCACTCTCTCTCTCTCTCTCTCCGTGAAAGAGGAGAGAGAGAGGAGAGAGAGAGAGAGAGAGAGAGGAGAGAGAGAGAGAGAGAAGAGAGAGAGTTACCAAAATACTTTTTCTACTTATATATATTATATATACTGTATATATATATATATATATATTATATACTGTATATATATAATATATAGTATATATATATAATTATATAGTATATATATAATTATATAGATATATCTATATATATATATATATATATATATATATATATATATATAATATATATATATATATATATATAATATATATAATATATAGATATTATATATATATATATATTATATATATATATATATATATATATATTATATATATATATATAAGTAGAAAAAGGCTTTGGGTTACTCTCAACCGTTACTCTCTCTCTCTCTCTCTCTCTCTCTCATATCTCTCGATCAATCACTCATATCTCTCTTTCACTCATATATCTCTCTCTCTCTCTTTCTCTTTCACGGAGAGAGAGAGAGAGAGAGAGAGAGAGAGAGAGAGAGAGAGAGAGAGAGAGAGAGAGAGAGAGAGAGAGAGAGAGAGAGAGAGAGAGAGAGAGAGAGAGAGAGAGAGAGGCCAACGCGGCGATTTATTTAGTTAACGCTAATATATGCATGGTTCTACTGTATGTATCAGAAAACGAAATCTATCAATGGAAAGCTAATAAAATTCTGCTTCTATTGATATCTCCCATCTTATAAGCTGTCCCACAAAGTGTTACATGACGACGTGTTTTAAGTGAATGTTAAGTTCATCATATTTCTTCAGTCTCATAATTACCTTTATTTAATGTGTTTTAATGTGTTTTATGTGATAATCTTATAGAACAAAAATTTCCGAAGATAACAGTCTATCCTTTATACATGTATAAGATGATATACTGCCGGGTCATGCCTTGAGAACTTCCCCGGTGTCGTGTGGGCAAGTGTCTGTTTGAGGGAATGTCTGTTTACTAACAAAGGCAAAGAAAACGGGAGTTGAGGGGAATAACTATTCATTTTGACAGGATTTTCTTGAAAATAACCTCATTGTGATTCCCACACAAAGTTACTATATTTAAAGTAAACCTAAACCTAACCTAACTTAACCTAACTTAACGTTTTTCTAACCTTACCTAACCTAGCGGTCTGCCGAAAAGGGAGAGCGCGTGGAGAATATGCCGCCTGGACATGCCTTTGGTTGATCAAGTCAAAATTAGTATTACTCCCCTCAACTCCCGTTTTCTTTGCCTTTTGTTAGTAAAGCCCTGGTCACACATTCCATAATCGAACCACGATAGCGCCACCAATTTGATTATTGACGCTATCGTTTAATTTGACCACGATAAACGCAACCACGATAGCCTCACAATAATGTCACGCTTCCTGTACGTATGTGCGATGATGGTCGTAAGATGGTCACGATGCAGTCATGACAGCTGTAAGACTACATCACGAATGGAAAATCAACGGTCATTTTGTCGTCACGATAGAGCTACGATAACCACGACTGTGCCATGAACGTACCACGATAGCGTTAAGAGCCTCACACGTGGGTGGATGTTGCCATGGTAATGGAGAAGGAAGATAAAGATGGGAGAAACCCGGGTTGGGTACGTGTTGGTGATAGAGAAGGGGGGGAAACGGGGGAGGGGGTTGTAATAAAGAAGGGGGTGTTGGTGGGGAAAAAACGGGGAGGAGGAGGGTTCGGGATGGAGAAGGCGTTGTGGTGTTGATGGGGATATGTGTGGTTACAAGGGGGTGGGTGGCATCTTCACGTGTTTAGGGAGTAGGGGGGTAGGAAGTAGGGGGAGGTGGTGTCACCGCGTGATGGGAGTAGGGAGGTAGGGAGACGAGGGGGGGTGTCACCGCGTGGTGAGGGAGTATGGGGGTAGAGACGAGAGGGGGTGTCACCATGAGGTGAGGGAGGAGGGGGTAGGTAGTAGAGGGAGGGTGGAGGTGAATGAGAAAGGGGGGGGAAGGCGGAAGGGGGTGGGAAAAAGGGGGGGAAGGTAGGAATGACAGCGCGCGTAACGGTTTCTAATCGTCACGATAGACATAAGACGATCACGGTAGTGTCACGAAGCTGCTACATAGATAACGATAGCGTCACGATAGACTTACGATTGCGCTGCGTTGGGTACAAACATCGGGGAGCTTCCCGATTTTTTATTGCACGCACTAACTTTTCGTGGCCTCGGCCGAGCGCGTCACGAGCGGTCACGATGGACCCATAACCAGGACCATGACGGCGCTGCGCATTGCATTGTTGGCGCGTTCGTGGTTCGATTATGGAATGTGTGACCGGGGCTTAAACAGACATTCCCTCATAAACAGACACTTGCCCACACGACACCGGGTCTTGGGTGAACGAAGAGGCCTTGGCACAAAGATGGCGCCCACAAATCGAGTTGTCGCTACTCTATATAATATAGGTACTCTAGGTTAGGGTACCTATATTATATAGAGTAGCGACAACTCGATTTGTGGGCGCAATCTTAGCGCCAGAGCCTCTTCGTTCACCCAAGACCCGGGGAAGTTCTCAAGGCATGACCCCGCAGTATATCATGTTATACATGTATAAAGGATAGACTGTTATCTTCGGAAATGTTTGTTCTATAAGATTATCACATAAAACACAGTAAAACACATTAAATAAAGGTCATTATGAGACTGAAAAATATGAACTTAACATTCACTTAAAACACGTCGTCATGTAACACTTTGTGGGACAGCTTATAAGATGGGAGATATCAATAGAAGCAGAATTTTATTAGCTTTCCATTGATAGATTTCGTTTTCTGATACATACAGTAGAACCATGCATATATTAGCGTTAACTAAATAAATCCCCTGAGGCGGGATACGCCCCTGTGGAAGGCGAAGCGCTCGCCGTGGCTTGGTGTCTCCGCAAGGCTCGCCTATTCTTGTTGGGCTGCCCTAACCTGACCCTGGTGACTGACCACCGCCCCCTGGTTAAGCTTCTGGGTGATCGAGCACTCATGGATATAGTGAACCCGCGGCTCTTCCGCCTGAAGGAGAAGACGCTGCAGTACCGCTTCACTATCCGCTACCTGCCCGGTAGAAAGAATTGGGGCAGCCGACTTCCTCTCGAGATACCCTGCCACTCAAAGCGCCCCCCCGATGGACAGGATGAAGAGCAGGGGGAGGAACTGGCAGGGGCAATGGCTGCAGCCACCGTGGCAGCCCTGAACTTTAACGAGTGTCTCACCCTGGATGAGGGAGTGGTCCTTCAGGCATCACAGCAGGACCCGGCATACCAGTTGTTGGTGGCTAAAGTGCTGGCAAGCGACTGGCATCCCACAGAGCGCAGGAGATTGAATGCCTGCGGCCATTTTTTCTACGGTGTCAGGGATAGATTGTCGGTGTCACGTGGCTTGGTGACCTACGTATATGACCAAGGGCACGTGCGTTTGGTTATCCCTGAGGAGCTGCGCCATCAAGTGGCAGCAAACCTGCATGCTAGCCACCAGGGCCTGGATTCCATGCACAGAAGGGCCAGGCAGACGGTGTACTGGCCAGGCCTGGAAGGGGATTTGCAGCACCACCGGTCCTCCTGCGACACCTGTAACGCCTACGCACCATCACAGCCCACCTGAGCCGCTGATCCTCACGCCAGCCCCTGAGTATCCCTTCCAGCAGACAGTGGTGGACGTCTTCCAGCTGGACGGGTGCTCATACTTGGCGTATGCTGACAGGCTAACTGGCTGGCTTGAGGTGAGGCATGCATATATTAGCGTTAACTAAATAAATCGCCGCGTTGCCTCTCTCTCTCTCTCTCTCTCTCTCTCTCTCTCTCTCCTCTCTCTTTCTCTTCCTTCTCTCTGTGAAAGAGAAAGAGAGAGAGAGATATATGAGTGAAAGAGATATGAGTGAGAGATGCGAGAGATATGAGATGAGAGAGAGAGAGTAACGGTTGAGAGTAACCTTTTTCTAAACTTATATATATAATATATATAAATATATTATATATATATATATATATATATATATATATAATCATATATATATATAAAAATATAATTATTATAATATATATAAGTATTTTGGTAACACTCTCTTTCAACGGAGAGAGGAGGAGAGAGAGAGAGAGAGAGAGGAGAGAGAGAGAGAGACGAGAAGAGAGAGAGAGAGAGGAGAGAGAAGGAGAGAGAGAGAGAGAGAGAGAGAGAGGCCAACGCGGCGATTTATTTAGTTAACGCTAATTTATGCATGGTTCTACTGTATGTATCAGAAACGAATCTATCAATGGAAGCAATAAATTCTGCTTCTATTGGTATCACCCATCTTATAAGCTGTCCCACAAAGTGTTACATGACGACGTGTTTTAAGTGCATATCATATTTCTTTCTTCAGTCTCAATAATGACCTTTATTTAGTGTTTTACTGTGTTTTATGTGATAATCTTATAGAACAAACATTTCCGAAGATAACAGTCTATCCTTTATACATGTATAACATGATATACTGCGGGGTAATGCCCTGAGAGCTTCCCCGGGTCTAGAGTGAACGAAGAGGCCTTGGCGCTAAGATGGCGCCCAGTAGCGTTTAACATAGGGCCTATGAATGGCGTTACCCTCTTACATATAGATACCCTAGTGTCACCAAGTGGTGAGGGACTAGGGGGTAGGGAGTCGAGGAAGGGTGGAGGTGAATGAGAAAGGGGGGGAAGGCGGAAGGGGGTGCAAAAAAGGGGGGGAAGGTAGGGATGAAAGCGCGCGTAACGGTTTCTTATCGTCACGATAGACATAAGACGATCACGGTAGTGTCACGAGGCTGCTACATAGATAACGATAGCGTCACGATAGACTTACGATAGCACTGGGTTGGGTACAAACATCGGGGAGCTTCCCGATTTTTTAGTGCACGCACTAACTTTTCGTGGCCTCGGCCGGGCGCGTCACGAGCGTCACGATCGGTCATGATGGACCCATAACCAGGACCATGACGGCGCTGCGCATTGCATTGTTGGCGCGTTCGTGGTTCGATTATGGAATGTGTGAAGGGGGCTTTAGTGCATGCACTAAAAAATCGGGAAGCTGCCCGATTTTTGTACCCAACGCGGCGCATCGTAAGTCTATCGTGACGCTATCGTTATCTATGTAGCAGCTTCGTGACACTATCGTGATCGTCGTATGTCTATCGTGACGATAAAAAACCGTTACGCGCGCCTTCATCCCTACCTTCCCCCCCTTTCTCATTCACCTCCACCCACCCCCTACTCCATCACCACTTGGTGACAGTGGGCTATATGCAAGAATGCTCGTCAAATCCAGGCAGGTGGAGATTCCCCACAGTCGTATCTCCACCGGTGGGATCTTCAAGAAATGCCCGACCGGTGGATATTTGACAGTCGTACCAACTCAAGCGGTGGCTGCAAAAGCAGGCGTACAACACAAGCGAGTCCAAGGCGGCATCAGTATTTTGACTGTTTTACACCTATCTAATTCCTTTTACTAGCCTAATTTATCATTTCTGCCATTAAAATAATAGCTTTGTTAGTGTTCGCCACTTATCTGAGGCGTTGATGAAGAAAAAATGGGCCTGAGTGATGCTTGTGCGTACATTTGAACGTCTCGCCAGTCGCCACAAAGCAATATGGCGGACCACCTCCACCACAGCCGCTCTCCCTCGTCACCACTTATCACAGCAATATAAGGCCTCCTGCACCTACTTTTACCTTAATTATGACACGTGTGCATTCACAGTGTATGAATGTTACTCTCGGTTATGTTGAAAACTCGCCTGTAATGGTCTGGGAAGAAATAGGATGGAATAAGGGCAGAGCGGTAGCAGGTGGGATGTGCATGGTGAACGCTCAGCTGACTCAAACCTCCACTCGTTGCGTTGTCCTCTGTTGATTCTTGCTTACCGCGCCGCGACGCAACGGGTCGAGAAAATTTCTTGCATATGGCCCAGTGACACCACCCATCCCCAATTCCCTCACAACGTGGTGATACCACCCACCCTCATTTTAACCACTCACATCCCCACCATCAACAACAACGCCTTCTCCATCCCCAACCCCCTCTTCTTTATTACAACCCTTCCCCCGTTTCCCCCCCTTCTCCATCACCAACACCCACCCCTGTTTCACCCACCTTCATCTCTACCCCCCTTCCTTCTCCATCCCCAACACCCACCCACGTGTGAGGCATGTTGCTACTAGCTCTTGACGCTATCGTGATACGTTCATGGGACCGTCATGGCACTGTCGTGGTTATCGTAGCTCTATCGTGACGACAAAATAACCGTTAATAGTTTAGTCTTACAGCTATCATGAGTCCATAAAATCCTGCCTGCGCCACCACGGGCGAGGGCCAACCATCACAGCCCTAAAGTGAACCTCCATCTCACCTATAACGCATGCTTTTCTGCCATGTGTGTACTTTCTAACGTTTCCTTTTCTTTTTAGGTCTTAATTAATTAAAGATATCAAGCATCAGAAAGGTGGCAACTTAATTAATTAATTCATATTTCAGGTTCCTTTTCTGGTGACATCTGGTTCAAAGTGAAGGCTACAGATACGTGAAGTTGATGATCCAGTCTCTTACATAGATTAATTCATTTGAGTTTTAACTGTTCGTTCTTTGGGAAAACATGTAGAGCCACTTTGCCTCCTGTATTGGCGACAGATTTACATCCGTAAACAGCACAGTGTGAAGGCATGGATGAGGAGAGGGTGGCCCACCACCACCCGTTATACAGCCGACAGTTAAAGAGACTGGCTTGTATGCAGACATTGCAGAGTGATGAAGGCAGAGGTCTTGGTCCGACCCTCGACGGTCGACCATGTAGGTCGAGGGAGACCCTTCGCCCTTCGCCCTTACCCATACACGCCGGGAGCTCACCCTGCTAAAACTGTTCCGACACGCGAGCAGCATCATCTATCTATAATAATATAAGCGAAAGTGTGTGTGTGTGTCTGTCTGTCTGTGTGTGTGGTATAGGTGCCGCCCCCTGTGGCGGAATCCCCTCATATGGCACAGTTTTGGAACCAGGTCGAGCAGGGGAAGGTTTTAAGCCCACGTATGAGATGATCCGATCACTTTTTATCTTCTTTTTTTTTTAGCAGCCTATTAGCGAGAATTGTGAAGAAAAAATAGTGGGTTGCGAGAATTGAGGAAACCTTGATGTAGGGTGATGGGTAATGGGTGAGTGAATGGGTGGGGGGTGATGGGTTGGGGGTGATGGGTGATGGGTGAGGGAATAGGTGGGGGGTGATGGGTAATGGGTGAGTGAATGGGTGTGTGGTAATGGGTAATGGGTGAGTGAATGGGTGGGGGGTGATGGGTAATGGGTGAGCGAATAGGTGGGGGGTAATGGGTGAGTGAATGGGTTGGGGGTGATGTGAATGGGTTGGCGTTAATACATACATTTCTACATCACTGATCTATATAACATGGATCGCGGAAGCCTGGCTCAGCACTGGTTCCAACTGTCCGCCATCTTGCCGAAACCAAAACAAAGCCTTGTTTCTGCGGCTCGCGTTGCTGTCTGGTTGTGTTATCGCCTCGTCATGTCAATATATACAATATATTATATACCTGGAAGATCTGGAGAACCTTGTGCCAACCTACTGCCATCAGTGACCTGTCAGCCCAGCATATCAACCCAAGAACTGGTCGCAAGGCAAGGAGAACACTACCATCAGACGCACCAGCCAGGATCAAGACCCTCCTATCAACCAGTCTGCCTCATATTGGGCCAAAACTATTTAACAACCTGCCAGGAAAATTAAGGAACCTCACGGAATGCTCAGTGGAAAAATTCAAACATCATTTGGACAACCACCTACAAACAATCCCGGATGAACCTCCCGTGCCTGGATATACGTCTGTGAGCAGGGCAGACACTAACTCAATATCGGACCAGGCGAACCTGCAACACAGAGACGCTGGGTTCAGATGCAGCGGTGGAGCACCACGACTGTGAGAGAGTACCCTCAAGACGGAAACAAGTAACAAGTAAGTAACAAGTAACACCACACACACACACACGCACCCACCACACGCACACACACGCACCCACCACACACACACACACACACGCACCCACCACACACACACACACACACACCCACCACACACCCACCCACCCACCCACCACACACCCACACCCACACCACCCACGACACACCCACCACACACACCCACCCACACCCACACCCACACACACCCAGACACCCACACACACACACCACACATACACCCACACCCACTCCCCACCCAGCCCATCCACTCTTAATCCATCTACCACTCCAGTCATCCACCTACTAGTTAAAAAAAAATATTGGTGGATATGGTATACTTTTTTTTATATAAGTAGATATAGATATGTATATTTTTTTATACTTGCTAACAATTAGTGGGGAACGGAAGCAGACCTGAGTGCGGTTGATACAAATGATCATAGCGCTTCCTAATAAGCGGTGCTTGTTCTAATGGAGATAGCTTTATTTTGCGAAGAAAAAAAAAAAAAAAAAAAAGTATACCTTGTGGTTAAAGTTAGGTTAGGTTTCATTACAACCTATAAGGTTAGGTTAGGTTTCATTAAAACCTTTAAGGTAGGTTAGGTTTCATTGAAACCTATAAGGTTAGGTTAGGTTTCATTAAAACCTTTAAGGTTAGCTAGGTTAGGTTTCATTAAAACCTATAAGGTTAGGTTAGGTTTCATGTACGAAAGAGTTTCATGTTTCATGTAGGTTTTATGTACGAAAATACTCAAAATCAGTGTACGAAACTAACTACTTTCAATTCAATATACCTAATTAAGAAAGGTTTTTTGATTAGGCCAAAGGTTTTTGATTCATTTAAACTTCCTGTAATCCCCGAGAGTAGCTTCTATGGACCACTGTGGCTTGCGCCGTACCCGTGGCCGCGGCGGTACGGGGCTGATACCGTTATAGTGGACGAGAACTACGCGTTCGCTCTTTAGGTCAGACACACACACACTCGGGGGCTAACACTGCACTCTTAGCCTCTCTCGCTTTACCACATACACCACACCTGTCACTACACACCTGTACGGCCTCGCAAGACACCTGTCACTACATACCTG
Organism: Chionoecetes opilio; assembly: GCA_016584305.1. Lineage (NCBI taxonomy): Eukaryota > Metazoa > Arthropoda > Malacostraca > Decapoda > Majidae > Chionoecetes > Chionoecetes opilio. The sequence continues at coordinate 77,714 of JACEEZ010021134.1, read as the reverse complement.
TACGGCCTCGCAGGACACCTGTCACTACACACCTGTACGGCCTCGCAACACACCTGTCACTACACACCTGTACGGCTTCGCAACACACCTGTACGGCCTCGCAAGACACCTGTCACTACACACCTGTACGGCCTCGCAAGACACCTGTCACTACACACCTGTACGGCCTCGCAAGACACCTGTCACTACACACCTGTACGGCCTCGCAACACACCTGTTGTCTGTGTATCACTGTAAATAAATGACTTGGAAGGTTCGACGATGCACTAGGTTGGAAGTTTAGTAGTAGTAGTAGGTGTTAATAGTAGTTGTAGGTGGTAATAGTAGTAGTAGGTGGTAATAGTAGTAGTAGTAGTAGGTGTTAATAGTAGTAGTAGGTGGTAATATAGGCTATCACATGCCAGCAGCCAACACCCAGCCACTGCCTGGGCCGGCCCATGTATTTGTTTTGGTTATGAGAAGATGGCGGCTGGTGACTTCAGTATCTCGGCCACAGCTAGCCCAGATCCGCGATCCATGTTATATAGATCAGTGTTCTACATCCATGATTTCAGGAAAGTTAGAAGGGGCTATCTTAGAGAGTCTGTGTTTGGTGGGCCTTCGGCCCACCAAACACAGGTGGTGGGCCGAAGCCCACCAATAGCCCTCCGCAGGAGCTAGCCAAAAAGTCCGCCCGGAGGGCGGCTTTGCGGCTAGTTTAACATATACAACAATCTCAATAAGAGTCATTGATAAAATTCCAAATAGCAACAGATCCAACAGATAAGAGTCAATAAAAGCACTGAAAGCCGACGACAAAGCTATACCCACGCCTTTTACTTAGAGTACCTTTATATACAGTGAGTGAACAAGATATGAGTGAGAGATATGAGGAGAGAGAGAGAGAGAGAGAGAGAGAGAGAGAGGAGAGAGAGAGAGGAGGAGGGGGGAGAGAGAGAAGAGAGACGAAGAGAGGAGAGAGAGAGAGAGAGAGGACGAGAGAGAGAAAAGAGAGAGAGAGAGAGAGAGAGAGAGAGAGAGGGGATGAGAGAGAGAGAGAGAGAGAGAGAGAGATAGAGCGAACGAGAGAGAGAAAAGAGAGAGAGAAGAGGAGAGGGAGAGAGGAGAGAGTTACCAAAATACTTTTTCTAATTATATATAGCCGCAAAGCCGCCCTACGGCGGACATTTTGGCAGCTCCTGCCGAGGGCTATTGGTGGGCCGGCCCACCCCTGTGTTGGTGGGCCTTAGGCCCACCCAACACCACTCCCAGATAGCCCCTTCTAGCTTTCCTGAAACATGGATGTAGAAATGTATGTATTAACGCCAACCCATTCACATCACCCCCAACCCATTCACTCACCCATTATCCATCACCCCCACCCATTCACTCACCATTACCCCATCACCCCCCCACCCATTCACTACCCATTACCATCACCACACACCATTACCCATCACCCCCCATCTATTCCCTCCACCCATCACCATTCACTCACCCATCACCCATCACCCCCACCATTACCCATCATCCTACATCAAGGTTTCCTCAATTCTCGCAAGCCACTTTTTTTCACAATTCTCGCTAATAGGCTGCTAAAAAAAAAAAAAGTGATCGGATCATCTCATAAGTGGGCTTTTAAAACCTTCCCCTGGTCGACCTGATTACAAATCTGTGCCATATGATGGGATTGGGGCACTGGGGGCGGCACCTATCGCGGACACACAGACACAGACACACACTTTCGCTTTATATATACTATATATATATATATATATATATATATATATATATATATATATATATATATATATATATAAGTAGAAACATTTTTGTTTAACTCTCTCATATATATATATATATATTATATATATTATATATATATATATATATATATATATTATATTATAATCTATTATATCTATACACAATATATATTATATATATATATATATATATATATATATATATATATATATATATGTATATATTATATATATATATTATATATCGTTAAAAGTGATAGTTAGTTCAGCGTTTATTATCTTTTTAAAGATATTTTCTCTGTCTTAAGAGTGTCTTATTCTCTTTTGTAATCAAATATAATGTAATTAAAGTAATCGTCCAGACCATTTCATCATTCCTGATTTACTGCAATTAAATTATAGCCATTAACGAGTATATCAACAATATGTCGTCACTTTTTGCATCCAGTCAGCCGTTTTTAAATAATCCGCAATCAAAAATCTGCAAATTCCCCGAGCTTCCAAAACGCCCCTCACGACAAGCAGACGATGCGCCACGGCTCGGTAACGTCACAAAAGGAAGCGCGCTGATCAGAAGCACGTTAACACAAGAGATAAATATAGTACTTGAAGATTTTTGGGTGTTTCTGATAGATCTTTTTTGCGATATGCCACATGTATGCATCCTTTATGGGTGCAGCAAGACAGTTGTGCTTTCTCTCTCTCTCTCTCTCTCTCTCTCTCTCTCTCTCTCTCTCTCTTCTCTCTCTCTTTTTTTCTCTCTCTCTCTCTCGCTCTCTCCTTCCTTTCCTTCTTTCTCTCTCCTTATCTCTCTCTCTCTCTCTCTCTCTCTCTCTCTCTCTCTCTCTCTCTCTCCTCTCTCTCTCTCTCTCTCTCTCTCTCTCTCTCTCTCTCCTTCCTTTCCTTCTTCTTCTCTCTCTCTCTCTCTCCTCTCTCTCTCTCTCTCTCTCTCTCTCTCTCTCTCTCTCTCTTCCTCTCTCTCTCTCTCTCTCTCCTTTCCCTTCTCTCTCTCTCTCTCCTTCCCTTCTCTCTTCTCTCTCTTCCTTCCTTCTCTCTCTCTTCTTTCCTTTCTCTCTCCTAAATTTTTCTCTCTCTCGTGGAGGATGAAGAGGGAGAAGGAAGAGGGAGAAGAAATATATGAAAAAGAAAGAAGGAGAGAGAGAGAGAGAGAGAGAGAGAGAGAGAAGAGAGAGAGAGAGAGAGAGAGAGGAGAGAGAGAGAGAGAGAAGGAGGAGAGAGGAGAGAGAGAGAGAGGAAATGGAGAGATGAGAGGATAAGAGGAAAGGAGAAGGGAGAGAGAGAGAGAGAGAGAGAGAGAGAGAGAGAGAGAAGAGAGAGAGAGAGAGAGAGAGAGGAGAGAGAGAGAGGAGAGAGAAGGGAAGAGAGAGAGAGAGAGACGATGCGAGCAGAACGAGAGAGAGAGGAGATAAGGAAAGGAAAAGGAAGGAGAGAGAGAGGGACTTAATCTTTCTGGTCATCAATAACATTCGTAACCCTTCGCGGGGGAAAGAAAATTATTTTCGCGCGCTTTTAAGAAAAGTCGTGTTTTTAACGGAAAGATAAGCTGGAATCAATATTTTTGGTAGATTAGGTGTTGTTTGAACGACCATTAAAAATAATTGGCAAAAAAAAAAAAAAATGGGTCTGGACGATATACTTGTAAGACAGAAAAAATATTTTAAAAAGATAAACGCTTGAAACTAAGCTATCACTTTTTACGAGATCTGTCTCAAGAAAAATCTCTTGCCCGTATATACCTACAGTTTTATATATATAATATATTTATATTAGTATATATATAATATATAGTACTGATATATGTAATATCAATATATATATATATAATATACATATGACCGATTTTTTTTATTTTTTTACCTTGACAGCAACCACACCAAGGTTTGTTAAGTATAAATTGTGTTTTTAGTTTTTAGATAATATAGGCTTATTTTATTGCTTTAATTTTTCTTTTAGATGTTTGCTTTTAACAGGTTTTTTTTTAGTATTTTAACTTATAAACTATTTTAGCCTGATGATGCCTAGTGCCATTGGCGAAACGTTGCACGCACATAAAGAACCCCAAGAATGACGAGTGTCTTTGCCACCTTGAAAAATCAACATGTATCAACCTAAGAATATCAACTATATAAATATACTAGCCGCAAAGCCGCCCTCCGGGCGGACTTTTTGGCTAGCTCCTGCGGAGTGCTATTGGTGGGCCACCACCTGTGTTTGGTGGGCCTTCGGCCCACCAAACACAAGACTCTCCAGATAGCCCCTTCTAGCTTTCCTGAAATCATGGATGTAGAAATGTATGTATTAACGCCAACCTATTCACATCACCCCTAACCCATTCACTCACCCATTACCCATCACCCCCCACCAATTCACTCACCCATTACCCACCACTCCCCACCCATTCACTCACCCATAATTATCCATCACCACACACCCACTCACTCACCCATTACCCATCACCCCCCCATCTATTCCCTCACCCATCACCCATCACCCCCCACCCATTCACTCACCCATCACCTCACACCCATTACCCATCACCCCACCCATTCACTCACCCATTACCCATCACCCTACATCAAGGTTTCCTCAATTCTCGCAACCCACTTTTTTTTCACAATTCTCGCTAATAGGCTGCTAAAAAAAAGAAAAAGAAAGTGATCGGATCATCTCATAAAGGGGCTTAAAACCTTCCCCTGCTCGAGCCGGTTCCAAAACTGTGCCATATGAGGGGATTCCGCAAAAGGGGGCGGCACCTGGAGCGGACACACACACACACACTTTCGCTTATATATATATATATATATATATATATATATATATATATATATATATATATATATATATATATATATATATATATATATATATATAATAATATAAGCGAAAGTGCGTGTGTGTGTGTCCGCTATAGGTTCCGCCCCCAGTGGCGCAATCCCATCATATGGCACAGTTTTGGAACCAGGTCGACCAGGGGAAGGTTTTAAGCCCACTTTGGGGATGATCCGACCACTTTTAATTTTTTTATTTATTTTTTTATTTTTAGTATTAGCGAGAATTGTGAAGAAAAAAAAATTACGCGATGAGCTGAATGCATGTTTGAAAAATTCCTACCTCTGGAAACATGCTCAGAGGCTGTCATTGAAAACAAACATGAGAGTGAGACTGCATGTAGACATGAATGCTGGAAGATTTGCTGCACAGCTTTTGCAGCTTGGAAATGGAATCATAAGAAGAGATGCTGATGGAGAAATTGCTCTTCCTGATGGCTGTGGAACTTTGGTCACAGACATGAAGGAACTGCAAGATCAAGTTTATGGAAATTTGGTTCATCCATCACTACAAGCATCCAAAGTGGTTGTGTGAAAGGGCAATCTTGGCACCAAGGAATGAAACTGTCAACACAATCAATTGGGACCTACTGCAGCTGATTCCTGGAGAGGCCAGGAGCTACTACTCCATTGACACTGTAATAGAGGAAGATCAGGCTGTGCATTATCCTACAGTTCTTGAACTCATTGGAACCTCCAGGAACTCCTCCCCACAGACTCTCTCTCAAAGAGGGTGTTCCAATCATGCTGATGAGAAATCTGGATCCTCCAAAGCTCTGCAATAGAACAAGATTAATTGTCAAGAAGATGCTTCTTCATCTGTTGGAGGCCATGATCATCACTGGACAAGGAAAGGGAGAAGTTGTGTTCATTCCTTCCTTTGTGATCCTATGTGATCGGGGGAGAGAAAGGTGCAGGAACGCGCCAAACAGGTGGTGACGTCAGAACAACTGCCCTGTGATTCGTTGCTTCAGTGACGTCACGGGGTTTCTTGTGAGGTGAGTGGCTAGAAAATACGTCACAGTCTCAGGAGCTATATTACTGGCTCCGGCACCAGGGATTTTCGCGGGGTTTAAAGCATTTTGTGATAAGTGGCTGAAATTGTGAGGAAGAGGAGAGAGTTACCATATCTTGCCAGGGCGTGAGCAAGTGTTCAGTTGCCAGACTCGTGAGATGAGGCACGGGTGTTGCAAGGTAATGAGTGATAAATATTATTCCACATGGTAACATTATTAATGTGTTAAGTGATTGCACAGACAACACAAACTTCCTTCTTAGATAATAGTAGTGTGTAGTAAGTTCAGTAATTTTGTGATTAGGTATAAAGTGAAAAGTGTAAAGTAATTTCTTACTCTACTTATAAGTTGTGTTTTGGCACAGCTACCCCTGGAAAAGTTCGTTTTCAATAGGGAGCGGGTTACACTTTAAAGGGTAACTCCTCTAGTTATCTGTGAGTTTTATTGTTTCATGAAAAGTTGTAGTGTAAAGTTGTAAGAGCGTTTTCAAGTTTTTGTAAGTGTAATGGGTGTTGTCAGTGGTGTAAGGGGGACCTCAGTGTAGTTAGGAGAGGTCATTTAGGCTAATTGTATTAGCAAATGTCGTTGAGGAGTGGCTCATATATGTCATTACCCTTTATGTATGTCGTCGCTGGAAGAGGTAGAAGTTAGTATTACTGCTAATACTCCACAGTTAGGTTGAGAGGTCAGGCACGTGCTGCTAATATAGCTTCTGAAGCTATGGAGGCTTTGAATCTAGCTCAATGGTTTGAAAGTGGCCACCTGTCAGTAGAGAGATTTAAACTGATTCTAGAATTTCAGTATTATATCACCTTCTTAACTCCACAAGAGCGTCGTATCGCTTCATCTCTTGATTTTAAGCCAGGGGATAACCTTCTAGAATTCTCTACTAAAATCACTAAGCGGCTACGTGAGATGCCTAAAAGTCCATTTTCACAACCTGAGTCAGTAGCGACGGTGTCAAGAGAGGCTCAAATTCATTCATCCTTATAAGCTTTGATGAAAGCGTGAGTCCTAAGCTTTCATGAAAGCGTGAGTCCTAAGTTTTGATAAAAGCGTGAGTCCTAAGCTGGGATAAAAGCGTGAGTCATAAGCTGAGATATGATTTTTCTCAACAGTGACCAGCAAGCAGCTTCTGCTAGTTAAGCCTTGACTGCTTTTACTAGTGGGGAAACGAAACGTTCAGTTTCCCCTGCAGGTTCGTTGGTGTCCGCTGTTGTCGTGGGAGACCAAATATTGGCCCCACTTGTCTGTTCGACCGTGACCACCGAGAGACAAGGCCTGGTGGATCGCCCGTGACGTCACACCATAAGGATGCAACCCGCTCCGCTCCCCGTACAAGTTTACCTACCTAATATAATGTTTATCATTATAAAAGATATACTGTTATCTTCGGAAATGTTTGTTCTATAATATTATCAAATAAAAAACCGTAAAACACACAAAGAAAGTGCCATTATGAGACTTTCAAGAAATATGCATTAACTTAAACTCTTCGCCATTTAATATTTTGCTCGCAAACATTTTACATGGAGAATATCGATATAAGCGGAGTTTAATTAGCTTTCCATTGATGTATTTCGTTTCGTGATAAATGAATTAGCGGCATGCATAAATTAGCGTTAACTAAATATAAAAAATCATGAAATCGGGTAATTTCCTACCTAATATATGTTTATCAGTATAAAATATATACTGTTATCTTCGGAAATGTTTGTTCTATAATATTATCAAATAAAAAATCGTAAAATACACTAAAGAAATGCCATTATGAGACTTTCAAGAAATATGCAGTACTTAAACTTTTCGCATTTAATATTTTGTGCAAAACTTTTTACATGGAGAATATCAATAGAAGCGGAATTTAATTAGCTTTCCATTGATATATTTCCTTTTCTGATTAATGAATAAGAAACTATGCATAAATTAGCGTTAACTAAATAAATAACATCATGAAATCGGGTAAATTACCCGTTTCATGAGGGTTATTTATTTAGTTAACGCTAATTTATGCATGGTTCTAATTCATTTATCAGAAAAGGAAATATATCAATGGAAAGCTAATTAATTCGCTTCTATGATATTCTCCATGTAAAAAGTTTTTGCACAAAATATTAAATGGCGGAAAAGTTTAAGTTCATGCATATTTCTTGAAGTCTCATAATGGCATTTCTTTAGTGTGTTTTACGGTTTTTTATTGATAATATTATAGAACAAACATTTTTAAAGATAACAGTATATATTTTATACTGATAAACATATATTAGTTAGGAAATTACCCGATTTCATGATTTTTTATATTTAGTTAACGCTAATTACGGGATGACGCTAATTTATTTATCACTAAACGAAATACATCAATGGAAAGCTAATTAAACTCCGCTTCTATTGACATTCTCCATGTAAAATGTTTGCGAGCAAAATATTAAATGGCGAAGAGTTAAGTTAATGCATATTTCTTGAAAGACTCATAATGGCATTTTCTTTGTGTGTTTTACGATTTTTTATTTGATAATATTATAGAACAAACATTTCCGAAGATAACAGTATATCTTTTATACTGATGAACATTATATTAGGTAGGTAAACCTGTACAGGGAGCGGAGCGGGTGGTATCCTTATGGTGTGACGTCACGGGCGATCCACCAGGCCTTATCATCTCGGTGGCCACGGTTCGACTCGTTAGAAGAGTACAAGATGCTCTTGTCGACAGTTATTTAGTATTTTTGTCCGACACTCCATTTGTTTGTTCGACTCATTATGAGAGTACAAGATGCTCTTGTCGGCAGTTATTTCGTGTCTTTGTCCGACACTATTATATTTCGTGTCTTTGTCCGACACTATTATAAGCGACGCAGTTGTCACAAATGTTACAGGGTCACAACCCTTAGGAGTAACAGACAAAATCACGCATAACATTGTGCTCACACCTGATGCACAGCCTTCGTATGTACCTTATCGTATGCCTCATAGCCAAAGAGTTGTGGTACAGGGCATGATAACGGACATGTTGGATGAAGGAAAAATACAGGAGTCTTATTCTCCTTACAACTCACCCTTGTTATTGGTGATTATTTTTGTTAGTATTTTATTTTTAAGTTTACATTTCATATCTGTGTATATGTCTTTTGATGATGAAACCTTGGTTCCTTGGGCCAAGCAGAATTATGTCTGTGAGGACACAGTGAGGTGTGGCCGAACGATGTGCTGGTGTATTTAGCACATATTGTGTAGACATATTGTGTAGACATAGTGTGTAGACATGATGTGTAGATTTATCTTAGAGACCTTCTTAAAAAGGACATATGTTAAAACCTAATTGGTAACTGAGGCGTAATGGCGTGGCGAGTAGTGTTCCCGCCAGACACCCCAGGGTGTTCCCGCGAGGCCCTCGCGGTTATCCAACCAGTCACTGGGGACCTCGGCTGGTGGACAGACGTGAAGTGTAAGACTGGTGAATAATATCAACCCACAGTGTCTTAATCCACCTTATTGCAACTGCATATAGGGAGGGCCGAGTGGCCCCAGTACACTTAGAAGTTTATATATATTCCTTCTCAGGCCTAAATTTCCTTAAAATCAGGAAATTTCCTAAAAGTGGAAACACTGGTTCACTGTAACATCAGGATTGCCAGATAGTTGGGCGGGTTTATGGCCAAATTAACTGAAAAAAAAAAAAAAAGTATTTACATTTTTATATTATATGTATATAAATACAATGTATTTAAATACTAATTAGAGTATTTAATTTCTGTATTTAAATACATGAAAACTAATGTATTTATAAATATATTTCTTAATACACGGATGTATTTAAATACAAATGTATTCAAATACTGCCCAGCTCTGGCTATATATCTATCTAAACTGTCTTTCCCAGGAATCTCAGGAACTTTGTCCAAAAATAAATGTTAAAAGGAAAATTGAATAAAATTATAGTTATTTTCCTTATTTAGAGGTTACATTATACATACTAATTACTGATAAAAAAAAAATAAAAAAATGGCCTACGCCACATAAAACTTTATTTTAGGGGGGTCTATGCTGTACGGTAGGGATTACGAATTGTAAAAAAAGAAATGGCCTAAGCCACATAAAACTTTATTTTAAGGGGGTCTATGCTGTACGGTAGGGGTTACGAATTGTAAAAACAAGAGATGGCCAACGCCCGACGCCACAGAAAACTTTATTTTAGGGGGGTCTATGCTGTACGGTAGGGTTTAAGAATTGTAAAAAAGAATTGGCCGACGCTATAGGAAACTTTATTTTCGGGGGGTCGATGCTGTAGAGGTTAATAATTGTCTGAGAATGGACCACTGATCTATATAACATGGATCGCGGAAGCCTGGCTCAGCACTGGTTCCAACTGTCCGCCATATTGCCATAACCCAAATAAAGCCTTGTTTCTGCGGCTCGCGTTGCTGTCTGGTTGTGTTATCGCCTCGTCATGCCAAGCTGTGCTGCTATGTCCTGTACAAACAGACACCACACACACACACACGCACCCACCACACACACACACACACACACACGCACCCACCACACACACACACACACACACACACACACACACACACACACACACACCCACACACACACCCACACCCACGACACACCCACCCACCCACACCCACACCCACACACACCACACACACCCACTCCCCACCCAGCCCATCCACTCTTAATCCATCTACCCACTCCAGTCATCCACCTACTAGTTTAAAAAAAATATAGGTGGATATGGTATACTTTTTTTTATATAGGTAGATATAGATATAAGTATATTTTTATATACTTGTTAACAATTAGTGGGGAACGGAAGCAGACCTGAGTGCGGTTATGATACAAATGATCATAGCGCTTCCTAATAAGCGGTGCTTGTTCTAATGGAGATAGCTTTATTTTGCGAGAAAAAAGAAAAGAAAAAAAAAGTATACTTTGTGGTTAAAGTTAGGTTAGGTTTCATTACAACCTATAAGGTTAGGTTAGGTTTCATTAAAACCTTTAAGGTTAGGTTAGGTTTCATTATAACCTATAAGGTTAGGTTAGGTTTCATTAAAACCTTTAAGGTTAGCTAGGTTAGGTTTCATTAAAACCTATAAGGTTAGGTTAGGTTTCATTAAAACCTATAAGGTTAGGTTAGGTTTCATTAAAACCTATAAGGTTAGGTTAGGTTTCATTATTATTATTTTTTTTGGGGGGGAGGAGGGGGGGGTTGCGCAAAATAAAACTATCTCTATTACAACAAGCACCTATTGTAGGCGAAGAAAAAATAGTTGATGTCTCTGAAAACGACCGCGAAACTCTCGTCCATTATTACCAAAAGTTGTTTCGTAGTCTATATGAAACCATAGTCGTTTCGTACACTCAGCTCAGAGTTGAACTTGACTACTAGAGTTACGAAACGACACCAGGTATGTACGAAAATACTCAAAATCAGTGTACGAAACTAACTACTTTCAATTCAATATACCTAATTAAGAAAGCTTTTTTGATTAGGCCAAAGGTTTTTGATTCATTTAAACTTCCTGTAATCCCCGAGAGTAGCTTCTATGGACCACTGTGGCCCGCGCCGTACCCGTGGCCGCGGCGGTACGGGGCTGACGCCGTTGGACTGGACCGACCTGGTAAACGTCGCGAAAACGCGCTAAACCTAGACTGCACATGCAATGTAACCTATCAAAACAACACCTAAACCTCCTTCCAACGCATAGGAAGAGAGAAAGCGAGTGAAAAAAGAAAGAAAAAATAAGAAAAAAAACACTATAAGGTTTAGTGTTAGGTTTTGTTACGAAACCTTTAAGTTAGGTAACGAGCTTCTTAAAAATCGTAGTGACCAATCTTTGGGTTATGCTTGGTAGTTAATAGAAAACCATAAAGCCCATTGTCAAACAACATAAATAACGTTAGGTGGTCATAACCAGGTTGGCAGCGTTCACTTATTTACACTCCGGGGGGACCAGGCGGCGTGCGGCTTTCCGCAAAAAAAGCTCTCTACAAAAACAACTTGTCAGCCACGAGTTGATGTCCCCCTGCCAAAGATCGCGAACTCTCGTCCAATGACAAAGTTGTTGAGTCAATAGGAACATCCATAGTCGACTACGTTGCGTTCACTCAAGCCTAGGATTTGTTGACTACTAGGTGTGAACCGACTGCAAAGGTAATGTACAGAAAATACTCAGAATCAGTGTAGCAAAATACAAGTACTTTCAAATTAATATACCCTAATTAGCAATGCTTTTTTTGATTAGGCACAAGTTTTTGATTCAGTTTAAATTCCTGATTCCCGAAGAGCTCATGGACACATGCAACCCCCGGTACCCGTGGCCTCATACCTCCCCGTTGGAGCAGCCGCCTGTAAACTCAAAACGCGCTTTACCCCTAAATTGCACATGCCACTGTGACCGTATGCCAAAAACCATCCCCTCCTTAACGCCTAGTGGGTGAAGCGCTAGTTGAATCAAACATGCCCTAAAAACGAAACAGAAGCACAAATCATTGTCTGACGATGCACCCACGTGTTTTGTTCACGCCGAGATGCCAGACTAGGAACGAGCTTGATCGTTCAGCGACGACTGTGGATCGTTGTCTTACAATAGATGGGACAAGTACCTTGCCTGCACGGACATGAATCAACGCAATCGTTGCGTGAGGCATATCTCTTTCGGAGGGCGCCGCCCCTCCGTCCATGGACCTGATCGCCACACGCAGGTGGGTCACCACCGCGAGTCCATGGGCTCACTCCCAGCTTACAGCCGCACTGATATACAAAACATGACTTTCCCACCACAGCTTGCTAGCCTCCCTTCGGCCAGAAGATGCCCAATGGGGACTGCACGATGCCGGGTCAACCCATGTTGAATCAACATAGGCTCAAGACACTCCCAGTCTGACAGCCACGGGCGTCTGCCACCAGAACCGAAGCGTAGGAACCCATTGTGTTGATTACACGCCGAGTGAAACCGACTGCTGAATGTCTCAGATGCTTCAGCAGATGACTGCGGATCCGTGTCAGCAATAGATGGGCATTGGGCAAGTACCTTGCCTGGCACGCTGAGCAGTGTAATACCGCGGTAATTGTTGCAGTCCTGACGGTCCCCTTTCCCTTTCCAGATAGGGACGACCAGCCCCCTTTTCCAGTCAGGAGGAATGGTACCTGATTGCCACACGGCAGTCAGGACAGCATGCAACCCGCGGATCATGGCCTCACCCCCAGCTTTGAGCAGCTCTGCACTGATATTACAAACACCAGCTGCCTTTCCGCCCCTCAACTTTGCTACAGCCTCTCTGACTTCGTCAGGAGAGGGTGCGGTTTCGTCAATGGGAAGATCGGCATCCGCTGCCTGTAACCCAGTGGTGTGAAGCTGCTCAGTTGGAGGGTCCATCATGAACAACTGCCCAAAGTACTCAGCCCAACGAGCCATCTGCCCATCAATGTCCGACACGAGGCACCCATCTGCTGTTCGAATAGCACTCGCCCGAGATGAAGACTGGAATGCTTGAATGTCTCTGATGCTTCAGCAGATGACTGCGGATCCGTGTCAGCAATAGATGGGCAAGTACCTTGCCTGGCACGCTGAGCAGTGTAATACCGCGGTAATTGTTGCAGTCCTGACGGTCCCCTTTCTCTTTCCAGATAGGGACGACCAGCCCCCTTTTCCAGTCAGGAGGAATGGTACCCTGATTGCCACACGGCAGTCAGGTCAGCATGCAACCCGCAGATCATGGCCTCACCCCCAGCTTTGAGCAGCTCCGCACTGATATTACAAACACCAGCTGCCTTTCTACCCCTCAACTTTGCTACAGCCTCTCTGACTTCGTCAAGAGGGGGTGCGGTTTCGTCAATGGGAGGATCGGCATCCGCTGCCTGTAACCCAATGGTGTGAAGCTGCTCAGTTGGAGGGTCCATCATGAACAACTGCCCAAAGTACTCAGCCCAACGAGCCATCTGCCCATCAATGTCCGACACGAGGCACCCATCTGCTGTTCGAATAGCACTCGCCCGAGATGAAGACTGGAATGCTTTAATGTCTCTGATGCTTCAGCAGATGACTGCGGATCCGTGTCAGCAATAGATGGGCAAGTACCTTGCCTGGCACGCTGAGCAGTGTAATACCGCGGTAATTGTTGCAGTCCTGACGGTCCCCTTTCCCTTTCCAGATAGGGACGACCAGCCCCCTTTTCCAGTCAGGAGGAATGGTACCTGATTGCCACACGGCAGTCAGGACAGCATGCAACCCGCGGATCATGGCCTCACCCCCAGCTTTGAGCAGCTCCGCACTGATATTACAAACACCAGCTGCCTTTCCACCCCTCAACTTTGCTACAGCCTCTCTGACTTCGTCAAGAGAGGGTGCGGTTTCGTCAATGGGAGGATCGGCATCCGCTGCCTGTAACCCAGTGGTGTGAAGCTGCTCAGTTGGAGGGTCCATCATGAACAACTGCCCAAAGTACTCAGCCCAACGAGCCATCTGCCCATCAATGTCCGACACGAGGCACCCATCTGCTGTTCGAATAGCACTCGCCCGAGATGAAGACTGGAATGCTTGAATGTCTCTGATGCTTCAGCAGATGACTGCGGATCCGTGTCAGCAATAGATGGGCAAGTACCTTGCCTGGCACGCTGAGCAGTGTCATACCGCGGTAATTGTTGCAGTCCTGACGGTCCCCTTTCCCTTTCCAGATAGGGACGACCAGCCCCCTTTTCCAGTCAGGAGGAATGGTACCTGATTGCCACACGGCAGTCAGTTCAGCATGCAACCCGCAGACCATGGCCTCACCCCCAGCTTTGAGCAGCTCCGCACTGATATTACAAACACCAGCTGCCTTTCCACCTCTCAACTTTGCTACAGCCTCTCTGACTTCGTCAAGAGAGGGTGCGGTTTCGTCAATGGGAGGATCGGCATCCGCTGCCTGTAACCCAGTGGTGTGAAGCTGCTCAGTTGGAGGGTCCATCATGAACAACTGCCCAAAGTACTCAGCCCAACGAGCCATCTGCCCATCAATGTCCGACACGAGGCACCCATCTGCTGTTCGAATAGCACTCGCCCGAGATGAAGACTTGAAACAGAGTTTCTTCAGGGCTCGGTAGGCGGGTCGGAGGTCATTAGCGTTCAAATGACCCTCGACACCCTCAGCGAGACTCCTGACATACCTCTCCTTGTCTCTCCCCAGGAGGATTCTAGTCCGGCGTGACACGAGCCCTGTGCTGGTCCCGGTTCCCAGCCAGCCTGGCAGCGCGACTCTCCTCGATTTTCTCCAGCGTCTCCGTCGAGACAAAACCACGCCTTGGCCTCGGGCGCTCCCCAATACACTCCTTGGCAGCCTGTAGTTTCACGTTTGAAGGTAACCCACAGTTCCACAGGGTCCTCGAGGGCACCGAGCACAATCAAACCGAATTGAGACTGCCACCGCATACTCATGGGCACATGTCAAGTCCTTCAGTTTCTCAAGATGAAACACAGTATGGTTACCTCTTGAGATTCTTCTGGACTTGACATGAAGTTTAAGTGTAGGAACAACAATTCTGTGATCTGTTCCAAAGAACTCAGCACTCCGGTAAACCCTGCAGTTCTGGAGGATTCTCCAACAAGTACTAACGAGGACGTGGTCGACCTCCTTAGCTACCCCTCCGGCATTACTACACCATCTCCAGCGGTGCAGCTCTGGTCTCTGATACCAAGAATCTGCAATTCTCAACCTTCTGGACCTTGCAAAATTCAGAAGCAGAGAACTGTTAATGTTTCTGGTACCGGAGCCATGGGGACCAACACATAACTCGTAGCCATCTCTCACAGTGCCAGTAGTAGCATTGAAGTCGCCCAAGATAATGAGTGTGTCCCGATGACACTGGTCTAATACAGAGTCGAGTTTGGCGTAGAACATCTAATTCTCTTCACTTTTACGCACCTCGGTAGGAGCGTACACTGCAACAAGAGACATGAACCCCAGAGTGTGTTTCATTCTCACCCGCATTATACGCTCATCAACCGGAGTAACCTCAACAACTGACGGCTGCAGTTTGCTGGAGATGCCTATAGCTACTCCCCGGAAATGGTCGCCATTGCTCATGCCGGACCAGTAGTAGGTGTAACCCCCACTACTAGTCTCGCCACTGCCAGGCCTCCTCGTCTCAGAGAGTCCCACTATATCCACCCTCAGCCTACTGAGCTCGCCAGATAGGAGGTAGTCGACGATCGTCTGAGAGGCTCAGAACGTTCCACGAGCCCACACGAAGAACCCTCCGGAGGTTTATCCCAGGAGTGATGCGACGGGCAGGCGTCGCCTCTGTACCGCCCCGGCCACCCCCATAAAAAAAAGATGGGCTAGGGGGCCCTACCACTCGATTTAGAGTGCGGGATTCCCGAGGGCTTTGCCCCACACTCGTCATAGGCAGACCCCCCCCTGCGTCGGCATTGGAGGGGTCTGCATGGTCGGGCCCCCCGGCAAAACTGGGTTGGAGGCGCGGTTACCACGCCCCCGGCCTCTACCTCTTATTATGTTTGTGGATAAGTTTAGGTTTTTACAGGGAGGGGTCGCAAACCCCTCCCCAACCAATCTATGTCAGGGATTGGCCTTACTGCTCACCGTGGCCAGGGACGCAGAGCCCCCTGTAGGGATTAACCCCAGGCTGCCCACTATTTCACCCATAGCCAAGGGGGACAATAACAACCCACAAATTTCAAATGAAAAGTACAGTATATTGTAGGAGGTAATAACTTGTTCTAAAAATTTAGGCAATTGGTTATTTGATCACAGCTATCATTCTAACAGACACATCACCTGCTCATCACACCGACAACGCTGGGAGTTTGTTTGCCGGCCATTCAGTCCCTGACATCTCCAACAAATTAAAGGTGATTGGTCTATAAGAACATCTATGCGAATAGCAGTCATTACTCTGAATATGTAACGTAACGGTAAGGGCGTAAAGGCACTAATATGCCACCTCGGGCAAGATCCAGCTAACACATACGCCGGCGTAAGTCAGTGTAAGTCTGATATACTCCTCTTTCGAAAACTTTCTTGGATCAGATATATCTGCGCCAAATCGATGAGGTCACAAGGTCAGATTCTACGCCTCAGCGCAAGTCTGCGCCCGCCCTCCTTGGCTGGATCCACGAAGCGTACTTCTCCATATCCGTGACGTCACAGGGCAAAAGTTATGGCGTAGATTTACACCACCTCATCAGGGAGGCGTAGCCCAGCGTATCTCATATATATAAATAAAACGTCATTTATCATGCCTAATATACGTTACCACCGAGGTAAGGAATGAAATAAAAGACTATTGGTACAAGGTAGCGGCGAATGTTTACAAATGTTTAGTAGATACATGCCTCGGTAGAGAGGCCGCCTCGGCCGTAGGGAGTGCCGCCTTCGGTGTTTTTGTTGTATTATTTCGTTATTGGGCAGCACCGTTTTTGAAGAACACTAGCGGAGTCTGAGCGGAATTGTTGTAGGACGAGGCTGGGCTGGCATCCTACGACTAGATTACTGTTGTTTCACTATCGTAATTTGCCCGTTTTTTAAACTGTTTTGTTCTGATGCCTGCCCCTCAGTGACCATGCATTATGGTTAGGTCACTCAGGCTGCTTGACCCTCATTTCCCCTGAATGGTAGTTAAGTCACGTTTGTTAGCCTTAAATGGTACCTGGAATTGTCCCCGATCGGAATACTCGCCACCGTCGGTGAGTGTTCCATTTTTTGAACAATTGGAACACCCGCTGACGTCGGCAAGAATTCCTATCGGCGACATTTCCAGGTACCCTCATTACCACCTGAATGATACGGTAAGGGCCCGTCCACACTGGGACTCACGTTGCATAACATGTTGCTAGAACTCGATTTTCGTGTTGCTAGTTGCTACACGGCGCAGCATAGCGTATGCCCCTATCTTTAAGCCTGGTTCACACTGGGCAAATATCGGCAAACATAGGCTGAGATGACTCTCCGGGGAGTCATCTCAGCCTATGTTTGCCGAAAAAAACCTACACCGCTCGATCGGTCTTTATCTGCTGAGTTGCCGGGAATTTCGCGCGCCAAATTCAAACAAACGCTGAAACCAGCACCACCCTCTTCCCCACTCACCCAAATTATTGGTATAATTTCGGTATTGGGCACTAAAATCTAACATTTAACTTACATCATCGTGTAGATCTTTTCATCCTTACTTTGAATCCCAATTTCCCATGCCAATGGCGATACATATAATACCAAAAGTTTTCCGTTTTAGCTAGGTACAGCCAGAAACGGTTGTTAGGTTAAATCAGATTATGTTTGGTTTGATTTAGTAGATATATCACGGAAAAAATGACGATTCATGGTTGAATGTACACTGTAAACACTGTTGATGGGGGAATGAATATCACCCATATTTTTATAGTGTGGATGGAGAAGGAAGGGGGAGGAGAGAGGAGAAGAAGAGAGAGGGAGACCTGCTGACCTGACTTGACCCCTCCTTTTTTGAGGGGATCAAGTCAGGTGACACACACACACACTGTGTGTGTGTGTGTGTGTGCCCAGCATTTGTTTCCCGGAACGAAATGCGTGTGTGAACGTAATCTCCGCACTCGGCCGCTAAATGCCGACTTCCCGGCGCTACAAAGTGCTGACATTTACCCAGTGTGAACCAGGCTTTACCTTACTATCCTACTAACCCAGCGGTCGGCAACCTGAGGTTCCGGAGCCGCATGCGGCTCTTTCAAGAGACATGTGCGGTTCCTGCCACCTACTTAAAAACGTCAAAATTATTGTAAAAAAAAAAGAAGATAAAATACTGGCAGATAGCCGCAGTACAATAGTGTATGTGACCTACTATCCATTTCAGACCCCGTGAGGAATCGTTTTTCGCAAATATCTGCTAAACAAAAAGTCGGATCAAAATGACAGTTTGGCACAGCTTGTCTGAGACCGTCCCCTAATTTATGGCAGTAGAGTGCATTGCCAAGTGTGTTTAATGAAGGAGTTTACTCTTGGTTTTGACGGCGAAGCTGGCAAGAGCCGAATAGACATTCGGACAGGGGAAGGTTTGAGGTGACGTACTTGTGACGTGTAGCAAGCCACGCTCTCATCTTCCCCTCCCAGCTTCCCCTCCCTCCGTCCTTGCCTTCCTCCCCCCCGTACCCCCACCTTCCCCCTCACTATCCCATTTACCTCTCTCTCTCTCTCTTCTCTCTCTCTCTCTCTCTCTCTCTCTCTCTCTCTCTCTCTCTCTCTCTCGTCCACTTGCGTTGTACATGAGATTTGACGCCATGCACGTTACTTGTCTATAATGGCAGTAAACCCGAAAGTATATGCAATGTATGGTAGGGTGCTTATGCACACGACAGTGATACCTGTTCCAGCGTAATTAATTGGTTTTTGCTTAAGTGCTGTCTGAGTTTTGTTGGGTAATTATACAACCATTGGAAGTTGTATATGACCCTCTTTCCCAGAAGGGCACGTTGTGCATTTGATGGGATGAGGTAGCTGTGGCTTGATCATTTATAGGAACATCGGGTTGGAGTCGGAAAGGAATAAGGGTGGAAATGGAGCGAGGATTCAAGAGCAGTGTATGAATGTAAAACAAATGTCAAATAAGAAATACATATATACATTAATTATGACGTTAGGAGCGTCGACAGCGATGACGGGGATGAGCTGTTTCTCGATAGTGATAATGATTAGAATACAATATTTGGTCAGTTACACTATATGCATTATTAATCCATCCAACATATACCCGCTGTCTATCTTTGTCTGCAATAAATTTTTAACATATGTCTACAAGAACGCTATTTGTATGGCACTCTCCTCCTAACGTCAGAATTCATGTATTTATGTATTTCATATTTGACATTTGTTTTACGTTCTTACTCTGCTCTTGAATCCTCGCTCCATTTCCACCCTTATTCCTTTCCGACTCCAACCCGATGTCCTATAAATGATCAAGCCACAGCTATATATGTATACCTCATCCCATCATACGCACAACGTGCCCTTCTGGGAAAGAGGGTCATATACAACTTTAAATGGTTGTTTAATTACCCAACAAAACTCAGACAGCACTTAAGCAAAAGCCAATAATTACGCTGGAACAGGTATCACTGTCGTGTGCATAAGCACCCTACCATACATAGCATATACTTTCGGGTTTACTGCCATTATGGACAAGTAACGTGCATGGCGTCATATCTCATGTACAACGCAAGTGGACGAGAGAGAGAGAGAGAGAGAGAGAGAGAGAGAGAGAGAGAGAGAGAGAGAGAGAGAGAGAGAGAGAGAGAGAGAGAGAGAGAGAGAGAGAGGAGAGAGAGAGAGAGAGAGAGAGAGAGAATAGGTAAAGAGAGAGAGATAGGTAATGATGAGGTAGTAAGTGAGAGGAGGGGAAGGTGGGGGTACGGGGGAGAGGAAGGCAAGGACGGAGGGAGGGGAAGCCGGGAGGGGAAGATGAGGGCGTGGCTTGCTACACGTCACAAGTACGTCACCTCAAACCTTCCCCTGTCTCTTGCCAGCTTCGCCGTCAAAACCAAGAGTAAACTCCTTCATTAAACACACTTGGCAATGCACTCTACTGCCATAAATTAGGGGACGATCCCTGACAAGCTGTGCCAAACTGTCATTTTGATCCGACTTTTTGTTTAGAAGATATTTGCGAAAAACGATGCCTCACGGGGTCTGAAATGGATAGTAGGTCTCTAGGAAGATATTGGGATGAATTCTTGTACTTATTACTATTATTATTATTATTATTATTATTATTATTATTATTTATTACCATTTTTATTATTATTATCATTATTATTATTATTACATGCATTTTCCTTTATTTTTTAGTCTATATTCCTACTTTATAAGTAAGAGATAAGGTTTGCAGTTGCTTTAAAATAAATCATAATTAATTCCCATGCAAACAAAATGCATTGTCATGAAACAACTTGTCAATTTAGAGAGAGAGAGAGAGAGAGAGAGAGAGAGAGAGAGAGAGAGAGAGAGGAGAGAGAGAGAGGAGAGAGAGAGAGAGAGAGAGATGAGATTATGAGAGAACATTGATGACTGATGAGAAAGAGGAGATGAGAGAGAGAGAGCAGAGATGTTGCAGAGTAGAAGAGAATGAGCATTTGAATTGGTTTGCCGACCTTGTCACATCTACGCACCCATCAGCGCTTCTGCCAAGTTTGAAGAACTGGCTCTTCTCGAATCCTGTTGCCGACTCTGTACTACCTAGGGCGCTATGCAAGACATTTCTCGACCCGTTGCGTCGCGGCGCGTAAGCAGATCACAGAGGACAACGCAACGAGTGGAGGTTTGAGTCAGCTGAGTGTTCACCATGCACATCCCACCTGCTACCGCTCTGCCCTTATTCCATCCTATTTCTTCCCAGACCATTACAGGCGAGTTTTCAACATAACCGAGTGACATTCATACACTGTGAATGCACACGTGTCATAATTAAGGTAAAAGTAGGTGCAGGAGGCCTTATATTGCTGTGATAAGTGGTGACGAGGGAGAGCGGCTGTGGTGGAGGTGGTCCGCCATATTGCTTTGTGGCGACTGGCAAAATGGTTCAAATGTACGCACAAGGCCTACTCAGGCCCATTTTTTCTTCATCAACGCCTCAGATAAGTGGCGAACACTAACAAAGCTATTATTTTAATGGCAGAAATGATAAATTAGGCTAGTAAAAGGAATTAGATGGGTGTAAAACAGTCAAAATACTGATGCCGCCTTGGACTCACTTGTGTTGGTACGCCTGCTTTTGCAGCCACCGCTTGTGTTGGTACGACTGTCAAATATCCACTGGTCGGGCATTTCTTGAAGATCCCACCGGTGGAGATACGACTGTAGGGAATCTCCACCTGCCGGGATTTGACGAGCATTCTTGTATATAGCCCCTAACCATTACCGTCGGCGAGAGTTCCCAGTATGTGTCGGGACGAGAATTTCGGTAGACGAGAGTACCAGGTACCGTTCTCATTATCCCTGAATGATACGAATAGCCGGGCCTAGGCGGTCGAGCGACGAACGGAACGACGAGCGACCGACGAAGGCTAGGTCTAGGCAGAGCCTGCAAATCGTTACCAAGAATTGACAGGAAGGCAAGGTCGGCAGAGGTATGACGCAGCTGTGTATTGGTAACAGTGTTCCTTCAAACTTCCTTGCCTTGGTATGACTATAATGCGGATTTGACCGTTAACTCATCAAAAACATCAACAGAAACGTTGCTCGGTAATGAAGTTGGTGAAATATATATCCTATGAAGTTAATTAACAGTAGAGGCGTGTGTTAAGGTAAACATGTGCGGTAAGATAAACTTCCTGACGGTTCTGGCAGCGAACTTGAGAACGGCGACAGTTTAATTAACCAAGACCCACCCCGTTACCCCTTGTATTATTGTCACTCAAATCACTTATTGCCGCATATGTAATACCTATTAATCTTATACTTATACTTAAATACTTATTGGAAAATATCTTGTTAAAATATCTATTAATCCCTCCTGATTAGGAATGTAATAAAATTCATCGAAAGTTGCGGGTCGACACGGGGGTAACCGTGTCTTCGACCTTGACCGCCGACCATCGTCGCTGCTCTTCGTTACAAAAAATATCCCTTATGGTACCTTTCCTCTGCCGTTCGTCGCTCTATCGCCTTGACTCTTGGTACACTCAACGCTCAAACTGATGGACCCGGGACCTGTCCCTTTTCCACTCAACTTTCCACCTTCTTCTGATCCCAGCTGGATTCACCTTCCGCTATGCACAATATCTCTTTCTCTCTTTCTCTCTCTCTCTCTTTTTCATACTTCTTCCTTTCCCTCTTTTCTCTTTTTTCTTCTTTTTTTTTTAAACTGAATACATTGGAAACAAAAGAGGAGTTGATGTGCTAAAGTCCCGGCAGGGATGCCAAGGAGAATCTATAGCAGTATTATATTTTATTCATAATACTATTTATACAAATAATACGAAAAAAGTATAGTAATTCTCTTGGGTGCTACTTTAGGATGCGTTCTACCGCAGTACCGCAGTCTACAGTGGTGTGGGGTGTGATCTACCCCTACACTGGTCCACAGGTCCCCTACCCCTGCATCTGAAGGGATTAGTTACTGATCCACAGGTCATAGGTCAGGTAGCTAACACAGGTCAGCTCAACCATGGACGCCGAATCGATGGGCCTTGGGTATTTGGCCTCGAGCAAGACTCTGATTGCCGTTATTTTCACGTGGAACGGCGTGACAGAAATACTCTGATTCCCATCATTCAGCGGGAATGTGAAGCCGGTTCAGTGATTCACTCTGATGAATGGCCTGCATAATGTGCACATGGAAACTTAAATAATCAGGATTATCGCCATAGTACAGTGAATCACCAAGAACATTACGTGGATACAGTAACAGGAGCAAACACTCAAGGCATAGAACGATCGTGGTTGGATGCCAAAACACGTATTTCAAAGAATATTAGAGGTGTTAGCAAGGAACTGTTTCAGTCACACCTTAATCATTTTTGCTGGAAAGTGCTCAGAAAAGATGAACCTGATTTGTTTATAGCATTTTTAAACGATATTCGTAATGTATACCGCTAATTGTTTATGCATGATATACTATTGTATTAGAATTAGCAATGTGATGTTATTGTTCATTAATAAATTGATTAATAAATAAATAAAATGTTATTCACCGATGGAAATAATCCATTAAACCCACAGTATAGCGTGGTAGCGCGGTAGACCTCAAAGTAAAGTAGAAGCAGCCGGTAGACCGCATACTAAAGTAGAAACAGAACGGTAGAACGCATACTAAAGTAGCACCTTCTACTCTGTATAAACTAATACACGAATGATAAAGAAATTATACTAATAACTATACGCTAATACAAATAGTATAAAGAAAGTATAATAACCAATCTCTCTCTCTCTCTCTCTCTTCTTTCTTTCTTCTTCAATAACCGTGAAAAGTGTACACAGCACTCTATGGACGCATTCACACGTGTCGACGTTTCGCCGTGTTTGACTCGCCGGCAACGCTGCTCTCCAGCATTCAGTATCATAATTGTGTGTAAATGAATGAACGTTAAGGAGAGCTGCTTGCGTTTCTGCTCACAGAGCTTTGGCTCACACATTATAATTGTGTGTATATAAACAGACAGAGATAGGTAAAGGCACCGCCTTTCCTGTCCCGAGAGAGAGAGAGAGAGAGAGAGAGAGAGAGAGAGAGAGAGAGAGAGAGAGAGAGAGAGAGAGAGAGAGAGAGAGAGAGAGAGAGAGAGAGAGAGAGAGAGAGAGAGAGAGAGAGAGAGAGAGAGAGAGAGAGAGAGAGAGAGAGAGAGAGAGAGAGAGAGAGAGAGAGAGAGAGAGAGAGGGGGGGGGAGAGGAGAATTTAAAATACGGTGTTATTTGTACAAAGCCATTCCGATTGTCTTTCTAAGCATTAATCTTGAATATAAATAAAATAAAATTATAATTCAAAATTTGTAAATTTTACTTTATTATTAATAATAATAATGATATAATGATACAAGTGGTTATTTTGATAATAATTATATTAGTATTAAGTAAAAAAAATAATAATGATAATAATTATAAGTAATAATGATAGCAATAACAATAATAATGATGATAATGATAATAACAATAAATAATGATAATAATAAAATTACATGATAATATTGCATAAAAGTACTGGAGTACAGTGGCTATTTTAATAGCCACTTATCATTACTTATAATTATCTAAATTATTATTAGTATTATGATTTATTTTCATCATTGTTATTTTGTTTTCATTATGTCTATCTTAATTATTTTTATTTTTATTCTTCTCTTACTTATTATCATTATTTTTATTATTATTATTATTATTATTATTATTATTATTATTACTGATATTGTTATCATTATTATCTTTGTTGTTATTGTTATTATGAATATTATCAGTATGATAATAATGATAATAATGATAATATTAATAATGATAACTGCAATATTAAGTTACATTATTATGATAGAATAATTTTACTATAATTCACCGAATGTCCGTCCGTCTGTCCGTCCGTCTGTTTCGGCTCCGCCAATTTCTTTCCCGATTTCAACCAAACTTTCAGTAAAGGTAAAAGTCATCCCTGGGATGGTTTTAAACTATATTTGGCCAGGTTTATTCAATTTTCTCATTAGTTAAAAAACGTGAAATTATAATTTTGATATTTCAATATACTTTACTCCTTATGGTGTTCCAAGCTCCCTCGCCTGGCCTTCACATGTAAAGGACTAAAGGTATATCGACATCCGGTCCACCTGTAATAATAACATATAAAATAGATACAGCAAGTGGTCCTGAGTATTCATGATGAGAGAATGGAGCCAACTGGTGGTAGGGACGCGCCGTGGTCGTGTCCTGTGACTCACGGCGAAAAGTCCTGCATGCCACGGCGCGCCTCCACGGACACGACGTCTTGTCCGGGACGCATATTCCCAATGCGTTCGCCTTTTCGGCAGGCCGCTCCAGCCCCCCACATTGGCGCCTCCTCCAGCCGCTTGGCTCCGCCCACTCTTGAGTTTGATGGGAGACTTAATGATAAGTGGCTATTAAAAAAGCCACTGTACTCCAGGACTTTTATGCAATATTAT
>JACEEZ010021134.1:47500-50000 GCA_016584305.1 Chionoecetes opilio | reverse complement strand
TATATATATATATATATATATAGATATAATATATATATATAGAGAGAGAGAGAGAGAGAGAGAGAGAGAGAGAGAGAGAAATGGAGAAGAAAAAAAAGAGAGGGAAGGAGAAAGATAGGGGGAAGAAAGAGAAGGGAAGGAGAAAGAGAGAGAGAGGAGATAATGAGAGATCTCGAGGGAGGGAAGGAGAGAGAGAGAGAGAGAGAGAGAGAGAGAGAGAGAGAGAGAGAGAGAGAGAGAGAGGAGAGAGAGAGAGAGAGAGGAGAGAGAGAGAGAGAGAGAGAGAGAGAGAGAGAGAGAGAGAGAGAGAGAGAGAAAAAAAAAGAGAGAAACAGGGGAAAGACAGGGTTTCCGAAGATAACAGTATATCTTTTATACTGATATGATAAACATATTTGGTAGGGGAAAACTACCATATAAGCTGGCAAACAAGAGCGGCAACTGGAGTTTGTTGGTCAGAGAGAGAGAGAGAGAGAGAGAGAGAGAGAGAGAGAGAGAGAGAGAGAGAGAGAGAGAGAGAGAGAGAGAGAGAGAGAGAGAGAGAGAGAGAGAGAGAGAGAGAAAAGAGAAGGGAAGGAGGAGAGAGAGAGGGAAGGAGAAAGAGAGAGGGAAGGAGAAAGAGAGAGAGGAGAGATAATGAGAGAGAGAGTCAATCAGAATATATGAGTCTCCCATCAAACTCAAGAGTGGGCGGAGCCAAGCGGCTGGAGGAGGCGCCAATGTGGGGGGCTGGAGCGGCCTGCCGAAAAGGCGACCGTATTGGGAATATGCGTCAGGGACGGCGCGCGGTGAAGAGTCGATACGTGTGAACCGGGCCTTACGGACGAAGTTTTCTTTAAATTCAATACACCAACCACATTGCTCTCGGACAATGGTACCGAGTTTAACAATCAAATTCTCACCGAAATTTGCAAACTATTCAACATTAACAAATGTAACATAACTAGCTATCACCCTACCAGCAACGGCATGGTAGAAAGACAAAATAGTTAGATTATACTACTCTAAAGTTATTAGCTCAACCTTACAGTTCACATTGGGATGAATGGATGCCCCAAGTGTCTGCCACACTTAACTCTTCCTTACAAAAGTCTACATGTGAAACACCACATTTCATTGTCTTTGGGCAAGACAAAAGACTACCTTAATATACTCTCCTAGAGCAGAGTCCACAGCCAATCTATAATTTTGATGACTACGTTACAGTTAGAGTGGCTAATTTTCAGAAAATATACAAGCGTGTCACAGACGCTATTGATTTGTCCAAGGAGGACATGATTAAGTACCAACTACCATACACCGCAGAAAAGCCAATTGCTATAGGTGATTTAGTATACGTTCAGGTGCAGCAATTAACATCAAAGTTAGATCCTACATTTGAAGGACCTTACAGGGTCATCGCCATTGAACATGGACACAAAATAACTATACAGCACATTTATAAATACCATGCAAAGACAGTCCATATAGACCCGGTTAAACGAGTAGCTAGAGGATTAGATACAGGTGAAGATTTACCAAGCCCTATTAATGATGACACAGGACACACCTGCAGTTAATGATGACACACACACACTGCTACAAATGATTACCGTCACAAATTGCGGTCACACACGCATAGGCAGTGTCATTCCATCCCATACCATTCCATATCATTGCATTTCATATCAGTTCACCTGATTATTTTACAATTACCATGTATTCTGAAATTTTTATGTGTTTTTTTTTTTTTAGATGTCTACACAACACACCAAGCCAAGGTTATATACACTCTTGAAAATACTTTACATTGGTGTTTTACGATTTTTTTTTGGTTTAGCTACATATTATTCTGACCAACTACTAGTGGAAACTTATATAATTTCCATTTTTATTTTGTAACTCTTGCACGATAGAAACTCTAATGGATGACAGAAACTTGATAAACTATGTATAACTACTCGCATTAGAATACTATTATGTAAGAGTTAAAGATGCACTTACTGTTGCACAATGTTCTTAAATTATTTACTTACATTCCTCAATTGAAGGAATTCTTACGCACTAATTGTTGCACAAGTTACATTTTTTTACTTGAATGAATTCCTTACGTATTAAATGCATACGTGATTTACATTCGCTACGGGAATGAATTACTTACGTTCTTCCTGTTGTACCACGATCACTATTTGACTGATAGGATTGTGTACTTACTAACATACTAAACTAGGTAATATATGCATGCCAAGCAGTTACTCCAGAACTATTTACACATCTACGTGATGTACGTGATGCACACATCTACATGAACTACATGATGCGCACATGTATTACCTATGTACAACTAACTAACCATTTATCATTACTTACCTACGAATTCAAACTCGCAGAGAAATTACGAATGACTACTTGTCTTACTACAGACCTCAGAAAACATTGATTGATCACAGATAAACTTATATCTGTTAACGAATATAATTTTATTACTCAAAGCTGAAATTCTCTTCCTCTCAATAAGGAT
>JACEEZ010021134.1:0-45000 GCA_016584305.1 Chionoecetes opilio | reverse complement strand
ACTAAGCAAAGTCGCACCGCCAATTTTCCGCGACTTTTGCCCCGACTTTGAACAGGAACAAAGACGACTTTTTTTTAAAGAAATTGCCGCGGCATCAGCGCGGCATTCGGAATGCGGGCCTCTTACGAGGCCTCCTGGCCAGGACGACGTAGAGGAGGAGGAGGAGGACCTGTAGATATTAGTTTAGGCTGTGTTTGAACTAAAAAATGAATGAATATGTGTTTTTCTGCCTTATAAAAGCATGTTTCTGTTATGGCGCTAAAGTTTACTTTGTAATTTAGCGGAGTCGCACCGGGAAAAATAAGTCAAAGTCGCAAAGTCGCAAGTCGCAAGTCGCACTGGGGGGGCCAAAAATAGAGTCGCAGAGTCGCAGTCGCACCAGGTCCGGCGGCAGTCACAAAGTCAAAGTCGCACCTGAAAAAATTAAAGTCGCGCCCAGCTCTGGTGTTTGTGTGTGTGTATGTGTGTGTGTACGTGTGTGTACGTGTGTGCGTGTGTGCGTGTGTAGGTGTGTATGTGTGTGTGTGTGTGTGTGTGTGTGTGTGTGTGTGTGTGTGTGTGTGTGTGTGTGTGTGTGTGTGTGTGTGTGTGTGTGTGTGTGTGATATTGATATTGATATATTTATTTGGCCATGTAGTTTTGTACATATGAATATATTACATACTAGCCGCAAAGCCGCCCTCCGGGCGGCCTTTTTGGCTAGCTCCTGCGGAGGGCTATTGGTGGGCCTTCGGCCCACACACCTGTGTTTGGTGGGCCTTCGGCCCACCAAACCAGACTGTTCAGATGGCCCTTCTAGCTTCTAATCATGGAGTAGAATTATGATTAACGCACCTTACAACCCAACCTTCACTCACCTTACCTCCCCCCGCCCCTTCCTCACCCTTAGGTATGGTGGCCTTCGGCCCACCAAACACAGACTCTCCAGATAGCCCCTTCTAACTTTCCTGAAATCATGGATGTAGAAATGTATGTATTCCCCCCACCCATTCACTCACCCATTACCCATCACCCTCCACCCATTCACTCACCCATTACCCATCACCACACACCCATTCACTCACCCATTACCCATCACCCCCCACCTATTCCCTCACCCATCACCCATCACCCCCAACCCATTCACTCACCCATCACCCCACACCCATTACCCATCACCCCACCCGTTCACTCACCCATTACCCATCACCCTACATCAAGGTTTCCTCAATTCTCGCAACCCACATTTTTTTTTCACAATTCTCGCTAATAGGCTGCTAAAAAAAAAAAAAAAAAAGAAGTGATCGGATCATCTCATAAGTGGGCTTAAAACCTTCCCCTGGTCGAGCTGGTTCCAAAACTGTGACATATGATGGGATTCCGCCACGGGGGGCGGCACCTATCGCGGACAGACAGACAGACAGACAGACACACTTTCGCTTATATTATTATAGATAGTGATAAAGCCAGGTCCAATAAGCCGAAGCTTTTATAGGACCTGAAAGCTATAATACATATATGCATAGCAAGGGACTGGTCAGGCCATTCTGAAAATATAACATTTTATAGATGATAATATGGAAGTTAACAAATAGTAAAGTAATCATTCTCAATGCATAAAAAAAAAATTAAACAAATCTTTATAACCATAAAAAAAACATACGCAAAGAAAAAAAAAAGAAAAAAAGAAAAACTATCCTATCATTTGGAATAATGTGCAATGGCCAATAATGTAAAAAAAAAACCCACAACATTGGAATTTCAAAATACACAATATGACATTTATGGTTGTAAAGAGTTTATAAATTTTCATTATATTTATCAAGCATGTTTTTTTTATCAATTTCCGTTTGAAAGATTTTGAGTTTTCATCTGTAATAACATTTTCTGGCAAGTTGTTCCAGCTTTTAGTTCCTCTTGACAAGATACTCTGTTGTGCATGTGATATCCTGCATAATGGTATACGTGAGAGAGAGAGAGAGAGAGAGAGAGAGAGAGAGAGAGAGAGAGAGAGAGAGAGAGAGAGAGAGAGAGAGAGAGAGAGAGAGAGAGAGAGAGAGAGAGAGAGAGAGAGAGAGAGAGAGAGAGAGAGAGAGATTTGAGATTTATACATTTATTTAGCCAAACAGTTATACATGTAATAAAAACATAATACATAATTATATAAAATTGGTTGAGCCTGTTGAGAGTAAACTCTCTTAAAACGCTCCTATATATACACACTTGAAGATATCTAATTAATTAAACATACAAATACACATACGACTAAATACGTATACATACACAAACACATACGATCAAATACGCACACATACACATGAGTAAATACACACACACACACACACACATATGAGCAAATACACACACATACACATACGAGCAAATACACACACATACACATACGAGCAAATACACACACCCACACACACATATGAGCAAATACACACACATACACATACGAGCGAATACACATACATATACATACGAGTAAATATGCACACATACATACACACACATACGAGCAAATACGCATACACACACATACGAGCAAATACGCATACATAAACATACACATACGAGTACAAAGTATATACACATCGTAGATACACGAGCTTATATACACAAATTATGTCTGATTACTGTTGCTGGTATTGCAATAAGAGGAACTTTTTGAGACAATGTTTAAAACTAGTCAAGGTAGGTTTTGTTTTTAAGTCCAACTATCTTAAGTCCAACAATCTTAAGTAATTCATTCCATATTTTCGCGCCGTGATACACGATACATGTTTGTGATTGGTTTGAAAGTACCGTTGGAACCTCTAAAACATCAATTCCTCTTAGTCTATCTTTCATTAATGCGAATCCGAAAAAAAGTATTTTCTATCAAATTATGCAAACATTTATAGACAAAAAGAGCACAAAAATATATATTTATTTCATTTATCTTTAGTAATTTGGCATTTAAAAACAGGTTGTTAGTGTGTTCATATCTTCTTTTTCCTGTAATTGTTCTAATTACTCTTTTTGTGAAATAATGAGTGATTTTATATTAGAAGGGGGCACACTGGCCCAAACTGCGTTACAATATATAATGTTGGGGTAAACTAGGGTAGACATGTCGCAGTGCCTCCCTGTTAAGTTGGTGACGTGTGAGCTGCAAGATGCCACTCATTTTATTTACTTTATTAATTACGTTCTTTATGTGCACATTCCAAGATATTTTATTATCAATAGTTACTCCTAGGAATTTTGAACTTAGAACTTCTTTTATTTCCATGTTATTAATTCTTAATTTACTCAATTTAGGTGGTTTTGTTTTATTTCTGTGAAAAATCATGTAATTAGATTTTTCAGAATTGAGTGTTAATTTATTACTGTTTATCCATTTGTGTACATTATTTAATTCTTCATTGACTGTTGACATCAAGACGCGTAAGTCTGGGTGGCTTTTATATAATATGCAATCGTCTGCAAATAAAATGAATTTTAATGATGTGCTAGAATTTGTAATGTCGTTAATATATAAAAGGAAAAGCAAGGGTCCCAATATGGATCCTTGAGGCACACCAGAAGAAATGTTTAGAGTAGATGAAGACATGTTGTTGTACTGGACATACTGCTTACGATTACTTAGATATGAATTAAACCATCTGTTCGTTGTTCCTCTGATGCCATAATGCTCTAATTTGTTTAATAGGATATGGTGATCCAGTGTCAAAAGCCTTGGATAAGTCTAAAAATGTTGCTACAGTATAATTTCTTTTGTCAAAATATGTCAAAGTATCGTTAGTGAATGAGATAAGTGCTGTTTCTGTGGATCTGCCCTGTCTGAATCCATGCTGCGCTTCTGTTAATATATTGCGGGTTTGACAAAAGCTATATATTCTTATGCACATTAATTTTTCAGTAATTTTACTAAATGAGTTCAGTACTGAAATTGGTCTGTGGTTCTTAAGTTCTCTTCTATCTCCAACCTTATATATTGGGGTAACTCTTGCAACTTTCATTGCATCTGGAAATATATATATATTTATATATATATATATAATTTTTCAAGATCAATAAATTTTGATATATATATATATTTTTAGATGATATTTGATATATATATATATATATATATATATATATATTATATATATATATTATATATATATATATATATATATAGAGAGAGAGAGAGAGAGAGAGAGAGAGAGAGAGGAGAGAGAGAGAGAGAGAGAGAGAGAGAGAGAGAGAGAGAGAGAGAGAGAGTTACCACAACACTTTATATTAATAAATAAATAAATAAATATATATATATATATATATATATATATATATATATATATATATATATATATAATGATATATAATAGAATAATATAGAATATAATATGAGAAGATAGAATAATATAGATATATATGAAAAATGATATATAGTAGATGAGTAATAATATGATATAAGATATAGATGAAGAGAGAGAGAGAGAGAGAGAGAGAGAGAGAGTGTTTTGGTAACTCTCTCCTGAGTGACCGTCACAGTGTTCAGGCGATAACTGACCCCGTGACCCGTGGCAATCCCTCGGTCTGGATACATTCTGTCGTCATGATCCAGTGGGCGGAGCACGGGTTAGAAGTGGACTGACCTTCTCTAGAAACGACCTTGTGATCCCCATCTTACTCACCCATGTAAACTTATTCGTCCTCCCCACACGGTACACAGGTAGCTAGCACAGGTCAGGTTAACATAGTTCGCAGTTGTCCTATATAAGGTGAACAAAGAGGACTCTCCTCAGTTTAGTCCCAAACTTCCACCTACGTGTATTTCACTCCACAATGAAGTTGAAAGATCTTTACCGACGTGTTCTACAGTCAGAAGAAACTGCAGTTGCATTTCTTCGTAGTAATAATCTTCTGGATGCACCACAGCAAGCAGATCCGTGTCATCGATGCGGTAGTATCATGCAGGACTAACGAAAGCGTGAGAGAGTTGGAGAATTCAGGCCTGTACTTCGCTGTCCACGTAAAGGGTGCCAAACGACACGCTCTGTTCGGCAAGGGAATGCATTCTTCCTTTATACGGATATGAACAACAAATTAAACAGCAAGCTGAGTTTGTGTGAACTCTTAGAACTGGTGTTTCTTTTTGTTTTGGAAATACCTATGACCCAAGCAGTAACTCTAACAGAGAGGTCTTCCGCCACAGTAAATGACTGGTATAATATGTGCCGAGAAATGTGTGGAAGCATCGTGTCATATCGTGCAAGAGGTAAGATGGTGGGTACAGACGACAACCCGATACAGATTGACGAGGCAAGATTTGCCGGTAGGCGGATTTACAATCGTGGGAGAATGCTGAATGGCGATACTGCTCCCATCTCTGAAGACAGCGACGCAGACGTACAAAACAACAGGACCCATGGACGCCAAATCGATGGGCCTTGGGTATTTGGCCTCAAGCAAGGCTCTGATTGCCGTTATTTTCATGTGGAACGGCGTGACAAAAATACTCTGATTCCCATCATTCAGCGGGAATGTGAAGCCGGTTCAGTGATTCACTCTGATGAATGGCCTGCACATGGAAACTTAAATAATCTGGGTTATCGCCATAGTACAGTGAATCACCAATAAAATTACGTGGATCCAGTAACAGGAGCAAACACTCAAGGCATAGAACGATCGTGGTTGGATGCCAAAACACGTATTTTAAAGAACATGAGGTGAACTTGTAATGTATACCACTAATTGTTTATGCATGATATACTATTGTATTAGAATTAGCAATGTGATGTTATTGTTCATTAATAAATTTATTAATAAATTTAAAAGATTGTTATTCTCCGATGGAAATAATCCATTAAACCCACAGTATAGCGTGGTAGCGCGGTAGTCCTCATAGTAAAGTAGAAGCAGCCGGTAGACCGCATACTAAGGAAGAAACAGAACGGTAGAACGCATACTAAAGTAGCACCTTTATCAGATCATCAGAGCTCAATCAGAATCCACTCTTAGTTCTGGATCTTTCGGAAATCGATGGAAAGTTGAATTCGCCTCCACAGTACAGTAGAAAATCCACAAACAACACATGTATTGGGCATTTCGAGAATACTACGCAAGGAATGAAAGTAACCTCAGTTGGCCTGAAGCGAGCAAGAAAATATCCTTATCGCCCTCTCAGATCAGGGAGGCTACTACCCTAGTGATGTCAAAAGAATTAAGTTTAGTGGAATTAAGACATTGTACTCCGTCACCTATACTATGGCAGCTCATAGGAT
The DNA here is from genome assembly GCA_016584305.1 of Chionoecetes opilio. Taxonomy (NCBI): domain Eukaryota; kingdom Metazoa; phylum Arthropoda; class Malacostraca; order Decapoda; family Majidae; genus Chionoecetes; species Chionoecetes opilio. The sequence continues at coordinate 38,764 of JACEEZ010021134.1, read as the reverse complement.
GTTTGGATAATGTGTGTTATCATATTAATCGTTGAGTGGGGATTTAGGATGTATTATTGTGCATTAATGGCTCATTAATGGCGATGGCTCGTTGGGCTGAGTACTTTGGGCAGTTGTTCACGGTGGACCCTCCAACTGAGCAGCTTCACACCACTGGGTTACAGGCAGTGGATGCCGATCCTCCCATTGACGAAACCGCACCCTCTCTTGACGAAGTCAAAGAGGCTGTAGCAAAGTTGAAGGGTGGAAAGGCAGCTGGTGTTTGTAATATCAGTGCGGAGCTCCTCAAAGCTGGGGGTGAGGCCATGATCCGCGGGTTGCATGCTGTCCTGACTGCCGTGTGGCAATCAGGTACCAGTCCTCCTGACTGGAAAAGGGGGCTGGTCGTCCCTATCTGGAAAGGGAAAGGGGACCGTCAGGACTGCAACAATTACCGCGGTATTACACTGCTCAGCGTACCAGGCAAGGTGCTTGCCCATCTATTGCTGACACGAATTCGCAGTCATCTGGTGAAGCATCAGAGACCTCAGCAGTCTGGGTTCACGCCTGGTAAGTCAATAACGGACCGTATCCTAGCGCTTCGTGTCCTGGTGGAACGCCGACGTGAGTTTCGACAGGGGATGCTTGCAGCCTATGTTGATCTCAAGAAGGCGTTCGACTCAGTGCATCGTGAGTCACTCTGGGATCTTCTGCGACTTCGAGGGATTCCTGCAAGGACTATTGGTTTGATAACTGGTCTGTATTCTGGGACTGAGAGTGCTGTGAAGTGTGGGGCAGGTGTATCCAGCTTCTTTCCTGTGAATACAGGAGTGAGGCAGGGGTGCGTCCTTGCCCCATAAACTTTTCAACGCTTGTATGGACTGGGTTTTGGGACAAGGTTGTAGATCAAAGTGATGTGGAGCATCCGCCCGGCAACACCAAGATCACTGATCTTGTTTTTGCCGATGATGCAGTAATCTTTGCTGAGTCGCTGGAGGTCCTGGTGATGGCTCTCGAGGGGCTGCACGAGGAGGCAAAGCCTTTGGGACTTGAGGTCTCCTGGCTCAAGACCAAGGTCCAGGTATTTGGAGACTTACTAGATGAAGCAGTACAGTCTGTTCATGAGTGTGGCGAGGACATTGAGATCTTGGAAAGTTTTACATACCTTGGTAGCGCAGTCCATAATGACGGCGGGTCACGTCAAGAAGTCTTACGACGGATTGGCATAGCCCACGGTGTTATGGACTCGCTCAGCGGGAGTATTTGCGTGTCGGACCTGTGCAGGAGGACAAAGATCCGGATCTTCAAGTCGCTTGTGATCCCTGTCTTACTCTATGGTTGTGAGACATGGACACTAAATAGTGACTTGAAGAGACGAATCAATGCCTTTGGTAATAAGTGTCTTCGCAGAATCATGGGGTATCGCTGGGATGATTACGTGTCAAATCAGCGATTGCACCGTGAGACTGAATCGAGGCCTATTACCTGCATAGTCCGTCAGCGCCAACTTCGGCTATATGGGCATGTGGCACGCTACCCTGAAACCGATCCTTCCCATCGGGTTGTATCTGTAAGAGACAATCCGGCGTGGAGGAGGCCAAGGGGGCGCCCACAAGGATCGTGGCTGGGGCAAGTTGATGTTTCTTGTCGAGAGCTGCTTGGTATGGGAAAGGAGCCTGCATGGGAACTCGCGCGTGGTGACCCCCGGGAGTGGCGTCGTAGGGTGGGCGAGGCGACGCGCCCCCCGCCGTATGCCCCCAATGATTGATTGATTGATTGTGCATTATGTAGGTAGGAGATACACACTACACACTAAGTAATGGTTGGTTCACATGTGGGTTATGACTGTGTTATGATTATTTGCGAGGCGGTGTTTGATTAAGTAAGTGTAACTCATGGATGGGTTCTGGTGACCGATACTGCACAGTTCTTGATATGAATAATGTTATGTAATGAAACATATTCTTACTATTGGGATGGAGAAAAGTTGTAGTTCTGATGCAGTTATGTAATGATGTTTTGTGAAAAGCGATTGTGGATGAAGGGATAATGAATTGGATATAATTGGTTTACATATAGATTATTGTCAAAGAAAATGTTGAGAATTCACATGGCTTCCTACATGGTATCTTACATGGCTTCCTACAAACCTCAGCTCGTGTTGAGCACGCTACCGAATAAGTAAAGTAATTGAATACCAAATCAAAGAACACGAAATGGGATACAAAGATACTTTGGAAATCCTGTCGAGCGAATGTGACACGAAAGTTCTTGACTAATCTTTATTTTCTGAGAGTCTGATCGCAGCCATTTTTTTCTTCTGAACAGAGTATCTTGGTGTGCACAAGACACAGACAAGATCCCGCGCTTGTTGCATGGCTGTCATGCGGCACGAATAGAGATTTCAGGGACAGTCGCGAGACCATGTTGTGTAACTTTATATCTTGGTGTGTTAGGCCCGGTTCACACGTATCGACTTAGATATCTAATGTATCGACACACACACATAAGTCATGGGCCACGTCAGTGACACTGAAATAAACTATGTACATCCTGCACTTGCTTGCTTCTCCGGTGCGGTATAGGCTACTTAGTTTCTGTCGGTGGTTTGCCTTGAAAACATTCCGAGTCTCTCAGTGTTCAGGAGTTAAAGCCGATCTGACTAACGTCCTCGTAAAGACTCTGGAGGCGTGGCAGCATTAGCGGGTTGGAAGAGAGCATGTGAGGGCTTTCTCACGTTTCTTCAAAACGTAATCGACCGTGTGATCCTCAGAGGCCATTGTGAACTCCTGGGCGTCCCGGGCATCACACATGAGGGCAGGTACGGCCAGAGCGCCGAAGATGAGGCCAAACATGGTCTTGTTGTGAAACTCCTGCGCGAACTGTTCCTGGGTGAAGGGAGGGACGTGGCTGGCAGCCGTTAGAACAGTCCGGAAAGTTGAGTAGTAGGTGTCCAGGAGCTGTGTGAGGCAGCGGGACCTCTGGGCGGCGGTCAGGCTGCTAAAGAGTAGGTAATTGAGGTCGAGGGCGGGAGATGACCTGCGGCACAACTGGAAGTCTAGCAGCATCACCTCCAAGGGCTCGCCTCGGTCGTCTTCCCTGTAAAAGTTGTTTCTGTGCATATCCACCGTTATGAAGCATGCGCCACCCCCCCCCCCAAACATATATATATATATATATATATATATATATGTTGTGTGTGTGTGGGTGTGTGTATTCATCTAGTTGTATTTTACAGGGCCAGAGCGACGCTCGTATGGTCCCGTCTCCATATCAACATTTTTATCATTCATCCTTTGTTCTTAGTGTTGGCCGAAGCCACCACCCCGGGAGGCGGGTCACAAACCCCCGGCTAACACCCGGTACCCATTCACTGCTGGGTGGACAGGGGCTCGGGTTTAAGAAGGCCGCCCGTCTGCCTTCGCTCCGCCCGGGGATCGAACCCGGGACTTCTCGGTTGTGAGCCGAGCGTGCTAACCCTTATACTACGGAGTTCCCTATGTGTGTGTGTGTGAGTTGTGTGTGTGTGTGTGTGTGTGTGTGTGACTGTGCGTGCGTGTGTGTGAGAGCGAGCGAGCGAGAGAGAGAGAGAGAGAGAGAGAGAGAGAGAGAGAGAGAGAGAGAGAGAGAGAGAGAGAGAGAGAGAGAGAGAGAGAGAGAGAGAGAGAGAGAGAGAGAGAGAGAGAGAGAGAGAGAGAGTAATAAATAAACAAACATACATGAACACACCAGCATCTGAAAAACGAAAAATTGAAACAGAATAGTGATTTTATGATCATCCGGTAGAACAAAAATTAACGGATTCAAGCTGGAAAAGCGTAATTTAATTTAAAAAGGAAATAGGGAGAAACTGGTTCACATAGAGGGTGGTGAATGATTGGAATGATTGGAATGGACTCAGTCGTCAGGTGGTCAATGCGGAGTCTATAGGGGTCTTTAAAAGGAGTTAGCAAGAGGTTATGTTATAACTGACCGGCCTTATAAAGAGAGAATCATGCAACAACAGGTCCGTTTTTTTTTTTTTTTTGAGTAGCACCAACACCGCAATTTTTTCTCATAAAAATGAAGCGTATGCATAAAAACTACAGACACAGGCTTGAATGGCCACAGCCTTGTTTCGTATCTAGTAGCTGCGATTGATGATCAAGAGACAGTGGACGGTATAGCCACGTTTTAACAGTGTTGGCAAAACTCAGGATCCAATACAGGACATGTGAGAGGCATGCATGTGCTGCGGTGAGCGAGTGATGGAAACAATACCTGAAGAGCAGGTTGTTGACCCAGCAGTCCCCGTGGCCTATGACGTCAAAGGGCATCACAGGACGAATGAGGCCGGAAAGCAGGTCTGCTCCGCGAGGCGCCAAGCTACTGAACCACGTCTGCATATCCATGCGATCAGCAGCTCGCGCCAGCTCGCCTGCGGTTTCCAGACTGCCACAAATCAACGCCTCGAAGGCCTTCAGTGTCTGCTGGGAGTAGTTGTACATCTCCCATGAGAGGAAGACGAAGGACGACGCTTTTTGTGGCGAGTTGGTCAGTAGCAGCACAGAGGCGGCGTGCAACCGTGCCAGCTCCCGCACCGCCAGGCTGGCGTGGGCCAAGGTCAGCGGCTGTTTGCGATCATACATCTTGAAATGGCGAAGCCGCAAGTCCTCCAAATAGAGCTGAGACTCGTGCTCGTGCCAGGTGGCGTGATAACAGCGGGGCACTCGCAGGGGCTCCTGGCCAGCCCTGGTTAGTTTGGCGTTAAGAAGTGGAAGCAGTTCCGTGTAGAATTTTCCCTCCTTCAGGAAAACCATGTCATCAAAGTGGGAGTCGGGGCGTCCGTGCCTCATCTTGACAACATATGAGGCGTGGCGGGTGTGCGCGCCCACGCTGTACTTGACACGCACACTGGTCACCTCAGCCACGTAGTTGTCACCCTTGTTGGTAAAGTCATGTCGACTCCACGACAACAGGCGGGCGCTGCTTCCTTGATCCTGCTTCAGGGCATGCCTCACACAATCCTCCTGCACTGCCACGGAGGTCACATGCGGATTCCCGCCACCTCCTTTGTCTGGCCTCACGTTCTCACCGGTTGAGGGGGAAGACTCGTGAAGGAATACGTCTCCACCAGCTGCTGGCTGCTCGTCCGCCATCTGGATGGTAGAGTAAAACACAATTTTTGCGCACTCTTAACCAATACAAAGCCTGGCCCCACGTTAGCCAGTGTGTGGCATGGTGCCTGGCCAAATTAGGTAGCGTGAATATGATACTTCTTTTTTAACCTGCTTGCCGTTCTTATGCATGCATTAGACAAGGCTGTGGTAAGATAACACATTCACCAAGTTAAACATAAGCAGACCCGTGCTTCACGAAGAATGTTTTGCACACTGAAACGCGCTAACTGTACCTACGTTGGTGATGTTTTTTTTATAACATTCAAGCCTATAGCGCCTATAGGCAGTATGCCCTCCAGGCTCCAGCCCACGGATGGTAGGCCCTGGAGGTTAATTTGTGTGTAGATGGTGATGTGAACATGGAGGCGGTCGATATACTAAGACAATGATTATGATACGTAATAGCAGCACCAGCAGAGAAGCAGCAGCACCACCACCACCAATAGTAGTAGTAGCAGCAATACTAATTTTTTATTGTTGCTAATATTATGAAATGTTGCTGATGCCGCACTCTAATATGATATAATGCAGTGAAAGAAAGAATAAAACGTTGAGAATGCAATTTTTTTTTCGGGTGGGTGGGTGGGTGGGTGGGTGGGTGGGTGGGTGGGGTGGGGTGGTGTGGTGGGTGTGTGGTGTGTGTGTGTGTGTGTGTGTGTGTGTGTGTGTGTGTGTGTGTGTGTGTGTGTGTGTGTGTGTGTGTGTGTGTTCAAGTTCAAGTTCAAGTTCAAATATTTTATTGCCATAAGAATACACACAAATATCAAATCCATCATTAACCTTTCGTGGAAAAGTCTGCTGAGAAAACTCTCGTTAGCAGACCCAGTTATTAAGCAAGGTAATATGTGCACATTCCAGAGCGAAGACTATTATATCATCTCTATGTAGTATTCATACAAAACATCTGTAAATATCCTTACTCATACTAACGTATACTATCTATATAAACACACACACGTACTCATACAAACATATTAGTATGTAACATATATACATACCATACATATGCAAAAACATATAAGAGCATACAGTAAATATATTCATACACATAAAATAGATGAAACCACACACACACACACACACACACACACACACACACATACACAACATAATCATTGAAATTTACTTGAATTATCTAAATATTAACAAAGTATACAAGATGACCCTTACAATATGATATCATATGTGCAGCAAAAAAGAGCTCAGATAGTATATGTATTCTTTCATTGTGCTTGTGAATGCAAAAGATACTTTTTTATTCTATACTTGAAGCTGTTAACGGTACAAACATTGATATTGTTTCTTACTAGACTGGGTAAGGAATTCCACACCTTAGGACCGAGACACAGGATAGAATTACTGTATAGTGTTGTTCTAAATGGAGGACATACTAAATTAATTTGATTTCTTCTGGTATTATGAGCATGATCTTGTAGCTGGAAAATGTTATCATTCTTTTTTATAGAGTTAAATATAGTTATCAACATGAAGTATTTATGGATAAAAGGGACTTTAATTAAATTTAAAGATGAATATATCTCCTCAGTTGCATCAAATTTTTTCTTGAAGGTTAGAACACGTAGAATTGCCTTCTGAGCCTTGAACACGCTGTCTAAGAATGATGGCCAAGTGCAACCCCATATTGATATGCAATACATAATTTTTGAATAACAAAGTGTATAATATATGGTTAACATTGCTTCAGTTGTTAGTTTGTAACGAATGCGATACAAGACACCACAAATCTTGGATATACTAACACAAACATGAGAAATGTGTTGCTTCCAGTTGAAATACTCATCTATTATGACACCTAAAATTTTTGTCGACTGTACACGGTTAACAATTTCCCTACCTATACCTACAGGGTCCAAGTCATGCACTAAAGACCTGTTCTGGAATAACATAAGATGAGTTTTATTGATATTGAGTCTTAACTTGTTGGCTTCAATCCAGGTGTTTACATTAGTTAATTCATCAATCAATCAATCATTGGGGGCATACGCCGGGGGGCGCGTCGCCTCGCCCACCCTACGACGCCACTCCCGGGGGTCACCACGCGCGAGTTCCCATGCAGGCTCCTTTCCCATACCAAGCAGCTCTCGACAAGAAACATCAACTTGCCCCAGCCACGAGCCTTGTGGGCGCCCCCTTGGCCTCCTCCACGCCGGATTGTCTCTTACAGATACAACCCGATGGGAAGGATCGGTTTCAGGGTAGCGTGCCACATGCTCATATAGCCGAAGTTGGCGCTGACGGACTATGCAGGTAATAGGCCTCGATTCAGTCTCACGGTGCAATCGCTGATTTGACACGTAATCATCCCAGCGATACCCCATGATTCTGCGAAGACACTTATTACCAAAGGCATTGATTCGTCTCTTCAAGTCACTATTTAGTGTCCATGTCTCACAACCATAGAGTAAGACAGGGATCACAAGCGACTTGAAGATCCGGATCTTTGTCCTCCTGCACAGGTACCGACAACGCCAAATACTCCCGCTGAGCGAGTCCATAACACCGTGGGCTATGCCAATCCGTCGTAAGACTTCTTGACGTGACCCGCCGTCATTATGGACTGCGCTACCAAGGTATGTAAAACTTTCCAAGATCTCAATGTCCTCGCCACACGCATGAACAGACTGTACTGCTTCATCTAGTAAGTCTCCAAATACCTGGACCTTGGTCTTGAGCCAGGAGACCTCAAGTCCCAAAGGCTTTGCCTCCTCGTGCAGCGCCTCGAGAGCCATCACCAGGACCTCCAGCGACTCAGCAAAGATTACTGCATCATCGGCAAAAACAAGATCAGTGATCTTGGTGTTGCCGACGGATGCTCCACAATCACTTTGATCTACAACCTTGTCCAATACCCAGTCCATACAAGCGTTGAAAAGTGATGGGGCAAGGACGCACCCCTGCCTCACTCCTGTATTCACAGGAAAGAAGCTGGATACACCTGCCCCACACTTCACAGCACTCTCAGTCCCAGAATACAGACCAGTTATCAAACCAATAGTCCTTGCAGGAATCCCTCGAAGTCGCAGAAGATCCCAGAGTGACTCACGATGCACTGAATCGAACGCCTTCTTGAGATCAACATAGGCTGCAAGCATCCCCTGTCGAAACTCACGTCGGCGTTCCACCAGGACACGAAGCGCTAGGATACGGTCCGTTATTGACTTACCAGGCGTGAACCCAGACTGCTGAGGTCTCTGATGCTTCACCAGATGACTGCGAATTCGTGTCAGCAATAGATGGGCAAGCACCTTGCCTGGTACGCTGAGCAGTGTAATACCGCGGTAATTGTTGCAGTCCTGACGGTCCCCTTTCCCTTTCCAGATAGGGACGACCAGCCCCCTTTTCCAGTCAGGACTGGTACCTGATTGCCACACGGCAGTCAGGACAGCATGCAACCCGCGGATCATGGCCTCACCCCCAGCTTTGAAGAGCTCCGCACTGATATTACAAACACCAGCTGCCTTTCCACCCTTCAACTTTGCTACAGCCTCTCTGACTTCGTCAAGAGAGGGTGCGGTTTCGTCAATGGGAGGATCGGCATCCACTGCCTGTAACCCAGTGGTGTGAAGCTGCTCAGTTGGAGGGTCCGTTTTGGTTTTGGAGTTAATTCATGAGTTAGTTTATTGTGAAGGGATAAAAGACTTTTGTCTGTGACTATGAAGCTTGTGTCATCTGCCAATAAGGTAAAAGTAGCACTATTACTTGCATTATTTATGTCATTTACATATATCAGAAACAAGATGGGGCCTAAAATCGAACCTTGCGGAACACCTTGCTTGATGGACTTACACTCAGAATACTCGCCATTGCAGAGAACAGATTGCTTGCGATCAGATAAGTAGCTCACTAATAGGTTATAAGCAGGTCCCCTCACATCAATATTCATTAGTTTAGCATGTAATATGTGATGGTCTAATGAGTCAAATGCCTTTGATATATCTAAGAAAACACTTGCGACATAAAATTTCTTATCTAGATTAGTATACACAGTGGAGACAAAATGTAGAAGAGCAGATTCTGTGGACCTATTTTTCCTAAAACCATATTGACAGTCAGATAATAAATCATTATTTTCTAAAAAATTACAGAGCCGGTAAGCAATTGCTTTTTCAAAGATTTTACTAATTGATGGTAGAATGGAGATTAATCTGTATTTATTTATTTCATCTTTACCACCAGATTTGTGAATAGGAATTGCTTTAGCTATTTTCAACTTATCAGGGAAAATACCATGACTGAAACATAAATTGATTATGTGTGCAAGAGGAAGTGTTATATATTCAGAAGTTTGTTTTAGTACGGCTGCAGGAATATCATCATAGCCAGTTGCATTTGATTTTAAAGAATTGATGTAGGCTTTGATTTCAGACTGATTACAGGGGAATAGGTAGGCTACATAGAAAAATTTGAAGAGTTATGAAGATAATCCCTATAACTTATATCGACACTGTGAGAATAATCGTTGGCAATATTAAGAAAATGATCATTAAATGCATTAGCAGTATCAGGGGAAGAAATAAGATCTAGGTTAATAAGCATGTTATTTGACTTATTTTTCCGTCCCAGTAGGTGATTTACTGTTTTCCAGGTGCTTTTAGCATTACCCTGGTTCTCTTGAAGTTGGCTTTTGTAATATTCGTCTTTAGCAGTACGTAATAGGGAGGTTAACTTATTTCTATACAGTTTGTACTTATCCTTAAATGTCAATGGCCATTTATTAGCAAGTCGTGCAAGTCGATGCTTTTCTTTAATGCATCTAAACAAACCTGGTGTTAAATATGTGCTTCTCTCTGATCTTCTTGTGGTTCTACAACACTTAAAAGGAAAATTATGTTGAAATAATTCATTAAACTTTCCAAAAAACATATCATATGCATTGTTAGGGCAACTAGAAGCTAATACATTATCCCAAGTGACCTGTGACATACCATCAATAAAGTTACTGATATTCTCGGGGCCAAATACCCTCTTGTTTACAGTCTTCCGGGGTTGTGCCGGGCCGCTGTGTTTAAGAAATCGGGAAATGACTGGAAAATGGTCAGAGATGTCAGTATGTACTATGAAATTTGTAGAATTTGACTCAGCCTGATTAGACCAAATGTGATCTATCAGGGAAACTGTGCCGTTTGCTACTCTGGTGGGTTTGGTGGTTGCAGGCAAGAGAGAAAAGGTATACATTAATGTTGTAAATTCAATAACATGTGAATTATTTTGTTTCAATAAGTTAATATTCCAGTCACCAAACAATGTGTGTGTGTGTGTGTGTGTGTGTGTGTGTGTGTGTGTGTGTGTGTGTGTGTGTGTGTGTGTGTGTGTGTGTGTGTGTGTGCGTGCGTGCGTGGCGTGCGTGCGTGCGTGCGTGCGTGGGTGGGTGGGTGGGTGGGTGGGCGGGCCGGCGGGCGGGCGGGCGTGTGTGTGTGTGTGTGTCTGTGTGTCTGTGTGTGTGTGTCCCATGCCCTTGCAAATAGTGGCGCATATAAAATGTTTACATTCATCATCATTATCAAGATAAATAGCTATCATTATGGAAATCAAAATATATTTCCAATTTACCTTATCATTCATTTTCACTAAAGGCGGCGTCACACTAGCACTTTTCCGTCTATTTTTTCCAGCAACTTTCTAAAAACTAACAATGTTTTGACTGCAAGCCGTCACACACACAATCGTTTGCCTGCACTACCAGTCAGCTGTTCCTGCGACTGTAAATAAACATGGCTCCGACGCCACGGCAGGCTAGAGTATCTTAGGGTAGGCTATCGCTGGTATACACTTAATTATGTGTATTATCAATCGTAGACGCGCCAAACAAGTTAAAATACATACACATATATACATAAAAACAGTAATAGATGAGCGGGCATCAGTCCGCCGCTGGAGCCGCATCAACAGTCAGGTCACAGGTGGGCGGTGCGTGAGGTCACTCCCGCTCCTTATTTATGAGAAATTCTTCTGAACTACGTGTCCACAGCATTTCGTCTATAGTTACAAGTTGAAGTCTTGAAGAGTGAGAAACGATTTTTGAGTGTGTCTTGAAAAATATACACAACAATCGAGTCATGCGAGACTGTTGCCCGTTTTATAAAACTGGCTTTTAAATGTATCTACATGTGCAATAGTCACTTGAATATTCTTCATACTTTCAAATGTATTGAATTATATTTAGCAAAAAAATCCTGATTTATATCGAATATCTTTAAAAGTAATCACTATGGATTTTGATTTGACTATGAAAGTTGTCTTCAACTTTCCATATGAAGACGATCACGATCGTCTGACTCAGACGGACTGATTCAGACGGACTAACTAGTCAGAGCGAGAAAAAACCAACGGAGATCGTCTAACTAGACGGAGAGTGCTAGTGTGACGCCGCCTTTAGGCTGAAAATGTACATTAATGTAAAGGAGAGCAGGAAAATGGGGTTAAAAAACCCACCATAACACTATACATCTAATAATTATAAGCAATGTTAATAATTGTTTTGAAATTCGGTTAAGAATTACGTAGACTTTATATTCTTTTAGTTGTGTTTACAGTGACCATGCGGAATTATATTTACAATAGTGTGTCTGGGGCTGTTTGCACCAGGCATGTGTTTGTAGTTCAGGGGTTCCCAAAGTGGTCAATATCGACCCTCATGGGTCAATGAGACAGTCTTTCAGGGGGTTGATAATTGATATATGCCTTGGGGGTCTGAAGGGGGTCGATAAATGCCTGGGTGGTCAAATGTGGTTCGATGAATACCAGAAAATATACAATACCATTTAAACATTATTTTTGTGTGTACTATTTCTAATATTATTACCTCCGCCAACGAAGTTGGAGGGGTTATGTTTTCACCCCGATCTGTCTGTCTGTCTGTCTGTCTGTTTGTTTGTTTGTTAGTGTACAGGATTTCTCAAAAAGTTACGAATAGATTTGGACCAAACTTGGCATACCAAGTCTATTTGGTATAAGGAAGAACTGATTTAATTTTGGATGAAATCTATTGACAACTGTTGCCATGGCAACCAATTGATGAAATATTCGGCCGGAGGTATGCGCTCATACTGAGTGCATATATATATATATATATATATATATTATATATATATATATATATAATATATATATATATTTTTTACTTTTTTTATGAAATCGAATCACAACTGTTGCCATGGCAACCAATTGATGAAATATTCGGGCGGAGGTATGCGCTCTACTGAGTGCCCCCCCCCCCCCCCCCCCCCCCCCCCCCCCCCCCCCCCCCCCCTAGTTGTACCTGTTTTTATGATTTTTTTTACTAGTACATAGAAGCTGTAGTAGTAGTATTAGTAGTAGGCTGGTAGTAGCATGGGTGTCAGCCATACTGCCATTAGCAGGGTGGGGCCAATTGTCTGAGTTTGTGAGAAACAAAACTTACCTTTTAACCACAGACCACACAATTCCACAAGAATGAAGGTCTACTTTGAAAAAAAAATAATAGTAGTAGTAGCTATAGTATCTATTTACTTTTTATTTATTAATGTAATCGTAATAAATGCTTTGGGATCGATAATGATATAATCGAACACAGATTCCCTGCAGGGGTGGATGGACTGAAAAGTTTGGGAACCCTGGTTTAGTTGTTTCAAGGACTTATCATTATATTCAATAGATTTTTGTTCATGTAGGAAAATCTGGAATCTGTTCTATATAATGTGTATATATATATATATATATATATATATATATATATATTATATATATTATATATATATATAATATATATCCATATACGTAAAGGATGATGATGATGAACATAATAATAATGATATCAAAAATAAAATAATAACAACAATAATAATAATAATATTATCACTAATATTTTATTATAATTACAATTATTATCAACATTATCATTATTACAACAATAACAATACTAAGCGAAAACAACAATAATAATAAAAGCTACTTCACAAGCGACACAAAAAGCTAGTCACTAATGACTTTAGCAGTGGTGGTGGTGGAAGTCGTAGTAGTAGTAGTAGTACTATTATTATTATTGTTATCATTATTAACAATATCATTATCATTATCACCATTGTTATTATCATTATTACAATAACAATTATCAATATAATTATATCAATATCATTATTATTATCATCATTATCATCGTTATTACAAAAAGTAGTAGTATTAATAAAAAAAATAGTTGCAGTAGTAGAAGCAAGGATATTATTAGTAGTGGTGGCAGTAATATTAGTAGCAATAGTAGTAGCAATAGTGGTGGCGGAAGTAGTTAGTAGTAGTAGTAGTAGTAGTAGCATTATTCAGCATAGATAAATCAATCTCTCACCCCCTCTCTTGTACAACTTAGATAGAGGAGAGAGAAAAAATTAAGGATAGAAGGATGGACGAGATGAAGGAAAATCGGCTGAGACAAAACAAAACAAATATAGGAAGAGAGGAAGGAACACGAAGATAAATGTAGTACAGTACCTACGAATACATACATACAAACTTGCATGCATGCGCGTACACACAAACACACACACACACAACAGTGTTATAGTACAACTAATTTATGAAGTCCGTTTGGGCGTTGGCTGGTGTGGGGGATTCCCTGTGCGACGCACTGCCACGCCAGTCACAACACACAATCTCTGTTTCGTATATCAGTTATTTACCACTTCTGAATGAATTTCAAATACTCTGCATATAGTATTCAATTCTATAATAAGGCTACGCAGTGTTATCAATATTTATTTTTTAAAGAAAATAATGATGATTTTATTCAAATACCACAACACTGACAACGCAGTTTTACGATGTTGCCATTTAGATACCGAGAGCTCACTTCCTCGCAGGCCGCCATCCACGATGGAAGCTACGCCTACATGCATGCTCGCGTGTTCTTCATAGTCGGAAGAAACTGATTTACAATGTGAATAAGTATTTCTTAGAAGAAAAGGCAAATAGAGGTCCTATTATTGCACCTTCCAGAGCAGTGGCTCGAACAGCCAAAACCACCAACGTGAGCGAGAAGACAGTACAACGAATCTGCCCTGCCTTCAATCAAACTTGCTTGACACAAATATCACCAGAACAGCCTGCATTTTCGTCACCGACGAAGTACACTGTAAAATAAATGAATAATGTCATACCTTTAGAAAAGTGTCTCATTCACACGAAAACACAAAATGTTCACACACACACACACAGAGAGAGAGAGAGAGAGAGAGAGAGAGAGAGAGAGAGAGAGAGAGAGAGAAGAGAGAGAGAGAGAGAGAGAGAGAGAGAGAGAGAGAAGAGAAGAGAGAGAGAGAGAGAGAGAGAGAGAGAGAGAGGAGAGAGAGAGAGAGGAGAGAGAGAGAGAGAGAGAGAGAGAGAGAGAGAGAGAGAGAGAGAGAGAGAGAGTGTGTGTGTGTGTGTGTGTGGGGGTATCGTTTCGCTAAGGGTCTAATCCGATACTTGGCCAATTACGAGATTTGGCAGAGCCGTGGATAGGGAATTCCCCGAATATGCCAACGCCCAAACGGACTTCATAAACTTGTTCTACTAGTGTATAGCAATACACTAGTATTATAAAAAAATATTACTCATCGAAAATGGCAATAGATAACACTGGCATTCTTCATAAATCTCATCTATTTTTAGCCTGTTTGTTTGAAAATAGGTCTGGATATGATGGATACGTGTAGCTTTCTTTTTCTATCGTGGCAGATTAGTATGTATGCATGCGGCCATGCCCCACCCCTTTGCAAAAAATAAATAATAAAATATATTTATTATGAATAAATAAATAAATAAATAAATAAAAAAAATATATATATATATATATATATATATATATATATATATATATATATATATATATATATATATATATATATATATATAATAGATTTTGGCCCGCCCCCTTTTCAATTTCCTGGGTACGCCACTGCTCACAGAAACACACACACACACTTACACAGACACACACACGCTTACAGACACACACACAGCCACACACACACACACACGCATACTTACACACACATACAAACACACACATACAAACACACACACACACACACACATACAAACACACACTCACACAGACAGGCGGGCTACGCTGTCTTTTCTCTCCCTTTTTCTCTTGTTTATAATGTCCATTCTATCCTTCTGGTGCTTCTTCAGCTTTGAATGACTCCCCATAACTGCTAGTCTGCTCAGGAAGTGGAGAAATCTTGGATAAAAAGTTCAGCATTCAGCTCATCAAACCTCCTCAGCTCAAGGTCATCACTCAGTGTTTCAGGCATCCTCCCACTGGGTGTTGCCATATGGTGATCTTTGATATACAGTACTAACAAAACCCCCCAAAAGTGAAATAAAACGCTTCAAAATGCTTCAAAATCATGAATAACGACAAAACACGTGGCGCACCACCCGTCAGGGCATTTAAAGATCTTTAAATGAACGTAAACAAAGTCAATTTTATAATAGAAGGAATTAAGCTAGCAACATGCCGTTTTCACAGAAAACTGGGATCATTTCAAGGGTAATTAAACTGTTATTAGCCCAATTTCGAGGTCTGACGATTTTTTTTTTTTTTACCGTCTCCTCCCCTTACCTAAATAAATCGCCGCGCCGGCCTCTCTCTCTCTCTCTCTCTCTCTCTCTCTCTCTCTCCGTGAAAGAGAGAGAGAGAGAGAGAGAGAGACGAGAGAGAGAGATGAGTTACCAAAATACTTTTTCTACTATATATATATAGTATATATATATATAATATATATATATATAATATAATGTATATATATATATATATATTATTTATATATATATATATATATATATATATATAATATATATAATTATAAAAGTAGAATTTTTTTTTGGTAACTCTCTCTCTCTCTCTCTTTCTATATATATATCTCTCTCGGAGAAATTAAATCAGAAATTAAATTAGAGAAATCTCTAATTTAATCTCTAATCGTGAAGAGAGAGAGAGAGAGAGAGAGAGAGAGAGAGAGAGAGAGAGAGAGAGAGAGAGAGAGAGAGAGAGAGAGAGAGAGAGAGAGAGAGAGAGAGAGATTATTACCAAAATACTTTTAATATATATATATATATATTATATATAATTTTTACTATATACAGTATATATATATATATACATATATATATATATAAAATAGAAAAAGTATTTTGGTAACGCTCTCTCTCTCTCTCTATCTCTCGCTCTCTCTCTCTCTCTTTCACGGAGAGAGATGAAGAGAGAGATCGAGCGGCCGGCGTGGCGGTTGATTTAGTTAACGCTAATGTTTGCATGGTACTACTGTATGTATCAGAAAACGAAATATATCAATGGAAAGCTAATAAAATTCTGCTTCTATAGATATCTTCCATCTTATAAGTTGTCCCACAAAGTTTTACATGACGACGTGTTTAAGTGGATTGTAAGTTCGTGCATATTTCTTCAGTGTCTCATAATGACCTTTATTTAATGTGTTTTAGTGTGTTTTATGTGATAATCTTATAGAACAAACATTTCCGAAGATAACAGTATATCCTTTATACATGTATAACATGATATACTGCGGGGTCATGCCTTGAGAACTTCCGCGGGTCTTGGGTGAACAGAGAGGCCCTGGTACTAAGATGGCGCCCATAAATCGAGTTGTCACTACTCTATTATTAGAGGTACTCTAGAGATAAGGAAGGAAGAAGGGAAGAGGGTAGTAAGCATTACACTGAGGGAGGGGAGACAGGAAAGGGGACGCCTTCCTTGACAGACACCTGATTACATATATGAAGAAAAAAAATTGTTATTCTATTTTCATTGTTCTCCTTCTACTTCTGCTGTTTCCCTTTCTCGACACATGGTCCAGGTGGCACCCACACACCCTCCTCCTACAAAATTCAAGTTCAATATATTTCACGTAAAGACAAGCAGAACTGAGATAGATAATATCAACTTGATATTATCATTGAAGGTCTTGAGATGAATTCGCAACAATATATGTAAACGCCAATAATTATGCATGAACAACAAGACACTTCAAGATTTATGATTCCGTATGCAAATTCGTAAATTGATTTTTCTTACGTGTGCATGCGCATGTTAGTGTGTGTGTGTGTGTGTGTGTGGTGTGGGGGGGGGGGGGGGGGCAAGAGTATGACTGAAGGAACATGGTAGTGGCTGGCAAGGTCAATACTAGCAAATGCGCAGCAAGAAAACTGACGGAAATACAGAAACACAGAAATATAGTAACAAAGACAGACACCCGCATACAGATACCAGACAGAGGTCCTTTACAACAGATATCACACTTTCATGGAAGAGGCTCCACTCACACAGCACGGGCATAACTGAGGAGTCAACAGTATTCATCTCATTAATTCCACTTCGTTGACTGCCTACGATGTCTCTCAGTCCGCCGCAGTATTGAGTCTCTTGCTATCCTCTTCCCCCTATTTTCAAATGAAGGTTATTGTTGTTATAGACTCCTACCCTTTACCCTCCAATGGCCATGCTACACTAGACTTCTTATTCATGTTCAACCCTATTGTATCCGTGTTATTAATGTACGAGCATGCAGTCAGTTCACTCCTTAATACCTATTCACTGGTATGCTCTGGCACATCTTTCCTTCCTCTGTGTTACCATTTTCCTAAGACTCAAACTCCTTCAAGAAAAATATACATACATATCAAAACATTTTGGGAGCTGAACTGGCTTCTCTTGTTAGAACTATGTTAAGTTTGATTATATTTCCCTATACGTATTCTTTCTATTTTCACATTTCTAAGGAATCTACGTACATTGAGCCATTTTTTTCAAATAATAAACTGGCACCTGGCGAGTCTATATTTACATAGAGTAAGACGGAAACTCAATGAGTCAGACAAAGGACGGTAATACGAGCAAACAGACAGACAGGCAGAGACAGAAGATAAACACCCAGAGAGGCTGATAGACACTCAACAAGCGGCAGACAAGACCTCTCTCCCAGGCCACTTCAGTCTCAGTGGCCTTCAGGGATGGAGGTCAAGACGTGCACCACAACCCCCATATATACCAGCCCGTCATCTCCTTACACGCCTCCCTTCCTCCTCCCTCTACTCCTCAGGGTCCCCACTCCTCCACACCCTTCAGCTACACAACATCCTTGCTCCACACCCCTCAGCCACACAACATTCTTGCTCCACATCCTTCCCGTCCACACTCCACCTTTACTACGCCTCTCACCCACTCTCATCTTTTAAGGCGTCACCAAATACCAACCTCGCACCCCCTAATCACGTTCACTACATGTACACTCAGAAGAATAAACAAATACATAGATAAACAGACAAATATAAACATAATATATAAACACATAAACACCTGTGGTCCTTGAAGCTAGTAAACTAAAAAAATGGATATTAAGTTATATCTTAACACTCAACATAAACCGATGAAGGGATATACAAAAATTTTGTTTTGTTTGTAAGGATCTCCATCACACACAAACAAACAAACAAACAAACAAACAAACAAACAAACAAACAAACAAACAAACAAACACACACACACACACACACACACACACACACAGAGTACATACACACAAACCTGCCTATATACAGCCTGGGTAGCTAAGTTGGATAGATTCAATAGATTTGAAGCTAAGTTCAATAGATAGCGGTAACTATTGCATGATCATGCTATATTAATAAGGTCATGCTATATAAATGTGTGGAAGGAAAAAAACAAAACAAAAAGTAATATCAAGGATTACGTAGTACCTAGAGTCCTAGACAGTCATCCTCAAAATCAATCAATCACTGGGGGCATACCCCGGGA
This sequence comes from Chionoecetes opilio, assembly GCA_016584305.1. Lineage (NCBI taxonomy): Eukaryota > Metazoa > Arthropoda > Malacostraca > Decapoda > Majidae > Chionoecetes > Chionoecetes opilio. Next base: position 19,816 of record JACEEZ010021134.1, on the reverse strand, counting down.
GCATATTCCCGTGATTTGGAAGAGTATGTGGTATACGGGTGTCAACAACCAATCACGCTAGTCACAACTCGTGACGTCACATAAAGGGGTGGAGCTGAAGCGATCGCAGGGTTATAATCTTTGAATCTAGGTTATGTTAATGTATTTGAATTGAGAGGGTGGCTGGGGGTGGCTGGGGGTGTATGTGGGTAACAATGAGGAGAACAATTGGAGATATGACGGGTGTGTAGGAGGGTTTTATAGGTGCGAGGGAAAGTGTAAGAGATATGAAGTAAGGTATGTGGGGTGTGAGGGAAAGTTTTAGGGATCTGAGGATAGGTATGAAAGGTGAAAGGTTAAGTAAGAGGGGTAAGAAAAGGTATGAAGGGTGTGAGGGAAGTCATGAGAGCTGAGATCAACTTTAATAGGGTGAGAGGGGAGGTATTGAAGGGGTGAAACAAAGTATGAGGTTATGAGGGGTGAAAGGGGAGGTATTGAAGGGGTGAAGGGAGGTATTTGAAGGGTGTAATGGAAGTTATGAAGGGTCCTTCTTTCAAACACCTGTTTCGCCTTATCAATTTCCTTTCGCGAAGCTAAAGTCATAATATAGCATAGAACATGGCATAGAAGCATATTATAGAACATAATATAGCAATATAAAGGGCTTAAATGGTATGAATATGGGCGTAATGGTATAAATAATGCGCGTAAATAATATGTAAACAAAACAAATTTTAACCCAGCGATCACGTACGTGAGCTCCACCCCTTTATGTGACGTCACGAGTTGTGACGAGCGTGATTGGCTGTTGACATCCGTATACCACAATATACTCTTCCAAATCACGGGAATATGCACCCCGGGAGGCGCGTCGCCTTGCCCACCCTACGACGACACTCCCGGGGGTCACCTCGCGCGAGTCCCCATGCAGGCTCCCTTCCCATACCACGCCGGATTGTCTCTTACAGATACAACCCGATGGGAAGGATCAGTTTCAGGGTAGCGTGCCACATGCCCATATAGCCGAAGTTGGCGCTGACGGACTATGCAGGTAATAGGCCTCGATTTAGTCTCACGGTGCAATCGCTGATTTGACACGTAATCATCCCAGCGATACCCCATGATTCTGCGAAGACACTTATTACCAAAGGCATCGATTCGCCTCTTCAAGTTGCTATTTAGTGTCCATGTCTCAATCCACAGAGTAAGACATGGATCACAAGCGACTTGAAGATCCGGATCTTTGTCCTCCTGCACAGGTACCGACAACGCTAAATACTCCTGCTGAGCGAGTCCATAACACAGTGGGCTGTGCCAATCCGCCGTAAGACTTCTTGACATGACCCGCCGTCATTATGGACTGCGCTACCAAGGTATGTAAAACTTTCCAAGATCTCAATGTCCTCGCCGCACGCATGAACAGACTGTACTGTTTCATCTAGTAAGCTTCCAAACACCTGGACCTTGGTCTTGAGCCAGGAGACCTCAAGTCCCAAAGGCTTTGCCTCCTCGTGCAGCGCCTCAAGAGCCATCACCAGGACCTCCAGCGACTCAGCAAAGATTACTGCATCATCGGCAAAAACAAGATCAGTGATCTTGGTGTTGCCGACGGATGCTCCACAATCACTTTGATCAATAACTTTGCCCAATATCCAGTCCATGCAAGTGTTGAAAAGTGATGGGGCAAGGACGCACCCTTGCCTCACTCCTGTATTAACAGGAAAGAAGCTGTATACAGTGACCTCCCCCACACTTCACAGCACTCTCAGTCCCAGAGTACAGGCGAGTCATCAAACCAATAGTCCTTGCAGGAATCCCGCGAAGTCGCAGAAGATCCCAGAGTGACTCACGATGCAGTGTCAAACGCCTTCTTGAGATCAACATAGGCTGCAAGCATCCCCTGTCGAAACTCACGTCGGCGTTCCACCAGGACACGAAACGCTAGGATACGGTCCGTTGTTGACTTAACAGGCGTGAACCCAGACATCCTTAAAAGACACATAAAAAAAAAAAAAAAAAATTACTAAAGAAAGATGTGAGGAAATTCAGTTATCCAGACACAACTATTGATCAGTGGAATATGTTGCCGGAAGATGTCGTATATGCCAACAGCAGATATAATTCAAAGATAAGTATGATAAATTAGCATAGAAGACGGGACATAACATATTTGTCTCAATTCTGTTAAAAATATATTGGGGTAAGAACAACCAAGTAAGATCTCACCTCCCCCCCACCCACCCACCCACCCACCCACACACACACACACACACAGACAGACAGACAGATAGACAGACACATACCAATTTTAGATCCCCCCCAAGGAAGGAAGTTTACAAATATACAACATTTTTCGAGAACTCATGGCATAAACATGCGTGGTTTCCTTCCAATGCATGAGTGTTATGGAATATCCGTTTTCATCGCAGTTTTGTTCTTCATACTAAAGAAGTCTTGTCTAGTACAGTTAGAGAATCAACAAACGTATCCATTCTATGAAAGAAATGGAATCGCAACGCAAAATACAGCAGCAATTTACCGAGATTTTCGATCACTCTATGATGTGGTCACCCAGCGTGAGACAGAAGCTTCGTCGCTGATTTGCATGTATAATGAGTTATGAAACTGTAGAATTAGTTGAGGCAAGATGAACATGATGAACATTGACGGCATAGAGATAAGCGACAAAGCTGGGATGAGTTATTTATTCTCTTCTATGGTGGCTGTCAAAAAGGTTAAAGATGAGGAAGAAAACGATCAATGATTATGAGGGTGAAGAGAGAGGAGAAAAAAAAAGTTAAGCATCCTCCTCCTGCATGAATACCAGTACATTAATGACAGTCAGAAGGAAGAGGAAGGGAGGACTGATCAAACGTAAAAATGACGGCAAATATGATAATGGAGACGAGGACACACCCATAAACACAACGCAAATATTCCCAAGGGACACACACACACAAACACACACACACACACACACACACACACACACAACACAACACACACACACACATCACTACAATCACCAAAACTGTGCAACAATGCCATGCAGATTACAGTGGGTGTGTACATGTGTCAAATGTAATCACACGCCTCGCCTGCTCCACTCCCAAGGGCAGCCGTGCACGATGTATACAGTAGGGGGGTGCGTGCTGCATGGGTGGGGTTACGGGTAGGCGGGGTTTGGGTGCTTGAGGTTGAGTGGTAAGCAAATAAGGCAGCTGATGTTCTTATTCAACAATGCGAAGTCCTCCCTTTCCGTTCCATTGCGACTGAATGACTAACTGAGTCAACTTTGTTTTTGGAATTTCGATGCTGTATTTTCTTTCTCTTTTTTATTAAGTTTTACTCTGCGCTCCTTTTACTTCAGATTTTCTATTTTTTTTTCTTGCATTTATTCATCAATGTCTTTCATTTTCATTTTTCATATTTTTAACACCTTATAATTCTTTCGTCCGGACAAAAAGTTTCCCTTCTATGACCGCGCGTTTTGGACATTTCCCCACCATCTTAAGCAGATTTTTTTCTTACGCATATATTTGACTTTTCTCAGAATTACATTACCTTGAAGCATGAATTCTTAAGACCATTCTTCATCTTCCTAAAATAAAAGAGAAAAAGAAAAAGACAGACACTTGTATTCAGCTTTTCGTACTATGTCCTCGCTTGTCTCGAATAAAAAATAGTTAACCGCTGGGAAAACAAACAGATTAGGTTGAGACGAAGAGAAATGCAAGTCGAATGGAGATAGACTACATTGCATTATCTCTGTATCATGAACTTCTTATTTTTTCATTATCACTATTTTTCAGTCTTAGCAACACATCCAAATTCAAACTACTAATCACAAAACCTAAAAAGCATCATCATCTCAGTCAGCATTGTTTGGTGTTGATGGTGTAGATGTAGATGCGCGGGCTTATGCTGATCTAGTGTTTTTTTTTTTTATTATTCTATTTATTTTATATCCCTTGTTTGCTTGTTTTGCTTTTATGTTAAAATGTAATAGATGTAAATAAAGCTATATAAAAAAAATCCTCGAGACATGCTGAGGGAAGACGCAACCCTGCCAGCGAGACAATTGATTGATTTAATGCCTAAAAAAGGTGAATGTACCAGACATCAGAAGTCATATGGCACTATGGCAAAGCATATAAAGGGAAGGGGTTAAAGAATAATAGTGAAACGATGAGGGAAGGGGAAAGAACGGAATGTTACAGCAGGATGGTTAGATCAGATGTAGGATGTGGATTTGTTGGAGGAAGGTCCCACGCGAGACAAAAAACTTGTTCTTGGCTGTGCAGGAGGACGCACGCACGTAGCCCCTCACAGGCCGGCCACCCAAGAACTCCAGCTGTGTGTATGTACAAGGCGCCTTGATTAAACAAAAGAGAAGGAGTAAAATAACAGTGATTTAGTAAGTTTAAGTAAGATTAGATAAGATTTAGTAAGTCAACAAAGAAAAACGACGAAAATAATTATCGTGATTGGTGAAGAAAAAATAAGACATGGATGCATAAAATGTGTATATATAAGAAATGAGCATGAGCAATGACAATTTGTAGAGGAAAATATTAAACAAATTAATTTTGCATCACAGCTAGAAGAGACTTAAGGAAAAAAAGAAATGAATAATTGAAAAGTCAAGTTTACTGGACAACTTGACGAAATGCTAATGATATCAGGAATAAAGAGACAATGAAGAAGAAAAAATAAAAAAATACCACGCGAAGAACGAAATTTTCAAGACCGGAGGAACAGGTTAGAAACAATACAACTATGCATGTCATTGGATACCTAAAACAAAACAGAGAGAGAGAGAGAGAGAGAGAGAGAGAGAGAGAGAGAGAGAGAGAGAGAGAGAGAGAGAGAGACGAGAGAGAGAGAGAGAGAGAGAGAGAGAGAGCGAGGAGAGAGAGAGAGAGAGAGAAGAGAGAGAGAGAGAGAGAGAGAGGAGAGAGAGAGAGAGAGAGATTGTCACACACAAACTTGGCAATGACGTGAGAGAGAGAGAGAGAGAGAGAGAGAGAGAGAGAGAGAGAGAGAGAGAGAGAGAGAGAGAGAGAGAGAGAGAGAGAGAGAGAGAGAGAGAGAGAGAGAGAGAGAGAGAGAGAAAAAAAAGGAAAAAAAAAAGTGAGATTGTCAGACACACAAACTTGGTAATGACGTAATGTGAAAAAGAAGTATATAAACAAAAGGAAGGTAAATATGAGCACGTAGTTAACGCATGCCGTCAAACAGGTTCAAAAACATCAATGAGCATGACAGGCCGTGAAGCACCTCTTGACACCTTCCCTCCCCGCTCACCGTCAAGTGGGTTTATATAAGCCCTTTATATAAGCCTTTATATAAGCCTTTATATATGTTTATATAAGACCCTTCCTCGCGGGGTTCCTTGTCCTTGGCCCTCTGTTGTAGTGGTATACATCTCAATTCACGGCGAAGGTATTCTCTTCATTACACTTAAGTTCATGACGCAAGTGTGGGCCTCTTCAGTCCCCCTCTACGTGAATGTGGCTTTCAGTGTGACCTATTATTAATATGGCACAACAGGTTCGGTTACGTAAGTGTGGCTCTCGAGCGTGTCGGCTATACAATTATATTAATTATGGCTGGCACGCTTTTGAGGTGGCCTTGTGTGTGTGTGTGTGTGACGTGTGACGTGTGACGTGTGACGTGTGTGTGTGTGTGTGTGTGTGTGTGTGTTGTGTGTGTGTGTGTCCCATATGGCGCCTCAAGTGTGGTTCTCATGAATAAATGAGTGGGCCGGGAAAATTAAACGAGAGGATTGCGAGATGAGGACGCGCGAAAGGTTGGGAGCAGAGAGGGAAGGAAACACTGCTTAGAGAAGATACTGAGATGTACGAAAGGAGGGGGATAAAGGGGTAAATGTTATTATGAAGGGAGAGGAAGGGATGACGAGGGAAAGAGTTGAGGGGAGGGAGAGAGGGAAATAGAGAGGTGTGCATGGCGTGGCGTTAAGAACTCTTGCGAAATTTAGGCTGATATTCAAGGTCTGATGCGTTGAGTTTTTCACTTGAGCTATCTGTCTGTCTGTCTGTCTGTCTATGTTGCCGGCTGGGGGACTATTCGTGTGTGTGTGTGTGTGTGTGTGTGTGTGTGTGTGTGTGTGTGTGTGTGTGTGTGTGTGTGTGTGTGTGTGTGTGTGTGTGTGTGTGTGTGTGTGTGTGTGTCACTCAACATGCACGCACACACGTATCTTATTCGTTACAAGAATGGTATTCAATTACCGCTATATAATGTAGCTGAGGGGCAGGGATGGTCCTATGCTATCCTATGCCGTGCTGACCTTACTTTCTCTCTCTCTCTCTCTCTCTCTCTTTCCTCACCTTATTGTTTTTCTCTTCTCTCCAACCAACAATATATACTAACGCAAAGAACCTTGTTTACATAATGTCAAATGATTTTCTGTTACTATCTGCTATCCTTATATATTTATGTGGCTTTCTACTACATCTTTTTCCTGTAGCATATCGCTTATTTTTTCACAATGCCGATGCTTCTCCTCCTCTATCTCTTTTCCTTCCCGTATATACACACACGACTACAGAAACAAACTTTTTTTCTCTCCCTCTTCTTGCACGAAACACATGCTGGCTATAAAATACAAATTGCCTGTCGTTTCTCTCTTTTGTTCTTTCCCTTCTTTATCATATCCTCCTCCTCCTCCTCCCTCCTCTATCCCACAGGATGACTATACAAAAAAATAACCACCAGTAATGTATACACTAACATTTAATAGCATTCATTCAACATTCACAACCACCAACTGCGAAGAGAGGAGAGACAAGGAAATTATGAGGGGGAAAGGAAGGGATTAGAGGAACAGATGAATATTGGGAACAGGGACGGAGGGAGTGAAGAGGAGGAGCAGATGGATGAATGAAGATAGGGATGATGAAGAAAATGAAGAGGATTGAGTGAATGAAGGTGTATGTATATTGGAAGAGGAAGGACTGAAGGAATAGGAGGGAAGTGTAAGGGTGAAGAATGAAGAAGGGAAGAAAAGATGCAGATGATAGAGGGAAGAAAGCAAGGAAGGGAGGGTGAAGATGGAGAAGAAATAATAAGATAGAAACGATGGTGACTAAAATAAGACAGGAACGGAGATGACGAGGGGATTCAAAAGGAAGGAGGAAGGTGAAGGATAGCAATTATGTGGAGGTCAGAGGGGTCATAGAGGAAGAACAAACGCAAGAGACGTGACGACTTGAAAAGATTAATAAGACCACGTAGATTTATCATGGAAAAATCATTGGAGTTTCATTAGGGTGAAGAAAACTGCTGCACATGATTAGTCTTCCATCCTCCCTCCCTCCTTCTCTCCCTCAAAAAAAGAGTAAAAGTAAGAACATTCAGTAATTTTCTGTCGTCTTATTCTTTCTTTTTCGATTACCAAAGACGGAAAAGCTGCAGAATAATCAATAGATAATAAAACTTTTACTATTACCACTACTACTACATCTACCTGATTTTTACCATTGCTACTGTTTTCGTAATAATAATAATAATAATAATAATAATAATAATAATAATAATAATAGTAATTATAATAATAATATTATTATTATTTTCATAAATAAGGCTTTCTCCCAAACATGTGGGATGGCACCAAACTCAGAGCAGTTCGTAAAAAAATAAAAAATAAATATAGATAAAATGTAAACAAATATATATGCAATGATTATAAGCATTATCGGGGTGAGTTCACCCCACCCCCCAAAAAAAAAATACACAAGCTTATAAATACATTATATAAATTCTATAACCAGGTGAAATTTTTAAGATAGTATAAATCATATAAAAGAGAAATAGAAGGTATATTTATAAAATCCTCGGTAATATTTTAACAACCACTCCTTTCGTTCACATTCATAATAATCTCTCTAGATATAAAATAAATAAGTCTGTCGGTCTGTCTGTGTGTCCGCACGAGAATCTCAGAAACTACTTTACCGATCTGGACTAAACTTGACATGGATAAGTGTCACGTGGGGATCTCAAAAAAAAAAAATCCAACCAATCAACCACCTGACCCGAACCGACCCGACAAGCGTGAGAGAATGAGAGAAAGAGAGACTAACGGTCAGCCCGCACGCCCCACGTATACAGAAAAGTCGACGAGCAGAAACAGCTGCCTGGAAGGTCGCATTTCTGCTACCGACTACCGTCAATAACACTATAGTCGCCACTGCACTAATGTCGTCAGGCGTCATAAATATATTACAAAGTTTAGCATCACTATAGATTTGTACAAGTGCTTGTGGGCCCTTCGGACCCATGTATTGATGTTTGTAGTAGTAGTATATATTAGACAACATGTGATTGCAAACTCCAATCGTGTTGTTGCTGTCGTTGGTCACTGGTCAAAGTGCCTCGGGGTAGACCACGTTCCGTGTGATTCCAACCCTTTGTGTTCCGTGTGATTCCAACACACGCACACTCACACACGCACACAAACGTCCATGAGTCTACTGAGTTTGTGGAATTCGGCAAGACGTTACCGCAGAGTTATTCCTGTAATTTAATACTCCTTAAGTGTTTTTAGTCCAAAACCCCCCTTCAAAAGGATTCAATCAACATGGGACCAAGCCGCTTACCACCTACGATTTAGTTACGATTTTTTGAGCCTACTCTCATCAAAATTGAATTTACAGTTTCGGCTACCCAAAACAGACAGACAGACAGAGACAGACAGACACACACACACACACCAGACACACGGCTACTCCTATAGTATATTATATGTGCCACTAAAGATGCACGTACAGTAGTTTATATTATATACATATCTTCAGTGGCACATAAAAATCTGTGGTGATGCTAAAGCTCGTAATGTATGGCGCCTGGCAACTTTAGTGCAGTGGCGAGTATTGTGTTACTGATGGTAGTAATAACAATAATAATAATGATAATATTAATGACAATAAAAATTATAATACTGATGATAATAATGAAAAAAAAATATTAATGATGATAATGATAACAGTAATAATAATAAAAATTATAATAATAGCAGTAATAATGATATAAATAACAATAATATTAACGAGCATGTTATCGATTCATCATGCTAATACAGCCTGACGTTGTCGCAGAATGAATAAGCAGTTTTCTGTACTACTCTTTGACCTTCGCCGGCGCACACCTGTCTGGCAAAACCCCGACCTTCGCTTGACCTCCCTCAGGTGCGAAGGCTGTGTGAAAGTAGTAGTAGTAGTAGTAGTAGTAGTAGTAGTAGTAGTAGTAGTAGTAGTAGTAGTAGTTGTAGTAGTAGTAGTATATAGTAGTAGTAGTAGTAGTAGTAGTAGTATATAGTAGTAGTAGTAGTAGTAGTAGTAGTATATAGTAGTAGTAGTGTAGTGTAGTAGTAGTAGTAGTATTGTAGAGTGTTGTTGTTGTTGTAGTAGTAGTAGTAGTAGTAGTAGTAGTAGTAGTAGTAGTAGTAGTAGTAGTAGTAGTAGTAGTAGTAGTAGTAGTAGTAGTAGTAGTAGTAGTAGCATAACTAATGCCAGTTGCAAATACAATGGTAGTAGTAGTTGTGATATTATTATCATTAATTCATTACTATTATTATTATTAGTAGTAGTATATAGTAGTAGTAGTATAGGTGGTGGCAGTAGTAGTAGTAGTAGTAGTAATAAAAGTAATAGTAGTAGTAGTAGTAGCCTAGTTGTAGAAGCATTAGTATAAGGATGAACTATAGAGATTATATTTATTCATGGAGTTATTCATAATTATTCACGGACTCGTGAGGAAGTGGTGTTGAAATGTTTTGCAAGCAGTCGCCTCGCAGTCGGGGAATGGAAACTGATGTAGTAAGAAATAGTGCTAACGTTTACAAACATACCCGGGCCATGATGATTGAGTCGGGGAATGGAAGCTAATATAGTAAGAAATAGTGCTAACATTTACAAACATCCCCGGACCATGATGATTGACTCAGCCTAGATTAATAACACCCGATCGGTTGTAGATTAAATACGTCATGTACTTTATAGTATGTAATTGGTCAATGTGTGAAGGACCGCCTAGAAATCCAATACACTCCACCCTCTGAACACCTTCGCAGGGTAGGAAGGAAATTATAAGTTAGTTGAACAGGAGCACCTATATAGATAGGGTAGACATGTATACAGGAGTGAGTTGAGTGTCTCGCGAGCCGACCAGAGTTACCGACTTGTACATATATTCGTCCTACACTGATCTGTTATACATTAAAGTGTATACTTTTTATAAATATATCCAGAAAGAACTCTAAGTGCATTATCCTGAAACACGTTACATGGAAAGAGTACATAACCTCAGCCACCTACCAAAGTATCTCTATCAAACAACAAATACATGGAAAGTATATATAAGAAACTATTACCCGGAGTTTACATTAGTAGTATTAGTAGCATAGTATTTGTATTATTATTAATATTATTACTATTAATATTGATATTATTATTATTATTATTATTATTATTATTATTATTATTATTATTATTATTATTATTATTAGTAGTAGTAGTAGTAGTAGTAGTAGTAGTAGTAGTAGTAGTAGTAGTAACAATAGTAGCAGCAGTAGCTGTAGTAGTAGTAGTAGTAGTAGTAGTAGTAGTAGTAGTAGTAGTAGTAGTAGTAGTAGTAACAATAGTAGCAACAGCAGCTGTAGTACTTAGTAGTAGTAGTAGTAGTAAAGTAGCAGTTGCTTTTGTTGCTGCAGCTGCTGCTGTTGTTACTTAATTTTTTGCAGCTGCTGTTATTGTGTGTCAGTAGTAGTAGCAGTAATGGTAGTGGTAATGGTGGTGATAATGAGACACTAACTAATACGTATGCCGGAAAAAAAATGATCATCATTTATCTAATACAAAACTATTCAATAGACAGAATGAACAGTGAGAAAACTCGTCAGAACAAAAAGGTATCCTACAATTAGCCTGTGATTACCAACACTGTCATCAGCATTTAAAGCCAATGCATCAATGGCAAAAAATTTAACATTACAGGCCAGTCAGTGGCCACGCCTTCACTGTGATGGCAACGGTCCATATCACTTTACGACACTGACAATGATAAGCTGGAAAGACTATGACCACAAACACCAGTGACGACCAATGGGTTGATTCATTCACTTACCGACTACTACACACCTCCAGTATTAGCCTACTACACTTCAAGTATTTCTTGCGCATCAACACCTCTATACAACAGTTATACGTGCATTAGGGAATACAACATAGCAGGGCGACTTGACTGGCTACTACAGGCGTTGCTGTCAGGAGAGTGTGTGTGAGGGGAGGAACGTGCAGGGATGACCTCTGCAGCACTTGCAGTTCCTCGAGAAGATTACTACCTTCTTGCTGGGCAGCGGGAGGGGCGGTGGAGCGAGCAACAAGGTAAGGTGAGCTGTGGCGGCGGTGGGCCTGGGGACGATGGGACCTGTTGGAGCGGGGTGTGTGTAGGTGTACAGGATCCCGCCGACTGACAAGCGGTGTTGGCAGCCAGCCTCATCGCTATCTTGACCTTTTTTCCGCCGGGGGTGTTGCAGCTCGGCCCCGGGCTACCCGCACTTCTTCCCCGCCCCCTTCGCAATGCTCTCCCAGTATATTCCTTTTCATTAACTTAAACTTTCAAGGATCACTTTTCCACAACTCCCAAATACATTGCTATCGTGTTGCTTAATATTTCAGTCTGGGCTGTGTTCAGTAGTGTAATACGTAAGTGAGCGCTCAGTGACGTCTCAATACTGTATGGACCCTACCCATAACTAGGTCACGGTTTATTTACATCGGTGCATTGTGGGGATAAGGCGGGGTCGCCGCGGGTGGACCTACGAAGGGAAAACTACGGCTATGGAAGAATTTCGAGTTATTTTGCGCGAAATTGATATTCCAGGTGCTATATTACAGTGCTCTGTTCTCGCTGACAACACTATAGAGAAGACCTGAGGTAATGGCTGATGTGCAGAGGCTTTTTAACCAAGAAAACAGAGTCATAACAGAGCCTCGTCAAAAGGTAAGCAACTGGTAGGTACGTAATGTGTCCCTATCACTTGCTTACTTCTTAATGAGACTCTGCTGTGACTGTTTTCCTGGTTTAGAAGCCTTTGCACATCAACCATCACCTCAGGTCTTCTCTATGTTGTCAGCGAGCACGGAAATATAGCACCTGGAATATCAATTTCGCCCAAAACAACTCGAAATTTTTTCATCGTCGTAGTTAGTCTTCTCTTTGTAGGTTGTACATATTCATGGTTATGATAGTATTAAAATACCTTATTAATTGAGTTCCTTTTGTTGTCTTTCCTCATAATATATCGGTAGACGACAGTACCAGGTATATCATGAGGCAAGGATGGATAATGTCACAGTGGTTATGCAGCTTGCTTATGGATGGAGCAATAAGATAAATCAAAGCAAAGGTTGGTGATGTTGGTATAGACTCAAGAGTATTCATTGGCTCGTCAAGTAACACTTAAACCATGATGTACCACTACTTATTATGAGGAAAGACAACAAAAGGAACTCAATTAATAAGGTATTTTAATACTATCATAACCATGAATATGTACAACCTACAAAGAGAAGACTACGACGATGAAAAAATTTCAAGTTGTTTTGGGCGAAATTGATATTCCAGGTGCTATATTTCCGTGCTCGCTGACAACATAGAGAAGACCTGAGGTGATGGTTGATGTGCAAAGGCTTCTAAACCAGGAAAACAGTCACAGCAGAGTCTCATTAAGAAGTAAGCAAGTGGTAGGGACACATTACGTACCTACCAGTTGCTTACCTTTTGACGAGGCTCTGTTATGACTCTGTTTTCTTGGTTAAAAAGCCTCTGCACATCAGCCATTACCTCAGGTCTTCTCTATAGTGTTGTCAGCGAGAACAGAGCACTGTAATATAGCACCTGGAATATCAATTTCGCGCAAAATAACTCGAAATTCTTCCATCGCCGTAGTTTTCCCTTCGTAGGTCCACCCGCGGCGACCCCGCCTTATCCCCACAATGCACCGGTGTAAACAAATCGTGACGTAGTTATGTCTGGGGCCCAAGCAGAGTGAGGCGAGCGCTCGCTCTCCCCGCACTACGGCTAATATAAGGGCTACAAACGCGCACCCCCCACCCCCTTCTTTATACCTGCCAGTCGTGGGCGTTGCGATAAGTAAAGCGATAATGCGATAAAGCGATAATATCGCTTTAACCGAAAATTTACCGCTTATCGTTTATCGCAAGACCGGAAAAACTTATCGCTTATATTTATCGCTTTCAAATTTCCCGCGATAAATCCAGCGATAAAGTAGAAGACGAAAAACCGTTACGGCGGGAGGTTACAGGCTCATTGTTACGCGGCAAACAGATGCGGCCAGGCGCCTGGCGGCCCGCGCTTCTGTTGTCAGTTTCTTTGAATAGCCCCCCAAACTGGACGCATCTGATCTCAGCTCTGTGTTTCATTGTGCTACCAGCGATCCAAAGCTTCTTTGTGTGTTATAACTTATATATACTTAATTCTTATTGTATATTGCTATCTTAACTAAATATCTAATTAATATATATTAGTTTTATATATTTTTTGCGTTTTGAGGTGCGCCTCGCGCGTGCCTCCCGTTCGTACGAACGTCGCGTGATTTTGTGTTTTAACTTTTCCTTTTCAGGAAATCGTTTAGGTTTTTGCGTTTTATATTGCGTTATTAATTAGTGTCGCGGCGGGCGCGTTTCATTGTTCGAGAATAGTGAATTTAGTGATTAGTGAGTGTCAAATGAGTAACAAGTGAGTAACAAATGTAATATTGCGATAATATAAATTAAATATTTGTAATTGTTGCAGGCAACACTGAAGAAGTCGCACTTCCCAGCAAAGTATAGGGACCAGTGGGTGACTCTCTTCATCAAGTACAACACTGGGATCCCAAGCTCAGCAGCAGTGGAACGATTATTCAGCACAGCTGGGGACGTCCTGAGGCCAAAGAGGGCGTGCCTCAGTGAGGACAACTTTGAGTACCTGGTGTTTCTGAAGGGAAACCTCCACCTCCTCAAGCAGAAGTTCAAGGTGCCAAGGGGGGTGGATGAGGAGGATGAGGAGATGTTTTAAATTGTTGTATTTGTGTTTGTGATGTTGTGCTGTGATAGTTTTGTTAATTTGTCTTCATTAAATGTTGTTATAAAGTAATAAAATGTTAATTTCGGGTCCTTTAGTCTTTTATTAAGTAATATATGGTGTTTTAAGTGTAAAAAAGAGGTTTTTAAATGCATAAGTAGCAAAAATAGAGTATTTTTGGATTTATCGCAGGATTTATCGCTTATCGCTTTAAGGTATTTTGGAAATTTATCGCTTTATCGTTATAGGACTTAGCGGAAAAATGTATCGCTTTATCGTTATCGCTTTATCGCAAAATTTATCGGTGCCCACCACTGATACCTGCCACCCCTTTTTCAGTTACTATGATGTCTAAGCTTCAAGAAAATTATTGTTAGTCTTAGTCAAGCGATTTCTGGTTGCTAGTACCCGTAAACAGATATCAAAGATGGCAGCTGGCGGACGGGGGAAAAACTGAATACAACGCCATTTTTCAACCATCAAGACTAAAAACAAGAGTTACTTATGTATTCCAACTATTTTTGTGGTTACAAATTGATTGGAATTGTCATTTTAGGGCTTCAAGATCATTTAACTTATTGGTAAACACCAATAGACGCTACAACTACAAAGCTGTTCCAGTGTCTCTGTTAGCGTTAGTTGCTATGGTGTTGAATGGGCCAAACATCAAGGCACAGTCAAGCTCTTCAACAATGCCTCAGCCAGTGCTCACGATTTCCCAGCTACTGATGTCCAACAGCATGGTACGACGTCGGGAGAATCAGCAGGCCCCATGTACAAAAAGGCACAACCAAGGATGGGAAACACCTCTGCCCATCTACTTGGGTGTGATGGTCCACACGAAGACTCGCAAGCGTGAACTGGTGGACCGTTTGTATGATCTGGGACTGAGTATTTCCTATGACCGGGTGCTGGCCATCTCAACTGAGCTTGGCGACAAGATCTGCCATTACTACAAGATGGAGAAAGCAGTTTGTCCTCCTGAGCTGAAAGGTGGTCTCTTCACGACTGCTGCAGTTGATAACATTGACCACAACCCCAGCTCAACCAGTGCACACGACTCATTCCATGGAACTGGAATATCGCTGTTCCAACACCCAGACAACGACTTCAGTGGAGCTTCCCGGGCTGTTGCCCACACCCATCGTGATGCTGCTGGTGCCAAGAAGATGTCAGCATCTCTCCCCGAGACCTACACCAATGTACTTCCTGTTGCTCTTCCAAGGCAACACCCACCGGTGCCAAAGCAAGAAGGTCCAAACCGAGCAGACTGTCAGCTCATACCTCAAGCCTTGCGGAAGGAATATTGGTAGGTTTCACATTATTCATTAAACATTATCCCACTTTATTTACAAATCAAGCACAAATTACCACATGTACATACATTTACATGTTTAAATAATTATGTTATTTTCTGCTTTACAGCTGGCTGGAGCACCTGAAGCAGGTGGTGGACTCTGACACCCTGAAGGAGGATGAGATGATCTCCTGGGCTGCATACCATGCAAGTCAGCAAGCAGCACGACCACCAGAAGACATGAATGTGGCTCTCACGTCCTTGCTACCCCTTTTCCATGACGAGGCAAAATCCGTAACCATGATCCGCCACTCGATGGACATCGTGAAGACGGCAGTTGATGTCCTGAACCCTGGCCAGATCCCAGTCCTCACATGTGACCAGCCACTCTACACTCTGGCAAAGCAGATCCAATGGAGCTGGCCTACAAGTTATGGCGAGGATCGATTCGTAGTGATGTTTGGTGGCCTACACATCGAGATGGTGTCCCTCAAGGTCCTTGGAGATCTTCTGGAGGGCAGCGGCTGGACAGGAGCACTCGTTCAGGCCGGGGTTGCTACCAGTGGAACAGCAGATTCGTTTCTAAAAACATCCCACGTGACACGCACAAGACGGGCTCACCAAGTCACAGCCAGTAGCCTGTATCTACTTCAGCAGAGTGCCTACAGGGAGCACATCCAGACCTTGGAAGATGCAAGTGAAGTGGTGCCATTTGAAGACTGGTGTGATGCAAGGTCCGATGCATGTCCTCAATTCCAATTCTGGTACTTCATCCTGCAGCTGGAGTTGGCTGTGATGGTAATGTGAAACCTTGAACACTTTGAAGAGTGGCTGTAGAAGGTAACAAGGGAAAATTATATAACTTGTTTAAATTTACATAAGCACACTCACTGAGAATATTACATGAAGCACCTGTGTCCACCCCAAGAGCAATAGAACTGTCTCGAGTGAAACACTGAATTGTCATCAAAGAAAGACAAGCAGCAATAATAGAAGTGACTAAGAGCTGCTGTGTCTGTGACTTTGTGTCAGAAACTAATCTGGGTTTCTTTGAACCCGGCGCGAATCTTCCCCCGACTGATGATAGCCGCACGCATTACCCACTGTCACCGTCTGAGAACCCTGCAGTCTCAGAATCAAAAAGCATTCCTCTGTTGAATGATTTCCACGCTCGTGAATTACACACCACTTGGGAGGGCGAAACTGCATACGAGGCTGTTGTGGCCTTGCAGGTGGTGCAAAACGAGGTGGTTGAGGTCGAGGAGGCAAGTATTGTCTCTGCTGAACAACCTGCATATTGCTGCCTTTATGAGCAGACTTCATCTCCTTCTTTTTCTGATAGCAATAATTATCAGAATGACCTTGCTTTCCGCAATAGTAGCACTGCTTTGGTGCACGAGTAGACTGAGAAAAACCTGGGGGTGGAGGTGGTGGAGGAGGTAAGGATGAAGGAAGTTGAGGTTCTCTTGACACTGACGCAACTGAATCATTAAGCGGGAATGGAGTCTTAGGCATCTCACGTAGCCGCTTAGTAATTTTTGTAGAAAAATCTAGAAGGTTATCACCTGGCTTAAAATCAAGAGATGAAGCGATACGACGCTCTTGTGGAGTCAAAAAGGTGATGTAATACTGAAATTCTAGAATGAGTTTAAATCTCTCCACTGACAATTGACCATTTTCAAACCATGAAGCAAGATTTAAGGCTTCCATTGCTTCTGAGGCAATATTAGCTGCACATGCCTAACCTCTCAACCTGCTAGCACTAACCAACTGTGTGGTCAATGCTTCAGCATAAGTGAACGACCATTGCAATGAATCGTTATGCTGCGCTACACCAAAAATTCTCAGAAAGTTCCGACGAAATACATCATAATCATAATTGAGCGACTTCCCATCAAAACCTGAAGCAAACATCATATCACTGGCTAATGAACCAGGTTGCAATTGTGACCTTACAAAAGAAATCTTCTCATTTCCTGAGGTAACATTACTGTTTTGCATAATATCCTCACATTGTTGCAGAAAAGACAAAGCAGAACGCATCTCATCCTTACCTGAGAACCTAGTTATCGAAGGATCCTGATGTAACAATTTAATGGTTGGAACAGTTGTAGAAGACATGTTGGCAATAGGAGTGGTAATAGTAGTAGTAGGAGTAGTAGTGGTAGAAGTAGGAGCAGTAGTGGTAGAAGTAGGAGTAGTAGTGGTAGAAATGGTAGTGTTAGGCTGTGCTGCGACAGCAATAGGTTTTATAGGTGGCGACATGTGTAGAGAATATTGTTTACCATCTCTCAATGTCATAACCCCTACATTTGACAATAAAAAATAAATAGCAGATATGTTATACAACTGCAAAAACACTACGCATTAACACACAAACGCTCCTTATGTCCACTCAACACAAGTGACAACACAAGTTACAGCTAACACA
The DNA here is from genome assembly GCA_016584305.1 of Chionoecetes opilio. Taxonomy (NCBI): domain Eukaryota; kingdom Metazoa; phylum Arthropoda; class Malacostraca; order Decapoda; family Majidae; genus Chionoecetes; species Chionoecetes opilio. The sequence goes on along the minus strand of JACEEZ010021134.1, from coordinate 2,000 downwards.
AGCTGAAACGCACTCATAAAAAAAATTATGGTTTACTAGCCGCAAAGCCGCCCTCCGGGCGGACTTTTTGGCTAGCTCCTGCGGAGGGCTATTGGTGGGCCTTCGGCCCACCAAACACAGACGCTCCAGATAGCCCCTTCTAGCTTTCCTGAAATCATGATTGTATGTATTAACGCCAACCCATTCACATCACCCCCAACCCATTACCCATCACCCCCCACCCATTCACTCACCCATTACCCATTACCCATCACCACACACCCATTCACTCACCCATTTCCCATCACCCCCCATCTATTCCCTCACCCATCACCCCCACCCATTCACTCACCCATCACCCCACTCATTATCCATCACCCCACCCATTCACTCACCCATTACCCATCACCCTACATCAAGGTTTCCTAAATTCTCGCAACCCACTTTTTTGTCACAATTCTCGCTAATAGGCTGCTAAAAAAAAAAAAAAAAAGTGATCGGATCATCTCATAAGTGGGCTTAAAACCTTCCCCTGGTCGAGCTGGTTCCAAAACTGTGCCATATGAGGGGATTGGGGCACTGGGGGCGGCACCTATCGCGGACAGACAGACAGACAGACACACACACTTTCGCTTATATTATTATAGAAACGGGACAATTCTCATGACCCAGTAACACATAACAGTTAAATAGAAGAGTTTCGCCTATTGTATCAAAGAAAACGTGCGCGAATGAAAACGCTACCTTATGAATTTCAAGGCAAACTCATCCAAATACTTATAAGTAGAAAAAAATATTACTAACACTTCACACTACACACTTTACACTAATCACAGAAAAAAATTTACCTCACTCACTACAGCGATGACTTTACCCACTAGAATATGTTTATTTTGTTTGTGTACACTGACAAAAATATTGTGTTACAACGTGTAATCATTTCTTAAGGCGCGATTCCACCAAGGCAACACAGGCAACATGTAGCATGCGACTTGACTGGCTTTCAACAAATATGTTGAATGCGGCTTTCAACCAGGAGACATGTTGCCTGCGACAAGGCAACATCATTGTTGCTTGTAGCATGCTACATCCTATGTTGACTGTTGAATGCCACAAAACCTTTTCCACCAATTCAACAAAAACTAAGCCAGTTGTCAACACGATGTCTCAGCAGACGGTCGCTGCTGCTGCATATCTATAGTCTATTCACTTAAGCTGGATTCCTGGGAGCGGCTCGATGCCTAGGCGAGTATGTAACGACGCCGCTGATTGGCTGATAGCCTCGGGCAGGGTGGCGATGGTGGTGGTACTTGCCTTGCCGCAACCCAAAACCCTTGCATTGCCTCAGAAAAATATTCATATTTCTTGGCTTTACTCATCTCTTACACAAGATAGGCCTATTTTGTTTGCATCAGTAAATCAGGCAGTGATTGTTCAACAACAACACGCCATTCATAACTCAATAGGGTAAAAAATAAAGTCATGACTGACTATCACAAGAGTAGGCGGACTTTTAGGTTTTCAGTGCATTGAAATGTTGTACTCCTACCCGATATAACCAAGCTACCAGATAATAGTTATGAAAGCTGAGTTTACCATCGTGTTCATAATACATTGCTGCATATCATGAGTATAAAAAAAATACAGTAAGACTACACTAATATTAAGATAATTAAAGGAAAGTAAAAGAGTGTATAAACATTATTTCTTGCTTATTTTGCTTCAACTCGCTCTAACTCCATAAGTTTTGGTCACATTCAATTTTCAAGAACTGTTTCAAAATCTTATACTTTTCCGCTTCCTGTGGTATGTAGCACGTACCAATAAGGAAAAGAGTAGGTGGTCAAAATGGCTAAGAAAGTTAAAACTACTACTGCAAACTGGCACAGTGACGGGTGAGCATTGCTCCCTATATAGGAGACTGTTTTCGGGAGAAGCTATCAGAGGCTCCACCCGTCACGGCACCAGTTTGAAACAGTTTTAACTTTCTTAGACCATTTTGACAACCACATTTTTTGGGG
>JACEEZ010021133.1:0-23874 GCA_016584305.1 Chionoecetes opilio | reverse complement strand
CCCCAGTCGGGATAGAAAGAATCAGTCCTTTCTTAAGTCTTTGCAACGGGGATGAAGGACTCAACTCCTTCCTTAGGTTTTTGCGCGGGAATAGAAAGACTCAGACTCCTTCCGGAGTCTTTGCAGCGGGGATAGAAAGACTCAGATTCCTTCCGTGAGTCTTTGCAGTGGTGTAGAAAGACTCCAGACTCCTTCCATAAGTCTTTGCAGCGGGGATAGAAGGATTCAGACTCCTTCCTTAAGTTTTTGCAGTGGGAACAGAAAGACTCAGACTCCTTCTATAAGTCTTTGCAGCGGGGATAAAAAGACTCAGACTGCTTCCGTGAGTCTTTGCAGCGGGGATAGAAATACTCAGACTCCTTCCATAAATCTTGGCAGCGGGAATAGAAAGACTCAGACTCCTTCCGTGAGTCTTTACAGCTAGGATAGGTAGACTCATACTCCTTCCGTGAGTCTTTGCAGTGGGGATAGAAAGACTCAGACATTTCCTTAAGTCTTTGCATCTGGGATAGAAAGACTCAGACTCCTTCCTTAAGTCTTTGCAGCGGGAATAGAAAGACTCAGACTCCTTCTAATTAAAATTCTTAAATAATTATAAATTAATAATTAAAAATAATTGATGAAATTATTATAATAATACAAACAATTATAATAATTATAATAATAATAATAATAATAATAGTAAAAATTTCAATGGTATTAATGATAATAATAAGTTATAATAATAATAATATTAACTCAGATAAAATAATCATAACAATAATAGTGACACTAGCAATAATATAGGTGTCTTGCACTGACGTCACGACCTAGTGTCTTCAAGCCAAATGCCGCCGTCTTCAAGCCAAATGCCGCCCGTCGGAGCGAGCCCGGAGGACCACAAACCCCCACTTGCCGCCCCTGTTTCCAGCTTATGGTACTTTTTCTCCCCCACCAAAGATATGTTTATCAGTATAAAAGATATACTGTTATCTTCGGAAATGTTTGTTTTTTATAATATTAATCAAATAAAAAAACCGTAAAACACACTAAAGAAAGGCCATTATGAGACCCGCACGAAATATGCATGAACTTAATATTCACCAACTCCAGCTCCCATTTAATATTTTGCGCGAAAACATTTTACATGGACAATTTCAAAAGAAGCGGAATTTCCTTTTCTTTCCATTGATATATTTCGTTATATGATAAATGAATTAGAACTATGTATAAATTAGCGTTAAATAAATAAATAACCTCATGAATCTGGAAAAATTACCCGATTTCATGATGTTAATGATGCTTAACTAATTAGTTAACGCTAATTTATGCTTGCTTCTATTTCATTTATCAGATAACGAAATATATCAATGGAAAGCTAATGAAATTCCACTTCAATTGATATTGTCCATGTAAAAAGTTTTCGAGCGAAATATTAAATGGGAGCTGGAGTTGGTGAATATTAATTGAGTTCATGCATATTTCTTGCGGGTCTCATAATGGCCATTCTTTAGTGTTTTATACGGTTTTTTATTTGATAATATAATAGAATAAACATTTCCGAAGATAACAGTATATCTTTTATACTGATAAACATATCTTTGGTAGGGGAAAATTACCAAAAGCTGGCAAACACGGGCGGCAAGTGGAGTTTGTTGGTCCTCCAGCTCGCATTTCCCGCGCCTGTCGCAGCCACAACAAGGGCTGTGACGTCACGTGCAGGACACCTATTGATAACAATAATGATAATAATAATCAAAATGATAATAATAATAATAATAATAATAATAATAATAATAATAATAATAATATTGATAATGATCATAATGATAATAATAAAGACACTGATACCATCATACTACCTAGATGCACACACAGTACACACACACACACACACACACACACACACGGCTACTCCTATAGTATATTAGGTTACTGATGCAAAAAAAGGATGGCCTACGCCAAATAACATTTTATTTTAGGGGGGTCTATGCTGTACGGTAGGGGTTAAGAATTGAAAAAAAAAAAAAAAGGCCTACGCCACATAAAACTTTATGTTAGGGGGGTCTATGCTGTACGGTAGGGGTTACGAATTGTTAAAAAAAGAGATGGCCGACGCCAGGTGCGGATTTATGGTGTGCGAGGCCCTATATAGGCCGGTTCGTGGGAGTGCGGGGCCCTGAATGAGATGTGGGGTAAAATTCCAGAGTCCTTTCCAGCGCTTATTAGTTTCTTTTTTCTCCAGACCTTCACAGATCCCTTCAGATACCTCTAAAACGTAATTATAAAGTGGGGGAGAGATGCCCCCTTCAACACCCTCTACCCCCTATATTACCCCCGCTCTGGCCCCCCCAAAAAAAATTCTAACCTAACCTCACTACAACCTAACCAATAACCTCCTAACGAGATATAAGGGTGGGAAAGGACTATAATTTTACCAGGTTAGGTTAGGTTAGGTTAGGTTAGTAATTTTTTTTTTTTTTTTTATCTCTCCCCCACTTTATTATTACGTTGTAGAGGTATCTGAAGGGATTTGTGAAGGTCTGGATAAAATAAAACCACTAATAAGGGCGGGAAAGGACTCTAGAATTTTACCAAATGTGGTTCAGATTTCATATTAGTTTAATTAAAACTTTTTCCACCCATATTTTACATTATATTGGTACTAATTTGTGGCATATTATGGTACATGCAATTTAACAGTGTTCGAGCAAATAAGAAATGTCCAGCATTCAGATTTTCATTGAAAACATATTTTTTCCTCTGGGGTGTGGGGCCTAGGCCATAATTTACTCGGTCCCCCCTTAAATCTTTCAATGGCCGACGCCACAGGAAACTTTATTTTAGGGGGGTCTATGCTGTACTGTGGTAACCCGGGAGTCACACTAGCCCTGTGTCCCAGGGTAACGGGTTCTCACCCACCACAGGCTCTAAGGGCTAATGCCAAGGAGATGAGCACCGTATGCCACGCGCAGCTAAGCGTATGCTCCCATCTTTACCTATGCTGTACGGTAGGGGTTAATAGTTGTAAAAAAAAAAATGGCTGACGCTATAGGAAACTTTATTTAAAGGGGGGGGCGATGCTGTAGAGGTTAATAATTGTCTGCGAATGGACAAGTAAAAAAACACACACACAAAAAAAGTACCGATACTAGTAATACCGGTATTCCTGTACGGTATCGGTATACCGGTATCGTAACTGATACCGGTGTGAGGACGTACCGGTATTACTCCCGTAAACCGGTATCGGCACTACCGGTATTTTCCTGATACCGCACAACCCTAAACCGGTATCAGTTACGATACCGGTGTACCGATACCGTGTCAAAATACCGGTATTACCGGTATCGGTATTTTATTTTTCGTGTTTTTTTTACTTATCCATTATCAGACAATTTTTAACCTCTACAGCATCGACCCCCTTAAAATAAAGTTTCCTATAGCGTCGGCCATTTCTTTTTTTTACAATTCATAACCCCTACCGTACAGCATAGACCCCCTTAAAATAAAGTTTCCTGTGGCGTCGGCCAGTGGCGGATTTAAGGGGGGACCGAGTAGACTATGGCCTAGGCCCACTCTCGCAAGGGCCCCGCACCCCAGAGGAAAATATATGTTTTCAATGAAAATCTGAATGCTGGACATTTCTTAATTGCTCGAACACTGTTACATTGCATGTACCACATATGCCACAAATTAGTACCAACATAATATAAAATATGGGTGGAAAAAGTTTCAATTAAACTAATATGAAATCTGAATCACAGTTGGTAAAATTCTAGAGTCCTTTCCCGCCCTTAAGCCGCGGTCACATGAGCAACTTTTCCGTCAATATTTAGGCTGCAATTATTCAGCACAGGGAACACCTTGCCTTGTTTTGGTCACACGGACTTTCAGAGGTAGCAAGAATTTGAATGGCAATTTTGGCTTCGCAAGATGTATCTGAAGAAGCGTCTGTGGAAAAATTGGGAGAAATAGGGAGAAACTGGTTCACAAATTGGGTGGTGAATGATTGAAATGGATTCTTGTGTATGGAAGTGCGTCAGACATATATCATTCAACATTCAACATCAAAGTGATCAATAATATGTTGGTATCCCCTAAAAAGTTTAGTTATTAATAGACCGTCAACAAGGAAAATGTATACCAGCCATAACTCATTTAAATTTTTTTTGGTGTTTTGTATCCTTCAAATCGCTTAAAAACACGTACAAGAGTGTACAGGGCTTCACAATTCGTCTTGTAATCGGTTCTTGCCACTTTGTAGCTATGTATTTCAGCTTCTGTATATTGAATTAGAGCGTGCATTAAAAATAAATGTCAAATAATATGCGTTTGTGGTGGGAATTTGGTGACAATATTCTGGCAAGAATATTGTTGTCAAAACCAACATGCTCATGTTTATTCGCAATGAACAGAACTCGCAATTATATCGGAATTTGGGCCGCGTTTGCGTTGCCGGGTGTAATATTGCCAGAAAAATTATCCGTGTGACCGCACCTTTATTATTGGTTTTAATCTATCCAGACCTTCACAAATCCCTTCAGATACCTCTAAAACGTAATAATAAAGTGGGGGAGAGATTAAAAAATTAAAAATAAATTACTAACCTAACCTAACCTAACCTGATAAAATTGTAGTCCTTTCCCACCCTTGGATCCCGTTAGGAGGTTATTGGCTAGGTTGTAGTGAGGTTAGGTTAGAAATTTTATTTTGGGGTGTCCAGGGCGGGGTAATGTAGGGGGGAGGGGGCGTTGAAGGGGGCATCTCTCCCCCACTTTATAATTATGTTTTATAGGTTCCTGAAGGGGTCTGTGAAGGTCTGGAGAAAAAAGAAACACTAATAAGGGCGGGAAAGGGACTTAAAAATTTTCCCCCACATTTCATTCAGGCCCCGCACTCCCCCCGGCCTAGGGCCCCGCACAACCAAAAAATTCCCCCCCCTGGCGTTGGCCATTTTCTTTTTTTTACAAGGGTAGCCCCTCCCGTACAGCATAGCCCCCCAAAAATAAAGTTTTATGTGGCTAGGCCATTTTTTTTTTTTTTAGAATAATTAAAAATGTAAAAATGTAACCTTTTAAATGTTATTTTATCTTTTTTTATTATCATTTTTATTATAACTTATTATTATCTTAAATACCATTGCCATTTAATAATTATTATTATTTTTAAAAATAAATAAAAATTTTTTATTTTTACATTGATTTTTTTTAATTATTATTTTTCATTATAAATCATTTATTTTTAATTATTTTTAAATTTTTTATTTTTCAAAGAAGCAGACGGGGACACGGGGAAACGCGATTTTTTTTAAAAATAAGACAAAGACCCCTGCCACAAATCCATAGGGAAAACCAAAAAGCGCGCCAAGATAAAATGCCGTGCCGTCATGGCCCGGGGGGGCCCGGATTTTTCGAACGTTCGTAACGCGTCTCAAAGACCCATCTTTGCACTTAGTTTGACCCTTGGAACGTTTCGTAACGCTTTTAAGAGTTTTTATCAAACGTCTTTGGGAACCCCCTCCGCCATTTTTGGGTTCGTTTTTTTCCACCGTTGAAAAAGGTTGCTGAAGAGTACTCGCACGCTGTTCGTGGGGTCCCCATAAATAAAGGTTTTTTCAAATAAAAAGGCCAAAAAAGTTATGTCTTTTAGTTGTTTATTTTCTCTTGATTCCTTATGGGGGGGCCCAGGCCCGGTGTAGGGGGAATGCAATTAAAATTAAGGGAGCAATGAATGGTATGCGGGCCCGAATTTTCTATAGGTGACGGGAATGATGAAGTGCAAAAAAAAAAGGGGCAATTTTTCTTGTGCTGGGAGTGTATAGAAAAGATGATTTGGGAAAGGAAATGGGGGAATGGAAGGAGGAAATAGAACGGGGGATGAGATGGAGGAATGAGTCCTAGTAAGGATAGGGTGGCTAGAAAATAAAAGGAGTTTCGTACAAAATTTTAATATTTTTTTCGTACCCAGGTTTTTTAGCTGTTTCGTACACTGTTTTGGTTTTTTCGTACATTATACCGGGTGTGCCCTTTCGAAACCCCTAGTCATCAAGTTAAACTTTACTGAGGGGTACGAAACGACTATATTTTTTCATATAGACTACGAAAAAAATTTTTTGGTCTACAAATGATCGAATCAAATGGGGGAAACAAAACAACTTGTGTACAAAACCTGACTGCATCCCTCCTCTCTTTAAATTGCTCCTGAGAGGCAAGAAAGAACATTCAGCACCGGGGGTAGTATTGCGGGGAATGCATGTATACTGTGGGGAAAAAGTAAATTTCCCGAAATTTTTTAGTGCAGTTTAAAACCATAAATACAACAAAACCCAAATCGGGGGTTTTTTAAGTACCCTGACTTTCTTTTCTTATTAAAAGGAGTTTTTCAAACCCCACAAAAAAGCTGTGGGAAAAAAAAAAAATAATACAGGGGGTTTCTGGGGGGGCGAACCCCCCTCCTCCCAGTGATTTTAGGCTACGTAATCAATCCCCCCTTTAGATTAGTAACTGGGGGGGGGGTTTCCTTGGGGGGCGTACCCCCCCAGTTATTTCAAAGAGAAATTGGGAAAAGGGGGAAATATTGGTTGAAACGGGGGCATTTTACCTAGAAGAGTGGTAGAGGAAAAAAGGAATGTGTGATTGATGGGAAAGAATGGGGGGAAAAGGTACTGGGTTTATACCCTTTAGGGTTTAAGAGTATTGATCAATAGGGAGTTTTGGGGTTTGTAACTGCATATTTCCTAAAGAGTTTGTAGAGGATAAAGGAATGTGGGATTGGTGGCAAGGTTTGTCTAAAGAAAGTAGTACATTCTACTTCAATCTAAGAGTTTAAATTTGATAAAGGGGAAAGTATTGAATAAATATTTTCAATGAGGGAAAGGCGGGGGAAAGTAAATGTTATTCTAGGCAAGTTAAACGCCCCACTAAAATTGTGGGTTACGGGCCACATAAAAATCACTAGAATCCCGGTTTTCCCTTTTAAAACCAACCCATCTACTTTTAATATGCCCAAGTGGGAAATTTTTTGGGTTGCTGGGGCGGGGGGGGGAATCCCCCCGCTCAAAAACAAACCTAACCTAGACAAAATATCAACTGCCAACCTAACCTACCTAACTTTTTTCAGGCTATTGCTTTTATTTAACCCCTTGAATTCAGAAACAGGGTTAAAATGGAACACTCCCCGACAAAAAAAATAGGAACGTTGGCGGGGATTCCTATGGGCACATTTCCCCGGTATTGTCTAGCTACTTGGGAAATGTACTCTTAAATTTAATACCCACCCAAAAAGGGGGTTTGGATTTTGGGATTGGTATAGTGGGTTTTTAAAAGTCCTGTTTTCTTACCTACATCTGGGTGTAGATTTTTTTTCTTCTTTTGAGTATTTTAAAACCCTTTTCCCCATGGTAAAATTTTGAATAAAAATTTGGCTTTTACATTTTAACGTACTCCAAAAATCTACCGTTTTTTAGCCAAAAAACCTGTTAATTAGGAAAATTCACTTAGGTTTTTTGGGTTTGAGGTGGGGTTTTGGTTTAGCCCGTCTAATTTTGGGTTTTAAATCAACTAGTTAGGTTATTTAAAAGGAGGTGGGTTGGGGTTTAGTAACTGAATATAAAGAAAAAAAAAAATTTAAATAAATATAAAACCCCTAGCAAGATATTATAAAGCCCTTTCACAAATCCCTGAAAATACCCTAAAATTAATTATGAAGTAGGAGAGTTACCCCCTTTAACATCCCCTAATATCCACCTAAATCCCCAAATTACCCCCCCAAAAAAATACTAACCTAAAACCCGGGTTTCCGGTCATTTCACCCAACGTCAAATTTGCTCCCTATTTTTATTTAAAATTTGCCCACAAGACATTTTTTTTTGCCCCCCATGTAAGAGTAAAAAAATTTGCCCACATGTACAGTCAAATTTACCGACAATACATTTCGCCCACATGTTAAAATCAATTTTCCCACTCTAAAGGCAAATTTGCCCCCACGATCCTGGGCCGGAGTTTTGTAACTTTTATCTTCCCCAAGGGGAAAAAAGGAATGAAACCCCCAGTAACCTTGGGCCCAAAAAGACTCCATAGTGTGGGGGAAATGATCCATAGTGTGGGGGAAATGGCCATGATTGGCGAGATGGCATGTGGGCCCAAATTACCCCGGTACCAACCAACCTCCCTTTAACCTTAAACTAAACCTACCAATAACCTCCTAGTTTAGACTTTGGGGAGGGAAAAAAAAAATTTTTCCAGTTCATGTTTTACCGAGGGGATAATTTTAATTTGTCGGGGTTTGGGGGCGCGCCCAAAAGAATTTGGGTTTCATTTTAAAGCATTATGAAATTTCTAAAAAATCTCAAAAGGGTTTTATGAAAACTTTTCCCCTGATTTTAACCCAAGCCCACAGTCAGGGTGATTTTTCCCTTCCCCCGTGGTCGGAACGGAACGGAACGAGCTTTAAGATCGCATCATCGTGAAACTAAGAAAAATTCGGACGGCCTTTTTATAAAACCCTTTTTTTTAGTGTTTTGTAGCCCAAGATCTAAAATGGCCGATATAAAACCCCCAAATATTTAGAGGCGGAAAAATTACAAACGTTTTAACATCCAAACCCCCGGTTTTGGTCCATCGTGAGTCCTTTACCGATCGTGACGCTCGTGACGGCGCTCTGCCGGCCACGAAAAGTTTGTGCGGCCTAAAAAAATCGGGAAACTCCCCGTTTTTTTACCCAACGCAGCCTTAAACGAAGTTTTCGTTACGCTTTTCGTTTTTCTATTTTAGCACTTGTGACACTTTGTGATCGTTTGTATGTCTATCGTGAAGATAAAAAAAAATTTTTTTCGCGCGCCTTTTACCCCCCTCCCCCCCCCTTTTTTTGCCCCCTTCCGCCTCCCCCCCCCCCCTTTTCATTCACCTCCACCCTCCTCTGACTCCCTACCCCCCCCACTCCCTCACCACCCGGTGACAAAGTCCCCCCCCTCGACTCCTACCCCTCTAAATTTCCCCACCCCATGGGGGGAACCCCCCTCGACTCCCTACCCCCCTAAAATCCCCCCACCATAGGTTACACCCCCACCCCCCCCTTTAACCACTCCCCATCGCCAACAACGCGCCTCTACATCCCCAACTCCCCCCCTCCCCCATTTCACCCCCCACCCAACACCCCCCTTTTTTTTTTTACAACCCCCCCCCCCCGTTTCCCCCCTTCTCCATACCAACCTCCACCCCCGTTTCCCCACCTTCTCTTAGCCCCCCCTTTCCCTTTTTCCATCACCTGGCAACCCCCCCAACGTGTGAGGCATGTTGCTAGCTCTTGACGCTATCGTGATACGTTCATGGCAAACCTCATGGCACTGGGCCCGGGTTTTCGTAGCTCTATGTGGGCGACAAAAAGAACTTTTAAATTTTTCCGTCGGACGTAGTCTTACAAACTTTCATGGGCTCCATTTTGTGCCCTTTCGACCGTCATGCCCATAAGGGGCCCGTTGCAAGAAGGTCCCATAGGGTCCCGGGGTGGGGGAAAAGCCCCACTGCAAAAAGGTTCAAGAACAGCTCATTTCCCCCCATCGTGTGCCCCATCGGAAAAAAAATTTTCGGGCGGTTTAACCCCCCCACCGATTTAAATGGTCCCAGAGCACCAATAATTTATAATCAAAAAACCTCCATTGAACATCAATAAAATAAACAACACATTCAAAATGTGCAGATTTCTGAGGAAAAAACAACGCCCGGGGAAAATAAGGGCCGAAAAGGCAGCTAAATTTATAATTTTTTAGTTGCCCTAGCTCAAGACAATTGTCTCATTTGGGCACGTAAACAATCGTGGTCTGCGCTTATTTGTGGTCAAATTTTTACGAAGGGGGCCAATAAAACAAAAATTGGGGTCGCTATCGTGGTTCGATTATGGAAAGTGTGAAGGGGGCTTAAAAAAGATACGAGGGGCAGTCATAAAACCTGAGGTGTAAATCTCCGACACACCCAAAACTTAAGGGTCCCCCGTAGTGTTAAAGGGAAGCACGCTGGTTCACAACCCCGAGAAGTCATGGGTTTTTGATCCCCGGGGGGGGGCGGAAAAAGATGGGCAGTTTCCTTAAAACCCCAAACCCCTTTCCAAACCCCGCAATGAATGGGGGCCGGGGGGTTTTTTTTTCCGGGGTTTTTGACCTGCCCCCCCCCGGGGTGGGTGGCTTCGGCCAAAAAATAACATAAGGAAGTAAGGATGAATGATTTAAAAAAACTGATATTTTGGGGAAAGGGCCATTTCGAGCTTTTTCTCAGGCCCCCGTTAAAATACAACTAATGAATACCAAATAGATTTAATTCACACACACAACACCACACACAAAACACACACCACAAAACACACACACACACACACTCCACACACAAAACACCCTAAAAGTCATACACAAAAAAACTTTGAAATAAATTTTTATTAAAAAAAAAAATAATAATAAAAATTTTAGCCGTGTTTTTGTCGTCCAAGCACCGTCTTGGATTACGAAGACCACTCCAATAACACTTGCTGAAATGTATGTTATACTGTTTTGTGATTTGTTTGCAATGTTTTGGACTTATTATTATTTCGGCCCCTACCAACTTGTTGTGTTTTTGGTCGCAAAAACCAATCCGTTTTTAATTGCGAGAAAAAAAGGTCTTCGTACCAAGACGATGCTTGGACGACAAAAACGTACGGCTTAAGCCGGGGTTGATAATAATAATAAAAATAATGAATGTTTAGGGCCATTATAAACCATAATAATAATAGACTAAAAAATAATAATAATAATAATAATAATAATAATAATAATAAAAACAAAAATGAAAATGTGAGCTAGCTAGATTTGTATAGTGGCCCGCCTGTTTTGATATGTAATGATCCGTTTTCTTGAGGTCTGCCCTCAGGGTAGAGAAGGAAGGGGGTTTCACAGAGCGGCATTGTCAGCTGGGGCTGCAATGGGCCCAAATATAACACCGCTTCAGATTCTGAGGCTCTGAGCCAATTAGCGTTACGCTACCATACGTGTCTCGGCGTCGGAGTAGTCACTACCAGTTTTTTGGTCTTGGTACAAATAGTCTATTCACTTAAGGTGGATTCCTGGGCTGGGAGCTGCTCGATGCCTACCCGGTTTGTAAGGACGTCGCTGATTGCTGATAGACTCGGGCTGGGTGCTGGTGGTGGTGGTACCTTGCCTCGGCGCTACCCAAACCCTTTTCGTTGCTCAGAAAAATATTCATATTTCTTTGCTTAACTCACCTCTTACACAAGATAGGCCTATTGTGTTTGTATGAGTAAATCAGTCAGTGTTGGTCAAAAATACACGCTAATTCGTAATCAATAGGTAAAAATAAAGTCCCGACTGAGTATCACAGGATAAGCGGGTTTTCAGGTTTCAGTGCATTGAAATGTTGTACTCCTACCCGATATTACCAAGCTACCGATGATATTTAGGTTAAACTGAGCCTACTATCGGTTCAGGATACATTGCTGCATATCTTGAGCATAAAAAAAAATCAGTAAAACTACACCAATATTAAGATAATTGAAGGAAAGTAAAACAGTGTATAAACATTTTGTCTTGCTTTTTTTTCTTCAACTCGCTTTAACTCCTTCATTTTGCTCGCATTAAATTTTGAATCGCTGTTTCAAAATCATCTCAATTTTTCCGATTCTTAAGGGATGTAGCATGTACCAATAAGGAAACAATTATGTGGCCCAAAATGTTTAATAAAGTAAAACTACTGAAACTGGCGCCGTGACTGCTGAGGGCCCATAGGCAATTTTGGTGGGGAGAAGCCGTAAGAAGCCGCTTTTACGGCTTCTTGCGGTTCTCTCTCGCTTTCGTGCCTCGCCAGAACGGCTGACAGTTGGTCGGGTTTCGCCCGCTCGGCGCTCACAGTTTGTAATTGTAAACAAAAAACCACTCAATACGCAAGTGTACCGTCGAATGAAGCCATTAATAAGTTACGATAACTGACTGACGATATTGTTGAAATGATCACAACACATATCCTTCACATTAATGTTTTTTTGCTCCAAAAAACCAAGGACTATTAATAGGAAGTAAAGAGGCGGGCACCTACGGACATCATATGGGTTTGGTGAGTCGATTTCCCACATTAGTGACTTATTTTTTTATTAACTGCTGCACCTGATGGCAAGGGTCAGGTATAATGAGGGATTTCATTAACTGGCCATAAATCTGACCGCCAGTGCCCGGGATTTTCCGTTTGGTGGTTGGGCTGATTTTTGGTTGGGGTTTATATTTTGCTTGGAAGATAGGGGGATGTTTCTCATTCTTGGCTAATTTTTGGCATTAATTAATCTCTCTCTCTCTCTCTCTCTTCTCTCTCTCCTCTCTCCCCTCTCTCTCTCTCCTCTCTTCTCTCTCTCTTCTCTCTCTCTCTCTCTCTCTCTTTTCTCTCTCTCTCTCTCCTCTCTCTCTCTCCCCTCCTCTTCTCTTTTTCTCTCTCTCTTCTCTCTCTCTCTCTCTCTTCTCTCTCTCTCTCCCCTCTCTCTCTTTCTCTCTCTCTCCTCTCTCTCTCTCTCTCCTCTCTCTCTCTCTCTCCTCTCTCTCTCTCTCTCTCTCTCTCTCTCTCTCTTCTCTCTCTCTCTCTTCTCTCTCTCTCTCTCTCTCTCTCTCTCTCGCTCTCTCTCCCCTCTCTCTCTCTCTCTCTCTCTCTCTCTCTCTCTCTCTCTCTCTCTCTCTCTCTCTCTCTCTCTCTCTCTCTCTCTCTCTCTCTCTCTCATCTCTCTCTCTTCTCTCTCTCTTCTCTCATCTCTCTCTCTCTCTCTCTCCCCTCTCTCTCTCTCTCTTCTCTCTCTTCTCTCTCTCTCTCTCCTCTCTCTCTCTCTCTCTCTCTCTCTCTCTCTCTCTCTCTCTCTCACTCGTTTAATGAATTACTGTATGGGTATATTGGACTCACAAATACTTTTCTCAACTTTACTTTATAGCGTTTTAAAACTGCAAAATATTGCAGCTAAACTAGCTATTGGAGGAGCTAAAAAGAAGGATCACGTTACTCCTATCATAAAAGAGTTAAAGTGGTTAACAATTAAAGACAGATATATTTATGAAAAATGCCCTCGCTGTTTATAAGGCTGTCAAGGGTTGTATCCGGAGTGGTATCTAGTTTTTTCCATTGTCAGGGAAATACAGCCGTACAACAAGGCAGCTAAAAGACCTTTATGTGCCAAGAGCCGAACACTGTTGCCAGACCCATCACTGTCAAAGGCCTTAACTATGGAAAAATTTGCCTTCATGCATCTTAATTATGAAGTCTAAAAACTTTTAAGTCTTGACTTATAAATTTATTTTAATTGACCCTAAGTGAACTATAATTTGTTTCCCCATATCAAATAGCAGTTGCATAGTTATTAGTAGCATTTCAAAGATATTTGAAGTGACTTTAGTTCTTAATGTTTAATGTTTAATTAATTTCCTTTTAATGTTTTCGTTGACTTTCTTTTCTGTATTTTTTTTTATTTGCGTAACTTTCAGAATTTCATTTTTAGTATATATTGCATAGAACATCTGTGATGTAAGTTTGATAGTAAAACCAGTTTTATGGAATAAGATATTTATTTATTTATTTATTTATTTACCCCTCTCTCACTCCTTCTCTCAGAGTCTTCTCCTTCATCTTCGGTCGGATAACACTTCATGCAACCCGGGACATACATACCTGAAACATAGACTGGGGTTTCATTGCAGATTAAACCCTTGCCATGAAAGGAAATAAAGACAGACAGCATTATGAGGGGTTTGTTCATACATGACCCAAAAGTCATGTTCATAGTTTCATCCAAATTTTACCCATATTTTTCCACCTTTATAGTTAAACAGGCTAAATATACAAGAAAATGCAAATAATATAAAGAATATGTTTGTGAGTGTACCTATATAGAAGTTTTATAAGGACAAGTAAAAATTAATAACAGAAGCAAAAAAATCCAACTATACACTAAAAATAAAAAAAAAACATTTAAACCTCAGATTTTAATGCAAAAAGGGCCAGTGTAATACTGATTGGTCAGATATTGTAACCAAAATAGCCAGTAAATACGATTAACATTCATATTCAACAATACATTTCTCATAGCTAGTTTCAAATTTTGTATTCCCTATATGCAGAAACACTCTTGACCCATAACCTAAACCTTTAATGTCACCAAACCGAACGTATTAGTATATACACAATGCTCCTGTAGTACTTTTCAAAGTTTAGTGTATACACTGAACCCCCGCTTTACGGACCTTTAGATAACAAATATCGGCTTCAACACTTTTTCTGCCAGTCCGGTATATGCGTGCTTTACCAAATAAGTTCAGTATATGCGTTGTACGGTTCTGATTGTTTTTATTGCCCTGTATTCGCGTAGTATTGGTGATGGCTGCATGTATGTAAGTATACGAACTTTCGTCAGATGTAACGGACAGAGTTCACGATACACGGAATTAGTCAGCAATAGGGAGTTTCACCTCATATACGACCACAATTTGTATATGCGAAAAGTTTGGATCACTGGATCACTCGGATAAACCTCGCATCCCTTCCCCCAATTTGTTCGTCAAAACGAGATTTTACTGTACATCATTTACACCATTATTATATGTCAACATAAAAATCTGGTACACAAAAAATTGCCATTAATCCTTCTTTTTTAAACTACTAATTTAACCAAAAAATACAGAAATACACCATATATAATATTTTATATATTATATAATATTAAAATTATATATATAATATAATATATATATATATATACAATATATATTATTTTAAATATATATATATATATAATATATATACATATATTTTTAATATTAATTATAATATATATATTATATATTATATATATTATATATATATATTTTAATATATATAATATATATATATATATATAATTTTATAAAAATATATATATATATATAATATATATATATATATATATATTATGGGAATCTTAAGAACAAGGGCTCCACCCCCTATCTTCTTTTTCTTCTTCTAGCCAACAAGCTTGGGGACATGGTGGAAACCGGGGTTTTTGGGTGGGGAGCACACACATAAGGGAATATGGCCCCCAAAAAAATCCTAAACTAGGGAAATTTCCCTAGTTCATAGACTTTATCAGGGCCATATTTCCCTTTATGTGTGCTCCCCCATCCAAAAACCCCGGTTTCCACCATGTCACCAAGCTTGTTGGCTATAAGAAGAAAAGAAAAGATAGGAGGTTGAGCCTTTATTCTAAAGATGACAAAACTGTACGACGTAACCTAGCACCCCCCCCGCGAGCCCTCGGGTGTGCACTAACCTAACCTAACCTGACCTGACCCCGACCTAACCTAACCCTACTGGACTTAGTTTTCTCAAGACCTGAAATTTAATATCGGCCATGTAGGCAAGTAAGGATCGGCACTCATTAAATCTAAACAATGTGTTAAGGACAGTAAGTATAACACATAGAGCCAACATTTGGGTCAAGCTTACCGTGGGAGCCCTTGTTCTTAAAGTCATTGTCCAGACCCATTTTTTTTTGCCCTAATTATGTGAATGTAACATTCAAAACACCTAATCCACCAAAATAACTGATTCCAGGCCTTATTCCGTAAAAACACGACTTTCGTAAAAAAAGCGCGCGAAAGAAAAATCTTCCCTCCAACAAGGGCTCGAACTGTTATTGATGACGTCAGGAACAGGGACCGCCCGCAGACACTGGTCTGGACACTGTCAGCAAAGTATGATTGACCGATTGTACTTCGGTGTCGACAGCGAATCTGTCGCTGTGACCGACTACTCTTCCCACACACACGCCTGCGCACCAAACACCCTTCCTGCACACACACACACATACACACACAACACACACGTGTGTGTGAGGGCGTTGGTGCAGGCGTGTTGGTTGGGAAAGGAGGCGTGTGTGCAGGGGTGTGTAAAGAAGGGTGTCGGTGTGCCAGACGTCGCTCGGTGTGCAGGCGTGTGTGGGGAAGGGGTGTCGGTTGTGCAGCGTGTGTGGGAAGGAAGCGTTGTGTGTGGGAAGGAGGCGTGTGTGTGGGAGGAGACGTGTGCGTGTGTGGCAGGCGTCCTGTGTGGGAAGTGTGTCGGTGTGCAGGCGTGTGTGTTGGGGAAGGAAAGCGTGTCTGCAGGGCGTTTCTGTGTGTGGGAAGGAGGGTGTATGCAAGGCGTGTGTGTGGGAAAAAAAGGCGCCTGTGTGCAGGCGTGGTAAAATTTGGAAGAAGCCCTTCACCCCTATCTTTTTTTTCTTCCCCTATAGCAACAAGCCTGGGGAATGGCGGGAATACGGGGTTTTTGGGTGGGGGCAAGCAAATATAAGTGATTTATGGCTCCCCCCCCAAAAATCATCAGTCACTAACTATATGTAAAATTAACCGAAACCAACCTTAACCACCCAAAGTATACCTAAACTAACCTAACCTAACTTAACCACAAAGTATACTTCCCCCCAACCTAAACCTTAACCACAAAAGTTATACCTAACCTACACTTAACCACAAAGTATACCTAACCTAACCTTAACCACAAAGTATACCTAACCTAACCTTAACCACAAAAGTATACCGAACCACAACCTAACCACAAAGATACCTAAACCTCACCTTAACCACAAAGGTGTACCTAACCTACCTTAACACAACAGTATACCTAACCTAACATAACCTAACCTTAACACCAAGTATACCTAACCTAACCTAACCTCAACCCACAAAAGTTATACCTAACTAACCTAACCTTAACCACAAAGATACCTAACCTAACCTTAACACAAAGTATACCTAACCTACCTACCCAAGTATACCTAAACCTAACCTTAACCACAAAGTATACTAACCTAACCAACCTTAACCACAAAGTATACCTAACCTAATAACCTAACCTAACCACAAAGTATACCTAAACCTAACCTTAACCACAAAGTATACCTAACTAACAATACCTAACCTTAACCCAAAGAATACCTAACCTAACCTTAACCACAAAGTATTACATAACCTATAACCTAACCTTAACCACAAAGTATACCTAAACCTAACCTAACCTTAACCAACAAAGTACGTGTATGCCGCCGACTTCAACTACAAACCATGGACAGGCGAATGGAGGAGTTGGCAGGGAGCAGATGCCAGATAGAGCAATAGAGGTCACAACACAGTGCTGTGAGAGCAGCTACTCTTCAGGCTGGGGTTGGCCTCTCAGGAGAACAAACCACTTAAGCCTGATCGCATCAATAATGAGAGGATACCCCACGGGGCAAGTCGCCAAAGACGCTACAAGGAATATACCTCGCTCAAGGGGGTCTGTGGTCGCGTGCGATCGATCGTGCGCCATGCGGAGGAGTTAACCAGTCTGCTGGCCCACTCACTTGATGCCTACCACCTGAATTAAAGTGTCATACCTGTTTATTTGAGCCAGACATGAAACCAAACAGATAAGAATGAAAAAAATTTTAATACAAGGGATAAGTTCATAAATCACCATACAAAAGCGACAGAAATGTTTTAAAGGACACACAAATATGCGTCAAAACTAGTACATTTCACGGATTTTCAGGCAGACACCGATAGAACTAAGAAGGAGGCCCCCGACAAAAAAAAACTTGTTTCACTTCAGGAACTGGGTGTATGTATACTTTACGCTTCATTCCAGAAGGAAGCTAGAGAAACACGTTTCTGTAGTTCCTTTGTTCCCGGGTTTGATGTAGTGTGGAGGGAGTTAGGGGTGTTGTGGGATGCGTGGGAGGGAGGGTGTTGTGGGGGGGGGAAAGAGGAAGAGGGTGTGTGTTATAGTGACAGCTGTGGTGGTGGTGGTGAGATGGGTGAGACCTGAAGAGGAGGAGGGATAAACCTGCGAAAAGGAACTTTTTTTACCCCTTCTATTAATTCATGTCTCACACCATCTTATCTTCTCACACTAGTTTGGTGCCGAAAAAGAGTTAGAAACCACTCGGAAACGTCAAAGAAGACCCAAGGCAAGCCAAGGTCTTTGACATTTTCCGAGGTCGTTCTAACTCTTTTTCCACCAACTCGTACCAATCACATTTAGAGCCGCATGCACCAGATTGAGACAGCATTTTTGGAGGTTCCCGTTCTCCCATGCTATCTGGCTAATGGACTTGCCACCACTGTACAAAGTGACTATATGCTGTCTCTTAACAATGGATTGAATTTGTCAGGCAAAATGGCATCTGTTAGACCGGGGGAGGGGTAGAGGAAGGTGGGTGATGGGGAAATTTAGGCGCAAGGAGCAAAGATGGCAACCCTCTCCCCTTCATACATATTCTTAGTGCCAGCCTGAGCGATGTGGAGCACTTGAGCGACTAACCCCCAGCCCAGTGAGATGTCAAGATATACGACAACCCGAGAAATTTTAACACATCACTGAGAAGGGCAAAAAATCTGAAAGACGTTTCTTGTCTATTTTTTTTTGCAGTGACTAATATATTTCTTATATATATATATATATATATATATATCTATAGTATATTATATATATATATATATAATATATATATATATTTATTTATTTACAGTGGAGCGACCCTAGCGCATCAGCCCTTATGTTAAAAGGAAAGGCGTTATGATATTATAGAGACAAGTGGTATGACAGCACGAGTGGTTATGAAGGGGGAGGATAGTACAGGAAGGGAAATCCTGCTATTCGAGTGTTTGAAAAGGTTGACCCAAAAATATCTGTTGGATTTTATAGTTCATAATTTTGTATGTTTTGTATGGCCTGCAAATGATTTAAATGTTTGAAATGGATCTCGATTACAAAAATATTCAATCTTTCATCACCCGTCTTCATGGCTGTTCCACCAGTAAATCCAATGTGGAATGTTTATTTTGTGTTAATAAAAATAAAGGAAGTCCAAAGTGATTTTGTGTTCTCTTCATCATATTACTGGATTAACGACAAAAAGATTTTGGCTTGGACTTAGAGCATATTGACATATTTAGTAATGTTTTATGGGTGTTGAACAGTCCATCAGTCTTTAGCGGCTAAGGTCTGTGCAACCCCTACTAAAAAACATTTACTGTATCTGCAATATGCTAGACAAGTGAACCGTAAATATTCCCAATCAGTATATAACAGCGGCATAATGGTCATATAGCCCTAGCCTCTGAACAATTCCCAGCGGCCATACGTCGTACCACTTCCGTCGGGCCGCCGGTATGACTATACGGAGGGCCTTCGGAAGGCCCTCCGTTCTTTGTGTTTGCTGGGTACAAACTCACGAACGTACGTAAGTATGGGTGAGATCCTGTATTCTGCCTCAATGATTACTTTGTTCAGGTGTAACAACTCAAACTTGTTATTAATTCTTACTCATGGTGAGTAGAATTCTCACATGAATCTATAACTATTTCCCATCGTGTTTGAGTTACTTTTGACCCATTGCCATAATCGACACTAGGCAAACCCTTTTTAAGCAATTTCTGCCTTATTGTTATAATTCCTTCATATTTAGGGGAAAATTTCACACTATTATACCATGTTTCATCCTTTCAGGATACTTTGAACATTCTATGGAAAAAAACCTGCATGAAATACACAGGTTGTTAAATATTTAAAAGCCTCGTTTTTTTCTAACTTTGTCGCATGTCTTGATATTTATAGGACAATTTGGACATGTCTTTTAATGCCAGTTGTCATCACTTTCCTGCGGCTGGCCAACGATGCAAGAGACAGAGTAAGTTTATGCGATATACATCTATGTGACTTGCAGGAAATAGGAGTGTAACTTAGCGTGGAAAGACTGTTTTTTTAAGGCAAATCAGAAGAGAAACCTTTTACAAACAACAACCAATAAGATTAACCATTTATTGAAAGTCCAACACCTGCACTGCCAACCCAACAAATGCTGGGGCATTACTCCATCACAGAAACACAAGGGCACGGCTGCCACACCACATGTTAAACACACTGCCCACCACCACCACCAACCCATTGCCAACAGGACAACACTCCCAGAAGGCACGTGTTACAACCACACTTGTCCACACAACACACCACCTCAAAAGTGGATCTTCATGTGCTGTGCAATTATCCCCCTTTGTTCTTGAAACACTTGCTACAAATAGCCACTTGAAACTCCCGCAAGCCAGTGTGTCTACAGTTGTTAATGTGTTGGGTGAGTTTTGAACAGGTATAAAACCTTTCCCACACTCTAGGCATCATGATTTTTAACACCACTGTGTGCAGGGTGTGTGTGGTGGTGAGGGAACCCATTGTAGTAAATCTTTTCCCACAATCTAAAACATCATAATTCTTAACACCAACTGTGTGTCAGGGTGTGTTTGGCGAGTTCAGAACGGGTATAAAACTTTTTTACCACACTCTAAACATTCATAATTCTTAACACCACTATGGTCAGGGATTGTGTGTTGTTTGGGAGGTCACCCTTTTTCTAGCCCAAACTTTTCCCACACTCTAACATAATATTCTGGACAACACTGTGTTTCAGGGTGTGTTCGGTGAGGTTATCCTTTTCTAGCAAATCTTTTCCCACACACTCTAAACATCATAATTCTTAACAACCACTGTGTATGTGTCAGGTGTGTGTGTGGTGAGGGACTCTTTCTAGCAAATCTTTTTGTACACTCTAAACATTCATAATTCTTAACACCACTTGTGCGTCAAGAAAATGTTGCTCAAGCTGGACTCTTGCATTTGAAGTTTGTCACACGCTGGGCACTTTTTCAGCTCACTGTGTGCCTTGTGGCCTGAGCGCCTGCTCCAGGTGAATTCTTGCCATCACACCTGTGCCCCCCACCCCTGGAGGCAGACTGCTACTGCTGCTCCCGGCCATTCATGCTGCTGCCCCGGCCCCACAGCCTCCACCGCAGCACACTCTGGCCACCACACGCGGACGGCCGGTCGACTTGTACGATGTACACGAACACAAGATGTCATGATACCAAAGCAGCCTGGAAACTGAGAGGATTATTTATTAACTAAAGATCCAGGCGTGGTGGTCTAACAGACTCAATGCTTATAAGACCCAAGGTGATAAGTAATAACTACAACATTGCAGGAAGGGACAGAAGTGGTGGATTTATGATAAGGACAAAATATAAGGGTGAAAGTAGAAAACAAAGTGGAGTATGGAGAAGAAGAGGCTCCTGAATAGTGAGCTGTACCAATAGAGGTCACTAGAGAAAAACAAAGGGACTTATAGGGCGACCTTCTGTACCACCCCAAAACAAAGACTTGGAGGAAGGAAGAACATGAGAAATTACTAGAGGATACCTTGAGTAAGTACTGAAAGGGTACATTTCTAGTGTTTGCCCAGACTCTTACCACTTCCCTCAAACAAGCTTCGGACCTCGTGGGAATGCGGGGGTTCGGAGTGGGGAACAAATTATGCGTCGGAAACCACTTAATTTAAGAGTTGTGTAGGGGGGGGGGGAGGGGTAGTAAAATTCCCTAGATCTAGGTAATTTCGGTATATCTAGAGAAATTTGCCTAACCAAAATTAAACCTAACCTAGCAGGGGGCTTGACCCACCCCCCGATAACCTAACCTAACCAAACCACCTAACCCTAGCCAAATCTAACCTAACCTAAACCAAATCTAACCTAAACCTAACCTAACTTAACCAAATCTAACCCTAACTAACCAAAACTACAAACAAATCTAAACCTAACCTAAACCAAATCTAGCCTAACTTACCCAAATAAAAACCTAACCTAATCAAATCTAACCTACCTAAACAAATCTAACCTAACCTAACCTACCCAAATACGGATAACCTACCCTAACCTCTGCGGGGGTTGGGGGGGTTCTCGAGACTTGGTGTATCATTCTGGATGGATCGTCAGGTGCACAAGTCTTGCTGGACTCAGAAGAAATACAATGAATGTTCCCTGGATCTAGGGAATGTTTTCAACACTAGACCTAACTCAAAAACTATGATGTTGCGAGGATGTTTTGTAGCCCACATTGTTTGAGGCCTTAAGCCCGCATTGGCCCAGGTGGCCCAGCTGTTTTGTGGGAGAGGGGAGGTATTGCCCAACACTAAGAATAATACCCAAGTTGCAATTCACAACTACGATGTGACGTAACATGAATCAAAATATGAGTCATAAAAAACGCAGTGAACCATTAGTACACACTCACACCACGATCTGATAGAAGTTTTTAAGTGGAATCAAGGGATACAATAACGGCGATGTAGCAAAAGTTATAGGTTAGTAAGCAGGGTTCGAACAGAAGTCACGGATTCAAGCTGGAAAAAGGTGGGTTTATTAAGAAATAGGAAGAAAACTGGTTCACAAATAGGGTGGTGAATGATTTGCATGGACTCAGTGACAGGTAGGGGGAGTCATAGGGAGCTTTAAAAAGGAGGGCTGGGCAGTGTATGATGGGGATGAAAAGTTGGATGTGGTAGTGTTAAGTAACAGAAACTACCTCGTGTAGGTTCCCAGCCTCTGAGCTTCCGTATATTACTATGTTTTATGTAGCACTGTCAACACCACTATCTGCCCAGGACAGCGTTCCAATATTCCTCACCAAGCAAGCCAGACCCGAAACTTCAACACAAAACAAACAGTCTTTATAAATAAATGTACCTTCATCAAACAAACAGCAAACTAGACCAAAAACAACAAACTTAAAAACTACACTATCAAATGTCAACACTCTTAAAAAATTGTAATTTGGCCGTAACATGACACTAAAATAATAAACATTCTCTTTAGGAATAGTTATAATTACTTTAAAATGCAATGTAATTGTCTTTAACGCCATCAGACGTCTGTACATCGAAAAAAACGTTGTCTGAGCGGACTTTATGTTATCTGCAGCTACCAGAAACAACCACCATTCAATCAAAGTGAAAAGCTTATGGTAATTTATAGTTGCACCAAACCAACGATTTTCTGATACGCCTTATGTATTTCTGGTGTGTTTTTATGGCGTTTTGAAATGAATCTGCTCTAAACGTTCTGTCGCAATTTTTTTTTTTTTTTTTTTGCAAAACAAATGACAAAAAAAAACAAAATAATGAACCTCAACCTAACCTAACCTTTACCTATACCTAACCTAATCCATACCTAACCTAATCTAACCTAACCTATACCTAACCTAACCTTTACCTAGCTAAAAAAACAAACAAAAAAACTAACTTTTTAGGTCAACTTAGAGCTAGTGCACTAAGCTATAGGATAGGAAAGATCCGCCACCAGGGCAAACCCTGGGTATACCAGGCAACCAATACCAACATCTGCGTTAGGTAACAGGCTACAAATAGAAAGAACTCGAAAAAAAGAAACATACGTTGGCAAGCGCCATGCCAATCCTGGGAAACGAGGCGGGCTGTTCCGCCAGCGGTCGGAGCCATTCATTCTTATTTTGCCTTCCTAACGTCAACACTGCTGCGTCTCCTTGTAACACGTGTTGTTTCTAATTCCAGGCCATTTATGGTAAGCACTGCTGTTTTTTCGTGTGTACGTGGGTGTGTGTGAAGGTTTTACCCATTGCATGCTTAGTAACCTTCTGTAGGGTTTACGGGCATGAGTGTAGTTTATTCTTATCCCTGGCGGGCCAGCTGTGCTTAAATCTATTCGGCTGGTGTCTGTGTCTGTGGTGTTAAGCTTACGCCCAGGGGCGCGGCTTTCACGCCTTTCTCCCTGGGCATTATTCCCCGCCAGGCGTCCCTGGCCTGACCACCTGGTCTGCCACGTTGTAGGCTGAGAGGGCGGATGGTTACGTAGTTCTCCCAAGCCACGCCCCCCCCCCGCTCGGACCCTCCCAGGGGTGCCGGTGGGCGTGTTTGGTGGTAACCTGGTCTGCCACGGTAAGACTGAGATGGGTGGATGGTTACGTAATTCTCCCAGCCACGCCCCCCCTCCCCCCCCGCCCGGACCCTCCCAAGGGACGC
>JACEEZ010021131.1:0-16497 GCA_016584305.1 Chionoecetes opilio | reverse complement strand
ATTGATCCTGTCATTTACAAGGGTCCTTCTTAAACACTGTTTTCAGCTTCAGTTTGTCCATGATTATTGTGATTTTCATCTTGCGCACACCATCCTCGTCATTATCTACCACTTCCAAATTGCTGCATCCGCTGCCGCGACAGTAGCCCCATACCTGGGAATACTGAATGCCAGCTTTTCTGCTACTGCAACCACGTTCGCAACCCCATTTGCAGTTACACGAGATCAAATTCAAAAAGCTACAGGAGCAGGTGGTTGGTGTGTGAGAACTGGGCGTAGCTGGCCACTGACCAAGTCCCAACCCCTTGACCCCACGCAGTTGGTGGTAGGTCACGCCCTAGCCAGGGTTGAACTTGACGATAAACACGTAAAGAGTGTTCTTTTTTGCTGCTGTTGATGTTGGTGGAAGTGCTGCAAGTTTAATTTTATTGTGAACTGGACATTTTGCAACAGCTTTCGTGAAACTGGTGCCTTTGTTTGTTCAAGGAAGACGTTCCCTTTTCAGCTCCATACAATCAATCAATCATTGGGGGCATACGCCGGGGGGCGCGTCGCCTCGCCACCCTACAACGCCACTCCCGGGGGTCACCACGCGCGAGTTCCCATGCAGGCTCCTTTCCCATACCAAGCAGCTCTCGACAAGAAACATCAACTTGCCCCAGCCACGAGCCTTGTGGGCGCCCCCTTGGCCTCCTCCACGCCGGATTGTCTCTTACAGATACACCCGATGGGAAGGATCGGTTTCAGGGTAGCGTGCCACATGTCCATATAGCCGAAGTTGGCGCTGACGGACTATGCAGGTAATAGGCCTCGATTCAGTCTCACGGTGTAATCGCTGATTTGACACGTAATCATCCCAGCGATACCCCATGATTCTGCGAAGACACTTATTACCTAAGGCATTGATTCGTCTCATCAAGTCACTATTTAGTGTCCATGTCTCAAAACCCATAAAGTAAGACAGGGATCACACGCGACTTGAAGATCCGGATCTTTGTCCTCCTGCACAGGTACCGACAACGCCAAATACTCCCGCTGAGCGAGTCCATAACACCGTGGGCTATGCCAATCCGCCCGTGAGGCTTCTTGACGTGACCCGCCGTCATTATGGACTGCGCTACCAAGGTATGTAAAACTTTCCAAGATCTCAATGTCCTCGCCACACGCATGAACAGACTGTACTGCTTCATCTAGTAGGTCTCCAAACACCTGACCTTGGTCTTGAGCCAGTAGACCTCAAGTCCCAAAGGCTTTGCCTCCTCGTGCAGCGCCTCGAGACCCATCACCAGGACCTCCAGCGACTCAGCAAAGATTACTGCATCATCGGCAAATCACAAGATCAGTGATCTTGGTGTTGCCGACGGATGCTCCACAATCACTTTGATCTACAACCTTGTCCAATACCCAGTCCATACAAGCGTTGAAAAGTGATGGGGCAAGGACGCACCCTTGCCTCACTCCTGTATTCACAGGAAAGAAGCTGGATACACCTGCCCCACACTTCACAGCACTCTCAGTCCCAGAATACAGACCAGTTATCAAAACAATAGTCCTTGCAGGAATCCCTCGAAGTCGCAGAAGATCCCAAGGTGACTCACGATGCACTGAGTCAAACGCCTTCTTGAGATCAATATAGGCTGCAAGCATCCCTGTCGAAACTCACGTCGGCGTTCCACCAGGACACGAAGCGATAGGATATGGTTCGTTGTTGACTTACCAGGCGTGAACCCAGACTGCTGAGGTCTCTGATGCTTCACCAGATGACTGCGAATTCGTGTCAGCAATAGATGGGCAAGCACCTTGCCTGGTACGCTGAGCAGTGTAATACCGCGGTAATTGTTGCAGTCCTGACGGTCCCCTTTCCATTTCCAGATAGGGACGACCAGCCCCCTTTTCCAGTCAGGAGGAATGGTACCTGATTGCCACACGGCAGTCAGGACAGCATGCAACCCGCGGATCATGGCCTCACCCCCAGCTTTGAGGAGCTCCGCACTGATATTACAAACACCAGCTGCCCTTCCACCCTTCAACTTTGCTACAGCCTCTCTGACTTCGTCAAGAGAGGGTGCGGTTTCGTCAATGGGAGGATCGGCATCCACTGCCTGTAACCCAGTGGTGTGAAGCTGCTCAGTTGGAGGGTCCACCGTAAACAACTGCCCAAACTACTCAGCCCAACGAGCCATCTGCCCATCCATGTCCGACACGAGGCGCCCATCTGCTGTTCGAATAGCACTCGCCCGAGAAGGAGACTTGGAACGGAGCTTCTTCAGGGCTCGGTAGGCGGGTCGGAGGTCATTAGCGTTCAAATGACCCTCTACATCCTCAGCGAGACTCCTGACATACCTCTCCTTGTCTCTCCTCAGGAGGGTTCTAGTCCGGCGTGACAGAGCCCTGTGCTGGTGCCGGTTCCCAGCCAGCCTGGCAGCGCGACTCTCCTCGATTTTCTCCAGCGTCTCCGTCGAGACAAAACTACGCCATGACCTCGGGCGCTCCCCAATACACTCCTTGGCAGCCTGTAGAGTTTCACGTTTGAAGGTATCCCACAGTTCTACAGGATCCCCGAGAGCACCGAGCACATCAAACCGATTTGAGACTGCCACCGCATACTCACGAGCACATGTCAAGTCCTTCAGTTTCTCAAGATGAAACACAGTATGGTTACCTCTTGAGATTCTTCTGGACTTGACATGAAGCTTAAGTGTAGCAACAACAAGTCTGTGATCTGTTCCAAGGAACTCAGCACTCCGGTAAACCCTGCAGTTCTGGAGGATCCTCCAACGAGTTCTAACGAGGATGTGGTCGATCTCCTTAGCTACCCCTCCGGCATTACTATACCATGTCCAGCGGTGCAGCTCTGGTCTCTGATACCAAGAACCTGCAATTCTCAACCTTCTTGACCTTGCAAAGTTCAGAAGCAGAGAACTGTTGGTGTTTCTGGTACCAGAGCCATGGGGACCAACACATAACTCGTAGCCATCTCTCACAGTGCCAGTAGTAGCATTGAAGTCGCCCAAGACAATGAGTGTGTCCCGAGGAGGACACTGGTCTAATACAGAGTCGAGTTTGGCGTAGAACATCTCCTTCTCTTCAGTTTTACGCATCTCGGTAGGAGTGTACACTGCAACAAGAGACATGAAACCCAGAGTGTGTTGCATCCTCACCCGCATTATACGCTCATCAACCGGAGTAACCTCAACAACTGACGGCTGCAGTTTGCTGGAGATGCCTATAGCTACTCCTCGTACACGGTGACCATTGCTCATGCCGGACCAGTAGTAGGTGTAACCCCCACTGCTAGTCTCGCCACTGCCAGGCCTCCTCGTCTCCTCGTCTCATTCCATACAAGGCCAACAGGAATTCTTCACCAGCTGCTGCGACTGCCTTGACAGAGGAATTGGCTCCATTGAAAACCTGCACACATTTATCCAATTCTGGATTTTTTCGGAACAGGTTGAATGCCTTTTTCTTGCCTTGTCTATAAAGAACCGAAGTCGTATCACAACCTGTCATTGCGTGCAAAAAGCACAATTTGCTGCACATATCGCCTAGAGCCCTAGACGGTTCTGCACAGTTTTAATATTGTGAACTTTGTCAGGATATTTTCCACGCCCACGCTTCACAAGATAAAGTCTGTTATTGTTATCTGCTTTTGCTGTGTCAAGAGAATAAGTAGGTCTACATCAGTGCCCACAACTACCACATCATTAGTGTCAGATAGTTTCCATTGCAGTTTGCACTATAAGTGTATCAGCGTCAGCAACAGATGCTTCACTCTTAATCCTGCATGCTCCATATGATCTCCGAATGCTTCATCATCTGGCTTTGTTCTTTTTATTACCCAAAATCGATCTTGATGAATGGTTATTGGCATTTCATTATTGAACTGAATTTCAGTCGACTGACATTTTCTGGCTCTTCGTTCTTGCTCAACACCTTTGGTACTTGGTGCATCGCTGTACCCATCAAAGACCACATAGCAGTTTGGTGAGAAGTGCTTTTGTGCATAGGACACATATGTCCTGTACATATCACTGTATAATCCATGTTCTGGCCAGTGGCCATACCACCCGATGTAATAAATATCCCCCGTCCACGACTATTATACTATGGTGGGGTAAATATTCTCACATTCACATAGTGATTCAATTATGCTGTACATGACCCCCTTTTCAGTCTTTCTCATGGAAATCTCATCAAACAACGAGAGAGGACGAGGAGCCAATTCGTACTCTAGGTGTGAAGCGAAATCTGCATCAGATTTTACCGCACAAATGATTCTGTTAAATATTGCATGGTGTTCACAGGAATGACCTCGTCGTCGGACTTTCACAGAGTTATTTTACAGCTGCAAGGGGTAGAACTCTGTCTTTGCGACGCAGCTTAACATCTCCAAATGATCTTCCTACCACTTGTTCATTGCCTGAGTGCCAATTTCCACTGCTGCATCACAGTTAATAGCTTCATTAGCGACAACACCTGTAGCTATGGACATCAGTTCTTGGTTCTGTGGCAGTGGGTGGTGTACAGAAAGCCATTCTCTCAGCTTTTCAACATCCATTTTGTCTCGCAGTTGATGTGACTGTCTGAGATCAACATGTTGTTCAGATGTAGATAATGACTGCCACAGAACTTTTCAAAGCGATGTATTAGTTCTGTGCAAACAGGCATGCCCTCTACCCAATGACTCAAAACAGCATCTGTCATTCCACGACCACAAACAAGTAACCCTCCAGAAGTTTTCATTGCACGCATCAGAACCTGCTCAATTGTCATATCAGTCCCATATGCCTGCCCACAATTTATCACTTCGCCGAACAGTGAAATTCCCTAGTGATGTAAATTGCTAGAACTCGGTTTCTGTCATCTTCTCTAAGTGAGACATCTGCTGAACGTACAGATGAGCATATTTTGCATATCCTAAGTGCCCAGCTGCGTGGAAATGAGGAAGCATTTCACGAACAGTATCAAGGTACAAGGCCCAATCGCCATAACGCTCAGCACATACAAATTGATGCATCAACATTACTTGGTTATAGTATTGTGCCCACAGTTTTGCTGTTCGACTGAGCCTTGCTGCCTCACTCATAACATTATTCAGCTTCTCCATGATCGCTGCAAGAGGAATGCACTCGAATATAAGTCGTTATATTTGTAGAGACTTAGGTGGCTGAGTTAAAATGGTACTTCAGGTTTTTACACATTTATTGTTAGTCCGTTAAGGAACACTGAATATTTACAACCAATTATTATGTAGCGACACCAGCCAGGAAATCTCGGGTGAACGCTTGAGAGGTGCGTCTTGGTAACGTGGAGATCCAAGTTGTTCTACCTCCTCACCCGCTTCTGATTCCTTCTCTCCTCCGTTACGAAGTTCGTTGAACCTTACATACTGCTGATAGCTGTAGCATTTGTCCTGTGACCTACTTGGCTCGAGCTTAGAGAGTGCAAGCTATCACTGGTTTCTCACGGAGGAACATAGCAGGAAAGATATACGTATAATTATATATTGTAAGGAAAGCGACCGTGACGGGTGATGTACGGTCGCGTCGCTTTCCAGATCCAGGATCGTCTGAGCAGGTAGGGACTGGACCAAATGGTGTCAGAGAGAAAACACACGGGGACTGTGTGGAAGTTTAATCTTACTCTTCACACAGTTAAACAAATACAAATCACAATAAAACAAGGATACTACCACTGAGGCTTCGCAACACCCTTCCTCGTTCTGTCTCCGTGACACGGGGAAGAGAAGATATACATACTCACTACATGTCACTGGAGACAAACGAACGGAAGAAGTGGAGGCACCTTGTCGTAGTATAAACTTTCAACCCAGCCAAGGGAGAGAGGTGTGCTCCAGCTTGGCACCAAGCCTACTCTGTCGTGGAATGCCGATGCATGGAGGCCTAGTAACCTCGGTTGGAAGCCTCACGAAGCAGGTAGTGATAGGTTGAGACCTCGGGAACCAGGTCGT
This sequence comes from Chionoecetes opilio, assembly GCA_016584305.1. Taxonomy (NCBI): domain Eukaryota; kingdom Metazoa; phylum Arthropoda; class Malacostraca; order Decapoda; family Majidae; genus Chionoecetes; species Chionoecetes opilio. The sequence goes on along the minus strand of JACEEZ010021131.1, from coordinate 10,526 downwards.
TAAGGCGCTGACCTTCGCGGGCTTAACGACCTCAGAGGCTGAAGGAAGGGGCGGGGGCGAGCCTCGAGCTACACTTCGAAGCGCCACTATTATCCGCTCCTCCTCAGCCGGCTGATGGTGGGAGTGGTGTTTTTCCCTATATATTATATATATATATATATATATATATATATATATATATATATATATATATATATATATATATATATATATATATATATATATATATATATATATATATATATATTATATATATATATATATATATATATATATAATTATATGTTTTTAAGATGTTTCTAAATATATACTGATTCTTTTGATGTTAAGTTTATGGAAATATCCTGTATGGAAGTTATAATACGTGTGCACACTTATTTGATAATTAGTTGTAATTCACTAGTAATAGTTATGCAAGTTATTATATATGTTAGGAGTGATAACTGACTGATATTGCTTGGGCCGCTATATAATTTGTCCTCAAATTAGGCACATAAGAACAAGCTAGGGAATAACAAATGGTACACCTAATTAAAGGCTAAATATATATAAAACATAAACTCTAAACGTCCCAAAGCTTAATTCCTATCACTAAAAGTGAGTAATTCTGAGCGAAATACACAGAAAAATATAGAAAACAATGGATTACATGTTGTTCAACATCAAAGAAAATTACATGGCCGAGTAAAATTATATATATGTGTCAGTACTAGCGTGGGTAAATCCACAATGTGCAAATATCACCATTAAGAAATGTCAGGTGTAAGGTGTAGCAAGTGTACGTGTACCGTAGACGGTAGCTAGCAGGCTCAACTGTCAGCGAAAGTAGCTGTGAAAATTACAGGGAAAAATTGAGAACTGAAAATCTCAAGGAATGAAATTTTAAACTTAAAATGTCAAGTAATCGTTAAAAACCCTGAATGTTTCAAGTAATGACGAAGGCTCGTCTGACTGTAGAGCTGCTGCTGTATTTGCATTGTGTGTGGGCAAATCCAAGTTTGCCAAAAAAATCTTACATAAATGATAATAATTCAATGCTATTATAGAAAATATTTTTACATCAGCGAGTGTAAAAGTTGACTGGCAGAGAATTAAATGAAGTTTCCACATTTGAATGAACTTCAGAAAACATGGTGATGTATAACAGGGAGAGTGATGAACACTCTTTTATTGAACCTGTAAGAATCATGCTAAAGAAGCATGAGTAACCATTAAAGTATGGATTAAGCAAGAGGACAGGAAACTGTCACTCAGGTGAATAAATTTTTTTAATTTGGTTTCCTCCACGAGAGTGATAAGTAAATGCACACCAAAATTTAAGTTTCCATGGGAGTGGAATAGGAAAAGCTATCCGATTGGAGGTAAATATTATCAAGATAGCTGGGAAAGCTATTCTGCTATATAAAAGCTATATGTGCATATAGCTATGCACAGATAGCTGGGAAAGCATTTTGAGCTGTAAAATGATAAGGTGGGCATATTTGGTATGACGTGGAATAATACATTAATCCTCATTAGGGCAAATTTTATATTCAAAAGCTGAACCTTTTAAATTGGAAAAAATAAAATGGGCACAGAATTATATGATATATACCGTATCTGCCATGAAAGGAGAGAAAGTGTCTGAACAGGCATGGAGTTCTCAGAGATCAGCAAAGCTTTTGAAGGTAAAGTTACATTGAACAGAGAACTATGTAAAATTTCCAGATAGGGTAAAAATTTCAAATATGTTGATAGTGCCATGCGGTAGCAAAGGAAATGTTTTATCAATCCTTACTGAGAGGAAAAAATTTCAGCTGTATGTAATACAATTAAATTCTTCAATGGTGAACAATGTTAAGAGAGATAAGTTTATCTGTGATCATGCAATGTTTTCTGAGGTCTGTATTAAGACAAGAAGTCATTCGTAATTTCTCTGCGAGTTTGAATTTGTTAGTAAGTAATGATAAATGGTTAGATAGTTGTACATAGGTATACATGTGAGCATCATGAATGTAATACTTCTGGAGGAACTACTGGTCATGCATATAGTACCTAGATTAGTATGTTAGTAGGTACACAATCCTATCATTCAAATAGTGATCGTGGTACACAGGAAGGACGTAAGATAATCTATTCCTGTAGTTAATGTAATTCACGTATGCTTATAATACATGGGTTAGTATTAATACAATGGGTTTAGTATTTCATGCAAGTAAATAATGTATTTCTACAATAAGTGCGTATAATTCCTTCAATTGAGGAAGAATGAATGTCATGTAATGCACTGTGGTGCAACTTTAACAGTTACATAATAGTATTATAATGTGAAGAGATATACATAGGTTATCTAGGTTCTACTATCCATTAGAGTTTCTATCGTGCAAGAGTTACAAGGTAAACATGGAAACTATATCAGTTTTCTACTAGTAGTTGGTCAGAACAATATGTAGCTAAACCAAAATAAATTCGTGAAACTCAAATGTTAAGTATTTTCAGGTGTGTAATAATATTGGCTTAGTGTGTTGTGTAGACCTTTTCCTAAAAGGAGAACAACACACATTAAAATTCAGAATACATGGTAATTGTGATATAATCAGGTGAACTGATATAAAATGTAATGATATGGAATGGAATGACACTGCTGTTTTCTGTGTGTATGACCGCAATTTGTGACGGTAATCATTTGTAGCAGAGTGTGTGTCATCATTAACTACAGGTGTGTCCTGTGTTTTTATATTTGGGCATGGCCAATTCTTCACCTGTATCTAATCCTCTAGCTACTCGTTTAACCTGGTCCAATATGGACTGTCTTTGCATGGTATTTATAAGTATGCTGGATAGTTATTTTGTGTCCATGTTCAATGGCAATGACCCTGTAAGGTCCTTCAAATGTAGAATCTAACTTTGACGTTAATTATTGTACCTGAAAGTATACTACATCACCTATAGCAATTGACTTTTCTGCTGTGTGTAGGCGTTGATACTTTAATCATGTCTTCCTTGGACAATTAATAGCGTCTGTTACACGCTTGTATATTTTCTGAAAATCAGCCACTCTAACTGTTACGTAGTCATCAAAATTACATATTGGCTTTGGACTCTGTTTTAGAAGAGTGTAAGGTAGTCTTTTGTCTTGCCCAATACAATGAAATGTGGTGTTTCACATGCAGACTGTTTAAGGAAGAGTTAAGTGTGGCAGATACTTGTGGCATCCATTCATCCCAGTGTGAACTGTATGGTTGAGCTAATTTTTTTTTTTTTTTTTACATCACAAGGAACTGGCCAAGGGCACAACAAAGATGGGTAGCACAAAGCCCGCTTAGTTGCCAGTCCCTATAAAGAAGACAGTACGAAATAAAATAAAACAGACGGGTAGGCCAATCTAGTTCGGAGTTGTCTTGTTACTCTTCTTTTGAAAAGATTTAAGTCATAGGAAAGTGGAAAAATAGAAACAGGAAGAGAGTTCCAGAGTTTATCAGTGAAAGGGATGAAAGAGTAACGATACTGATTAACTCTTGCATTAGGAAGATGGACAGAATAGGGATGAGAATGAGTAGAAAGTCTTGTGCAGCGTGGCCACGGGAGTGGGGGAGGCATGCAGTTTAGCAAGTTCAGAAGAGCAGTGAGCATGAAAATAACGGTAGAAGAGAGCAAGAGAAGCAACATTGCGGCGGTGATTTTAAAGATTGAAGACAGTCAGTCAGAGGAGAGGAGTTTGATGAGACGAAAAGCTTTTGACTCAATCCTGTTTAGGAGAGCTGTATGAGTGGATCCTCCCCAAACATGTGAGACATACTCCATACATGGGCGGATAAGGCCCCTGTAGTGAGCAAGCAATTGGGATGGAGAAAAAAAGAACGCAGACGCCACAGCACACCTAACTTCTTAGAAGCTGTTTTAGCAACAGATGAGATGTGAGATTTCCAGTTCAGATTTTTAGTAAAGGATAGTCCTAGAATGTTTCATTGTAGAAGAAGGAGACAGTTGAGTGTCATTGAGAAGAGGGCATAGTTATCTGGTAGTTTTGTCGAGTAGATAGGTGAAGAAATTGGGTTTTTGAGGCATTGAACAAAACAAGGTTTGCTTTGCCCCAATCAGAAATTATAGAAAGATCAGAAGTTAGGCGCTCGGTGCATCTCTCCGTGAATCACTTAGTTCCTGTTGAGTTGGACGTCTATAAACGACGTTGAAAAATGCAGGGTAGAATCATCAGCGTAGGAGTGGATAGGGCTTTGAGTTAGACCTAGAAGATCAGTAATAAATAATAGAAAGAGAGTGGGTGATAGGACAGAACCCTGGGGAACACCACTAATGATAGATTTAGGAGAAGAACAATGTCCGTCTACAGTAGCTGCAATAGAACGGTTTGAAAGGAAACTTAAAATGAAGTACAGAGAGAAGGATAGAAACCGAATGAGGGTAGTTTGGAAATTTTTGATTTGTGCCAGACTCTATCAAAAGCTTTTGATATGTCAAGGGCAACAGCAAAAGTTTTCACCGAAACCCCTAAATTAGGATGACCAAAATTCAGTTAGGAAAGCTAGAAGATCGCCAGTAGATCGCCCTTTACGGAAACCGTACTGACGATCAGATAGAGATTTGTGAGCAGATAGATGCTTAAGAATCTTCTTATTAAGTATAGATTCAAAAACTTTAGAAAGGCAGGAGTCAAAGCTATAGGACGGTAGTTTGAAGGATTAGAACGGTCACCCTTCTTAGGAGCAGGTTGGATGTGAGCAAACTTCCAGCAAGAAGGAAAGGTGGAAGTAGATAGGCAAAGACGGAAAAGTTTGACCAGGCAGGTGCAAGCACAGAAGCACAGTTTTTTGAGAACATAGGAGGGACTCCGTCAGGACCGTAAGCCTTCCGAGTATCTAGGCCAGAAAGGGCAAAGAAAACATCATTCCGAAGGATCTTAATGACAGGCATAATATAGTCAGAGGGTGGAGGAGAAGGAGGAACAAGCCCTTCATCAGCCAGAGTGGAATTTTTAGCAAATGTTTGAGCGAAGAGTTCAGCTTTAGAAGTAGATGAGACAGCTGTGGAGCCATCTGGGTGAAGCATAGGAGGGAAAGATGCAGAAGAAAAATTGTTAGAGATGTTATTAGCTAGATGCCAGAAGTCACGAGAGGAATTTGATTCAGAAATATTTTTGACATTTTCTATGAATGAAGAGTTTTTGGTAATTGAAGTAAGGATTTGGCATGATTGCGGGCAGAAATATAAAGGCATGAGTTTCAGGAGATGGATGCATACGGTACCGTTTGTGAGCCACCTCTCTATCTCGGACCGTATAGAACAAGTTGGTTGAACAGGTTGAACAGGTTGAACAATGATTTCAGGAGTTATATAATCTTCCTATTTGTCTTTCTACCATGCCGTTGCTGCTAGGGTGATAGCTAGTTATGTTACATTTGTTTATGTTGAAAAGTTTGCAAATTTCAGTGAGAATTTGATTGTTAAACTCGGTACCATTGTCCAAGAGCACTGTGGATGGTGTATTGAATTTAAAGAAAACCTCATCCGTAAGTGCTTTAGCAACTGTTAGAGCCGTTTTGGTCCTTCAGTGGGACCAAAACTGAAAACCTAGAAAAATGATCAATGGCTACTAACAAGTATTGAGAACCAGATTCTGTCAGTGGGAGTTTTAGCAAGTCAATGGCTATTGTCTCCCAAGGTCCTTTAGGTGTAGGATAAGGTAGCATAGGGGCAGGTTTTACCAACTGAACCCTTTGTTTCAGCGCATGACTGACATTTATCTATGTGAGCAAAATATCACGGCGCATGAATGGCCAAAAGTATTATAAACGTGCTTGGTGCAAACATCTATCTTTCCCAGGGTGACCTGCAAGGCTAGAATCATGTAAATGGGAAAGAAATCTTGGTATAAGTGTAGAAGGTACTATCAGCTGTGTAACCTGGCGTTTAGTTCTTGTCCTGTCATGAGATATGTATCTCGCACCAAAAGGTTGTAATGTAGCCTAAACTCAGGAAGTGGGACAGGTCATTTTGGCAATTGTGTATCATCACCTGACTCCAAGTAGTAAATGATGGGAGCACAGAAGGAATAATATCGCTGTTCCTCCTCAAAGTTGGGAATAGCGATTTGGTTGTCATGTTTTGGTTGCTCAGCTGTTGCGGTTACAAGTGCAATATTCCGTGATAATGAATCAGCAACGAAATTTACTTTGCCTGGCAGATACTCAAATTTTGGGTGGAAGTCTAGTATCTTCAGGGGCCAACGTGCTAATTTGCCTGACAGTTCCTTTGAATTTAATAATTCTACTACAGGAGCATGGTCTGTTTTAACAAGAATGCTGTACCCATAAATTACAGATTTGAAATGCTTTAAAGACCATACGACCGCCGGAGCTTCCTTATGGGTGGTCCATTGGTACAAAGGCCAGGGCACTGATCATTTTAGCTTTCAAAGCAAAATCTGTATCATTATTGTATTGTCTAGAAAATCCAAATGATGTCAGTCTTTTATGTAAATTTTGTGTCAGATGGAAAAAACATCCCCTAATTTCAGCAGTTAGAAAATGTTCCTGAAGACTTTTGAAATTTGCCATCTCAAAATCACAGTAGATTGCTTCAGGATGGCATTCGGGTTGAATTTCTAGAACCATACTAAATAATTTGTCATAGGTGGAACGTAATTTATTTGGAAGTAGGGCATATAGGACTGGATGAACACCTCCATGCATTTCATTCATGACAAACACTTGGGGAAAAAAGGGGCGGTGTAATTTTGAACGTTCCATCAACAAAGAATTTTTTGGATTCCTTCAGTAAAGTTGTATTTTTTTGCCTTCCGAATATAATAATTCTGCATGACTCATCACCACTGTCACCAAGAAGAAAATTGTCTGATTCATAAGTTCTGAAATCACCATCAATCACCAGGTCTTCTAGGTTACTAGATTAGCAGATGTGCTCTGATCTCCTTTCTTTTCCTTCGCACAAGTTTGCGTAGAGCACCGTGGGTGGGCATGACTCCTTGACATGCTTGTGTCAGATTTCCCCCATACATTCGTTGATAACTTGATTAGTTTCTTCCACCGTTTCAGCAGTCCGAGATTTTAACTTCGTAATAGTTTCTTGCTTTTCACTTGAGCTGCGTCGGCTGCGTGTGAATGAACATTGATAAATTTGACAATTTCTCCATCCTTTACATGAACTCTTGCTTTGCACTGCCGCCTCTTTTTTACATCTCAAGAATTCTGTGACTTGATCAGCACCGACTCTTTCAAAAATATAGATATATCCATCGTTTGTAAACTTTGCTTTCCCACGCTGTGACAGATTTGCTGATGCCATTCTCGAAGGGGTTTTTTTGACACGTACTGAATATAATTTTCCGTTACACCTCCCTTTATATTCGGATTATAGTCGGGTCCGACCTGAGTTAGGGCGAGTCCGACCCGAGTGTGTCCGGGAGGGTGTCCGACCTGAGTGACGCAGAAGTTGATGAATTTTTAGAAATTATTCAGGATAATTTTCTGTATCAACAACTAGCATGGAATCATAAAATCTGTAAAATTATAAAACATTCTGGTGTTTTCACTGAAAAGGAACAAGTTAACTATTTAGACAGTGGGGTGATTGTATAGCGATCAAAATACATGGCGGAAAGTAACGGTTAGCATAGTGAACCATTAAACAATATAACACAATCCAGTTAATGTCTACTAAAAACATTCCTATAGTATCAAACAAAAAACCTATAAAACCAACCGAAGTTAGAAGTTTCTCCGGTGAAGGCTGACTAGGGACTGACTAACAGTGTGACAGTCTAGAAGACGAAGGTTCGTATTCAAGACGAAGGTTCGTCTTTGAGATGCCTCACTCCTGCGTACTACTTTCGAGACGGCTCACAATCGGTTCCTTCTTTAATAATGCTGAATTTAGAATTGATTTATTTTTTTAATAATTCGAAAATCAATCATTGCTGGTGGGGTTTAAGGAGCTGCCTTGAGTACGTAAACTTAGGCGTTTGCAGTTTTCCTCCCAGTCCGCGGCGATCAGCTGGCCGCGGCCAGTTTCCCGCGGCCAGTTGGGCTGCGGCCAGTTGTCCCATTCCCAAACTGTGCTGTGTGATTTGACTATGTCATATAAATTGTACACACGGGTCATTTTGTTATGTATATAGTACACATGCAGACATTTTAATTTATATTACTTCGTGTTTGCACCTACACTATATGGTGTTATGTGTACATTGGTTATTTAGTGTGTTTGAAAAAATATATCCTGAAACAAACGCCTCATTGTTGTGATGCTTGACTGAGGGCGCATGTGTGCGCGTCTACCTCGAGGTAGATGCGTTATTTGCATTATGAAAAAAATGTTGAAAATTCCCCTTCGTCTGATAAAACTTAAACGCGTGTGGTACACATATAATACATTTCTGTTTGAGGCCTATAATTTTGAAACCAGGACTTAGCTACCGGGCTAATTGCAATGTCTGGTCGGTGCTGCCTGCCGGGACATTCAGGCTCACTCCTTGGTGTCACTTCAAGGGAGGAAGAATCAGATCTTGAATCTGATGAGGGACACTTGCGTATACAAAGTGAACTCTGCATTGGAATTAAATATTTTATATCATCTGTACAAATGGGTAGTTTTTGTTTATATGAAACTTATAATCGTGTTCACATTTAAATACTTTTTTTTTTTCTTGTTACTACAGTGTATTCCACCGAATATTGGAAACGTGAGGGGGAAAGCGGGGACGTATCAGGCAGAGGAAATGGGGATTGACTTCACCCTCAAACATTTTCCATCTCCAAAAATTTTTGAGGCTAACACTATCCTTTAGTGGCATTCTTGTCTTTACAGTGTGGACATATCATCCATACAACTTTCGTGAGGCTAAACACTATCCTTTAGTGGCTTCTTGTCTTTACGGGTTTTGGACACATCATCCATACAACTTTCGTGAGGCTAGAAACTATCCTTTAGTTGCATTCTTGTCTTTACAGTGTGGACATATCATCCATACAACTTTCGTGGGGCTAGACACTACCCCTTAGTGGCATTCTTGTCTTTACAGTGTGGACATATCATCCATAAAACTTTCGTGAGGCTAGACACTATCCCTTAGTGGCATTCTTGTCTTTACAGTGTGGACACACCCATCCATACAACTTTCGTGGGCTAGACACTATCCCTTAGTGGCATTCTTGTCTTTACAGTGTGGACATATCATCCATACAACTTTCGTGAGGCTAGACACTATCCCTTGGTGGCTTTCTTGTCTTTACAGTGTGGACATATCATCCATACAACTTTCGTGAGGCTAGACACTATCCCTTAGTGGCATTCTTGCCTTTACAGTGTGGACATGTCATCTGTACAACTTTCGTGAGGCTAGACACTATCCCTTAGTGGCATTCTTGTCTATACAGTGTAGACACATCATCTGTACAACTTTCGTGAGGCTAGACACTATCCTTTAGTGGCATTCTTGTCTTTACAGTGTGGACATATCATCCATACAACTTTCGTGATTCTAGACACTATCCCTTAGTGGCATTCTTGTCTTTACAGTGTGGACATATCATCCTTCGACACACACATACACCAACTCACTAAGAAAGTAACAGGAGTATTAATGTTCATAAATAGAGTGAAAGACTTATTTGACAAGGACACCAGAGTGATTGTTACACATACACTAGTGTTAAGTCTAATTAATTACGGACTCAAGATATGGGGCAACACCAATGAAACCCTCATGCAGCAAGTACAAAAACAGCAAAACTTTGCTGCCAAAGTGGCTGCTGGGGGTTACAAAAGACGCGACCTTGCGACTCCTGTGATACAAGAACTTAAGTGGATAAAGATGAAAGAAAAAGTCAAATTTGATCAATGCATGATGGTGTATAAAGTGACCCATAAGTATTATCCTGAGTGGCTATTGAACTTACCATTTGTAACACAGATAAATAACTGCATAACAAGACAAAATCGAAACCTATTTGTCCCAAGAGTGAACACAGACAATGGTGCCCGTTCTTTATTAGTAAGTGGACCGAGAGCATGGAACAAGCTCCCTTCTAATATAAAAGAACTCCCGTCACTCACGAGTTTCAAAAAAGCCTTAACCACTTACGCTCTTCAAGGTGGCCTTTGCTAAAAATTTTCATATATCATAATTATTTATACACTATGCTTTATTATGTATATACATATATGTATTATGTCTTATTATGTAAGTAATCTACATTCCTCCATGTAACTATATTTCACCATGTATATGTTATTTTTAGTAAGGAAGAGAAAAGCCATTGTACATTAATGGATTTAAAACATTCTGATTCTGATTCTGATTATCTCTCCCCTCTCTCTCTCTCTCCTCTCCTCTCTCTCTCTCTCTCTGCTCTCCTCTCTCGCTCTCTCTCTCTCTCTCTCCTCTCTCTCTCTCTCTCTCTCTTCTCTCCCTCCCTTCTCTCTCTCTCCTCTCTCTCCTCTCTCTTCTCTTTTCTCTCTCTCTTCTCCCCCCGTTCCTCCTTTTCTCTCTCTCTTCTCTCTCTCCGCCT
>JACEEZ010021130.1:233071-234146 GCA_016584305.1 Chionoecetes opilio | reverse complement strand
TATTTTAAAGTCGGTGGGGGAGGGAGAGGAGGGAGAGGGAGGTTCTAATAAAAAAAAAACAGTATCGGGGGAGTGGTGGTGCCCCTGGTGGTGGTGGAGTAAGCCAGTCAGTCACACACACACACCCACGCCACACACACACACACACACCGGCTCTCTCTATTACTACCACCACTAACTCACACACACACATTGATCTAACTCACCGTGGCGTTGTGTGTACACTTAAGACATGTGCGCGTGTGTTATACTTTGATCATGTGCGTTTAGTGAGTGTGTACGTGTGTGTGTGTACGTGGCGTCGGTATGGTGTACATGGGATGGGCGCCTGTGTGGGCTCCCGTAGCAAGGTCCCGGTGGTGGGTGAATGGTACGGCGTCCCTACCAGCCTCAGCCTCACACCCCTGCCACCACTCACCACCCTGCCCATTCCAGAGGCCCTGCTGGCGGCGCGACCCCTGCCTGACCTACCTGACGTGGTGAGCGGCGGGGGCGGCGGCCTGGAACCCATGGGCGGACCGGGACCACCTGAAGTCACACAACACATAGGCGCCACCTTCACTACCCTCCAGCCCGCCTCTACCACAGTTACCACAGCCGCCACAGCCACACAGGAGTCCGCAGCCGCCGCCACAGCCGCCGCGACCAAATGGCACTCCCGGGAGAACCTATTGGCGCCCGAGGAGGAGGGAGACCCGCAGCTGTTCGTGGCGCTGTATGAGTTTCGGGCCCAGGGCGAGAACCAACTGTCTCTGCGCAAGGGTGAGTGTTTGTGGGAGAGAGAGAGAGAGAATGAGAGAAGACAGACAGACAGACAGACCAGCCAGCCAGCCATAGAGAGAGACAAGACATACCGTACGTAGAGACAGACAGACAACCGTAGAGAGACAGAAAGAAAGACAGACAGACATACGGAGAGAGAGAGAGAGAGAGAGAGAGGGAATGTGTGTGACTGTTCCAACAACTCCACCCTAACTACACACACACATGGGTAAAATTATACAGGTCTGGCGAGATAGTGAGCTGCCTCGTGTGTGTGTGTATGTGTGTGTGCGTGTGTGTGTGTGTGTGTGTG
>JACEEZ010021130.1:175571-225571 GCA_016584305.1 Chionoecetes opilio | reverse complement strand
ACATATGTTTTAATTTATCGTCAGGGTATCATTTGACAGTGTTGAATTCGCACTCATTTGTTTTTTCTGTCATGGCACTTCAGAATTTCTCGTTTACTTATTGTTGCTATTGTTTTGAAATCCCCTGCACACACACGCACACACACACACACACGCACACACACACACACACACACACACACACACACACACACCACACACACACACACACACACACACACACACCACACACACACACACACACACACGCACACACACACACACACACACACACACACACACAGACGCACACACACACACACACACACACACACACCTGACCTCACACCACAAATCCTGACCTTTTCCTGTTTACTCATCACTGACTCGGTACTCCACACACTGCAGGCTACTCTTTGTGTGTGTCTATGTACTACAAAACCATACTCTCCAAACTGCATTGGAACCCAAAACACAAAGAAAACATAACAACCCACAATATAATCAATAAAGGATTACCTCTATCACATAAAAGCACCCTCCAATAAAAGTCTTTTTCTTTAAGGACAAATTTGTACCTATTCTGACTTTTTTTTTAACAATAATCGGTATAATTTCGCAATGCACTACCCTCAATAACACTATAGTCGCCACTGCACTAATGTCGTCAGGCACCATATATTAGGAATTTCAGCATCACTACAGATTTTTATGTGTCACTGAAGAGGCATGCACAGTAGTTTGTATCATGTACGTGTCTTCAGTGGCACATACAAATTAGTAGTGATGCTAAAATTTGTAATATATGGCACCTGGCGACATTGGTGCAGTGGCGACTATAGTGTTATTGAGGGTACAAGCAAGTAGGTGGTAGTGTGTGACTTTCCATTGTTTGCCATTGTTTATACCACACAAACACAAATAATTCCTTTAGGATGTGTATGTTTCTGTTTACACTGTACACAGCCCTAAATTCAACTTACTAGATATGTAAACAATTGTCAATGTAGTCCATGGTGTCATTTGTACTATACACGCACGCACGCACACACACACACACTATACCTATACATCACAACACAGGCTAAAATATTACTTGTTTCAACATTAAAACCCCAAACACACCTTTCTTTTGATTAACAAGTTATTTATTCCTTTAACACTACGTAGACATTATAATTATAGGGTCCGATTACGTATACCTAACACCGCACCCAAACCTCGTACTAACCCCGCCTTCCATCCGCAGGCGAGCAAGTGCGGGTGCTGAGCTACAACAAGTCGGGCGAATGGTGCGAGGCCCACGCGGCGTCGGGTGAGGTCGGCTGGGTGCCCTCCAACTACATCACCCCCGTCAACTCCTTAGAGAAGCATTCCTGGTACCACGGCCCCATCTCCCGCAACACTGCCGAGTACCTCCTCTCCTCCGGCATCAACGGCTCCTTCCTGGTGCGGGAATCCGAGTCGTCGCCCGGCCAGCGCTCCATCTCCCTGCGCTACAACGGCCGCGTCTACCACTACCGCATTAATGAAGACGACGGCTCTAAGGTATGGTATAGGGTGTTTGGGTGCTGGGGAGAGGTGTTTGAGGTGCTGGGATGATGGGTTTGAGGTGCTGGGATGATGGGTTTGAGGTGCTGGGATGATGAGTTTGAGGTGCTGGGATGATGGGTTTGAGGTGCTGGGAGATGGTTTGAGGTGCTGGGATGATGGGTTTGAGGTGCTGGGGAAGAGGTGTTTGAGGTGCTGGGGAAGAGGTGTTTGAGGTGCTGGGGAAGGGGTGTTTGAGGTGCTGGGATGATGAGTTTGAGGTGCTGGGATGATGGGTTTGAGGTGCTGGGATGATGGGTTTGAGGTGCTGGAGGATGGGTTTGAGGTGCTGGGATGATGGGTTTGAGGTGCTGGGATGATGGGTTTGAGGTGCTGGGATGATGAGTTTGAGGTGCTGGGATGATGGGTTTGAGGTGCTGGGATGATGGGTTTGAGGTGCTGGGATGATGGGTTTGAGGTGCTGGGAGGATGGGTTTGAGGTGCTGGGATGATGGGTTTGAGGTGCTGGGATGATGGGTTTGAGGTGCTGGGATGATGGGTTTGAGGTGCTGGGAGGATGGGTTTGAGGTGCTGGGAGGATGGGTTTGAGGTGCTGGGAGGATGGGTTTGAGGTGCTGGGATGATGGGTTTGAGGTGCTGGGAGGATGGGTTTGAGGTGCTGGGATGATGGGTTTGAGGTGCTGGGAGGATGGGTTTGAGGTGCTGGGAGATGGGTTTGAGTGCTGGGAGATGGGTTTGAGGTGCTGGGATGATGGGTTTGAGGTGCTGGGAGTGATGGGTTTGAGGTGCTGGGAGGATGGGTTTGAGGTGCTGGGATGATGGGTTTGAGGTGCTGGGATGATGGGTTTGAGGTGCTGGGAGATGGGTTTGAGGTGCTGGGAGGATGGGTTTGAGGTGCTGGGAGATGGGTTTGAGGTGCTGGGAGGATGGGTTTGAGGTGCTGGGATGATGGGTTTGAGGTGCTGGGATGATGGGTTTGAGGTGCTGGATGGGTTTGATTGATGATGGGTTTGAGGTGCTGGGAGATGGGTTTGAGGTGCTGGGATGATGGGTTTTGAGGTGCTGGGATGGATGGGTTTGAGGTGCTGGGAGGATGGGTTTGAGGTGCTGGGATGATGAGGTTTGAGGTGCTGGGAGGATGGGTTTGAGGTGCTGGATGATGGTTTGAGGTGCTGGGAGGATGGGTTTGAGGTGCTGGGAGATGGGTTTGAGGTGCTGGGATGGGTGGGTTTGAGGTGCTGGGAGATGGGTTTGAGGTGCTGGGATGATGGGTTTGAGGTGCTGGGATGATGGGTTTGAGGTGCTGGGATGATGGGTTTGAGGTGCTGGGATGATGGGTTTGAGGTGCTGGGATGATGGGTTTGAGGTGCTGGGGATGGGTTTGAGGTGCTGGGAGATGGGTTTGAGGTGCTGGGAGTGATGGGTTTGAGGTGCTGGGGATGATGGTTTGAGGTGCTGGGATGATGGGTTTGAGGTGCTGGGATGTGAGTTTGGGTGCTGGGATGATGGGTTTGAGGTGCTGGGATGATGGGTTTTGAGGTGCTGGGATGATGGGTTTGAGGTGCTGGGATGATGGGTTTGAGGTGCTGGGAGATGGGTTTGAGGTGCTGGGATGATGGGTTTGAGGTGCTGGGAGGATGGGTTTGAGGTGCTGGGAGGATTGGGAGTTTGAGGTGCTGTGGGAGGCTGGATGGGTTTGAGGTGCTGGGAGGATGGGTTTGATGGTGCTGGGAGAGGGTTTGAGGTGCTGGGATGATGGTTTGAGGTGCTGGGATGATGGGTTTGAGGTGCTGGGATGATGGGTTTGAGGTGCTGGGAGGATGGGTTTGAGGTGCTGGGAGGATGGGTTTGAGGTGCTGGGATGATGGGTTTGAGGTGCTGGGATGATGGGTTTGAGGTGCTGGGATGATGGGTTTGAGGTGCTGGGATGATGGGTTTGAGGTGCTGGGATGATGGGTTTGAGGTGCTGGGATGATGGGTTTGAGGTGCTGGGATGATGGGTTTGGGGTGCTGGGATGATGGGTTTGAGGTGCTGGGATGATGGGTTTGGAGTGCTGGGATGATGGGTTTGAGGTGCTGGGAAGAGGTGTTTGAGGTGCTGGGATGATGGGTTTGGAGTGCTGGGATGATGGGTTTGAGGTGCTGGGAGATGGGTTTGAGGTGCTGGGAGGATGGGTTTGGAGGTGCTGGGAGGATGGGTTTGAGGTGCTGGGAGATGGTTTGAGGTGCTGGGAGGATGGGTTTGAGGTGCTGGGATGATGGGTTTGAGGTGCTGGGGGGAGATGGGTTTGAGGTGCTGGGAGATGGGTTTGAGGTGCTGGGGAGGTGGTTTGAGGTGCTGGGAGGATGGGTTTGAGGTGCTGGGATGATGGGTTTGAGGTGCTGGAGATGGGTTTGAGGTGCTGGGATGATGGGTTTGAGGTGCTGGGATGATGGGTTTGAGGTGCTGGAGTGATGGGTTTGGAGGTGCTGGAGGATGGGTTTGAGGTGCTGGGATGATGGGTTTGAGGTGCTGGGATGATGGGTTTGAGGTGCTGGGAGGATGGGTTTGAGGTGCTGGGAGGATGGGTTTGAGGTGCTGGGAGGATGGGTTTGAGGTGCTGGGAGGATGGGTTTGAGGTGCTGGGAGGATGGGTTTGAGGTGCTGGGAGGATGGGTTTGAGGTGCTGGGATGATGGGTTTGGAGTGTAGAGGTCAGGGAAAGATGGATTGTAGAAAGAAGTTGTTGATTATAGAGGACGATGGCTCCAAGGTAAGGGGTGTTTGGGGTGTAGGGAAGGGTTTTTAGGGTGCTGGGAAGTGGTTCTGAGGGTAGGGATAAGGGTGATTGGGGTATATAAGGGTTTTTGGGTATAGAGGGGATTGAGAAAGAAGTTTTAGGGTATAGAAGCAAGGGAGAATATGGTTTGTAGGATATTGAGCTCAGGGAGAAAGGGGATTTAGGGTATAGAGTTAAGGGAGAAAGGGGCTTGTAAGATATAGAGTTAAGGGAGAAAGGGGCTTGTAAGATATAGAGTTAAGGGAGAAAGGGGCTTGTAAGATATAGAGTTAAGGGAGAAAGGGGCTTGTAAGATATAGAGTTAAGGGAGAAAGGGGCTTGTAAGATATAGAGTTAAGGGAGAAAGGGGCTTGTAAGATATAGAGTTAAGGGAGAAAGGGGCTTGTAAGATATAGAGTTAAGGGAGAAAGGGGCTTGTAAGATATAGAGTTAAGGGAGAAAGGGGCTTGTAAGATATAGAGTTAAGGGAGAAAGGGGCTTGTAAGATATAGAGTTAAGGGAGAAAGGGGCTTGTAAGATATAGAGTTAAGGGAGAAAGGGGCTTGTAAGATATAGAGTTAAGGGAGAAAGGGCTTGTAAGATATAGAGTTAGGGAGAAAGGGGCTTGTAGGGTATAGAGTTAAGGGAGAAAGGGGCTTGTAAGATATAGAGTTAAGGGAGAAAGGGGCTTGTAAGATATAGAGTTAAGGGAGAAAGGGGCTTGTAGGGTATAGAAGTAAGTGAGTAGGGCTTAGAAGTAAGGGAAAAAAGGGCTTAGTAGGGTTTATAAATTCGGTAGTAAAGAGCATTACAGATATAGAGGTAAGGCAGAAAGGGAGCATTTAGGGTACAGAGGTGTAAGTGAGTACCTATGCGCTCTGGCCCTTCACCGTCCTTGAAGGGGAAGGGCTGACGAAGGGAGAGGTGTGAGGGTGTGAGGGAGGTGGTGAAGGGTGGGCTGGGAGGGGGGAAAGGTCAGGCGTGTTTAAGGCAGGAGGTGTAGGCGTGTGGTGGGGTAAAGGAATGGGGAGAGAAGAGAGGAGAAGAGAGAAGAATAGCAAGGGGGACATGGTATCTTAAAGAGTCTGGGATGGTTGTCTGTAGATAGGAAGGACTGTAGATGTAGGCGGTGTTTTGGGGTAAGTAGAGTAAGAGAAGAGAAGAGCAGAGCAGAGAAGAGAAGAGAAGAATAGCAAGGGGGACATGGTATCTTAAAGAGTTTGGGATGGTTGTCTGTAGATATGAAGGACTGTAGATGTAGGCGGTGTTTTGGGGTAAGTAGAGTAAGAGAAGAGAAGAGAAGAGAAGAGAAGAGAAGAGAGGAGAGGAGAGGAGAGGAGAGGAGAGGAGAGGAAGGAGAGGAAGGAGAGAAGGAGAGGAGAGAGGAGAGGAAGGAGAGGAGAGGAGAGGAGAGGAGAGGAGAGGAGAGGAGAGGAATAGCAAGGGGGACATGGTATCTTAAAGAGTCTGGGATGGTTGTGTGTAGATAGGAAGGCAATGTGTGTTGGGTAGAAGGTAAAGCTAAGGGGAGTAAGGGTAAAGGAACACCTACTGCCTTGTCTTATCCACCTTTTAAACCATTAGTAATTAATAACTTTAAATAGAAAAGAGTAAGGAAAGGTATAGCAAGGGACATGGCATTTTAAAGGGGATGGGAAAGTTGTCTGTAGATCATTATGAAGGCTGTCAACTAAGAACTTCAAACATAGATAAAGCTAAAAAAAAAAAAAAGGTTATTTTATTTAATTACTTTACTATGGAGCTGTTACTTACTATGAGCTGTTTACTTACTAGGAGGCTGTTACTTACTATGGAGGGGTTACTTTACTATGAAGGCTGTTTACTTTACTATGGAGGCTGTTTACTTTACTATGGAGGCTGTTTACTTTACTATGGAGCCTGTTTACTTTACTATGGAGCTGTTTACTTTATTTTCTTACTATGGAGCTGTTTACTTTACTATGGAGGCTGTTTACTTTACTATGGAGGCTGTTTACTTTACTATGGAGGCTGTTTACTTTACTATGGAGGCTGTTTACTTTACTATGGAGGCTGTTTACTTTACTATGGAGGCTGTTTACTTTACTATGGAGGCTGTTTACTTTACTATGGAGGCTGTTTACTTTACTATGGAGGCTGTTTACTTTACTATGGAGGCTGTTTACTTTACTATGGAGGCTGTTAACTTTACTATGTAGGCTGTTTACTTTACTATGGAGGCTGTTTACTTTACTATGGAGGCTGTTTACTTTACTATGGAGGCTGTTTACTTTACTATGGAGGCTGTTTACTTTACTATGGAGGCTGTTAACTAAGAACTTTATGCATATATGAAGCAAAAAATGTGTCTGTATTAGTATCTTATTTATTTCTTTTACGTTGGAGTCTGTTTACTTTAGTCTGTTTACTATCTATATAATTGGTGCTAACAATAGGAATTCAGGATTTTTTTTTTTATATGTTAGTATCCTTGTCCTTCCCTATCCCTCCTCCCTATCTTTATCTCAGTCCTTGTAGTACAAATACAAATACAATATTTATATAGATATGGGGACAGGACCTCAAGTACCTATACCTCAGGCTCTGTATGCTATAACTAAGTAAATATAGTCACACTTGGTATTATTCTCTCTCTCTCTCTCTCTCTCTCTCTCTCTCTCTCTCTCTCTCTCTCTCTCTCTCTCTCTCTCTCTCTCTCTCTCTCTCTCTCTCTCTCTCTCTCTCTCTCTCTCTCTCTCTCTCTCTCTCTCTCTCTCTCTCTCTCTCTCTCTCTCTCTCTCTCTCTCTCTCTCTCTCTCTCTCTCTCTTTAACCTATACCTTCATCCACAAAGCCTTCCCACGTACACGCCACACTCCATCAAAATACCAAACTTTCACAACACTGCTACCTCATGTGTTATCTTTATTTTTCTAGACTAATACTAAATTACCCGAGGATCTTATTATTTCACAAGCAAGTTCATTTTTTCTGTCGTGCGTTAGAAGATTTAGTGGTTTAGGGAAATGGATGAATTTGATTGTTGTTGTTGTTATTATTAGTATTATTAATATTATTATTATTATCATTATTGTCATGAACCCAGCATGACTGATGACTATATCGTTGTGGATGCGGATAATTTTTGGGCAGGAATTTGGAGTACATCTATGAGACCCCGCACCTTCACCTTCTACGTTAGCCACCCAACCTTATGGTGCGTCCACAGTTTCTCCACACTGGCAACAGAACAGGTTGGAAACACACAATACAACATAGTAGGCAACAAGTTGTGAAGGCGGGAGTGATTCAATGTTGTAGACATGTTGGTACTGATGTTTAGGCGATATGTTGGCAACACCGGTGTGGACGAGTCAATGTCGGGGGAGATATCTGGGCAGACACACAGAAACACACCAACAGTGACGGCATCTGGTTCACTGGTTGTTGGCCTACTTAGGAGAAAACCATGGTGTGGATGAGGGAACAGACGGTACAATTAATCTATTGTTACCACGGACACACTTTGCTCTGGGATCTTACCCATACATATTCTATATAAACATGACATGACCTTCACGTCCCCAGAGACCAGTGTGGACGGCCTCACAAAGTCTACTCTTGTTGCCAACATTTCGCCAACATTGTAACCCTCAATGTCTCTTACATTGTCTCTAGACATGTCTCCAAATGTCGGCTGTTGTGTTTCCCGCAGTGTTTTCACTTGTCTGTAGACAAAATGTTGCCAGTGTGGACGCACCCTAACCCTCCTTGTAGCCTTGTAGGCCTTACATACTTATACTGTCTTTTTTCATTTACAACGAAAATGTTACTAAGAAAAATTATTTGTAATGAAGAGAACTGTATAAAAAGACATGAAAAAATATATCTAAGAATTAAATTTAAAACAGCAAATATTGTGCAAGCAAAGTTGCTAACTTTCTATTGCACTCAAAGAAACAGAACACTGTGACTGTATATGAGTGTATACAGAAGGCTACACAGTCACCATCTAAAATGTTGTCTGTCCCTCCTCCTGCCCTGCCCTATATCTCTAAACACATTGTTATGTAACATTGAAAGAAATCAATGCAAGGTAGAACATTTTAGTTGATAATTAAGTAAATATTCTTCAACTTTGCAAACTCTGTAGTGTATTGTATATCCCCCACATCCTCTTTGTGTGGTGCAGATGCAGATCCTGATGCGGATATTTATTTCATGGCAAATGCACATGCGGATGTTTAATTAATCACGAGCGCGGATGTGGATATCCGATACATCTCTACTCCACACACACACATCTATATTTTTCCCTGTCTCAGCACTCAGCCTCACCCATCTCTCTCTCCCCACACACAGCTGTACGTGTCGTCTGAGTTCCGCTTCAACACGCTGGCAGAGTTGGTGCACCACCACTCGCAGCACGCCGACGGCCTCATCACACAGCTGCTCTACCCGGCGCCCAAGCGGAACAAGCCCACCGTGTTCGGCCTGACCCCTGGTGCGTGTGTGTGCGTGTGTGTTTTAGAGTATATGTGTGTGTGTGTGTGTGTGTTAGTTTTAGAGTATATGTGTGTGTGTGTGTGTGTTTTAGAGTATATGTGTGTGTGTGTGTGTGTTGTGTGTTTTAGAGTATATGTGTGTGTGTGTGTGTGTGTTTTAGAGTATGTGTGTGTGTGTGTGTTTTAGAGTATGTGTGTGTGTGTTTTAGAGTATGTGTGTGTGTGTGTGTGTATGTTTTAGAGTACTATGTGTGTGTGTGTGTGTGTGTGTTAGAGGGTATGGAAGATAGAGAGAGAGAGAAGTAACAATAATGCACATAGGCTTAGAATGAATAACTCCCTTAATCATGTCTGTCATCCCTTTAAACCATAAGTCACAACCTTCCTGTAATCCCAACATTCCCCTATAGACCTTTAAAACCCCAACAAACCCCCTCCCCCCCAACCAGCATGATATCCATAACAAGATGTGGTGTTGTAGGAAATAATCTCTGGACGTCACTAAACAAAAAACCCGTCACACTTACGTCACACTTACGTCACACGCCAACAAAATTTTTACCTTCGTGGGACGACATAAAAAAAATAAAACGTCACACACACGCCACCAAACCTTTTTTTTATCTTTGTGCGGCGACGTCAAAAAAAAAAAAAAACGTCACACACACACACACACACACACACACACATGCCAACCAACCTTTTTACGCAACATAGTCAAAGAATCGCTGTTTAACGGGCAGAGTATTTCCATCAACGCCACGTATTTCAGATGTCGTGCCGTCCTCTCGCCCCACAGAACCCGACGAGTGGGAGATCGAGCGCACGGACATCGCCATGAAGCACAAGCTGGGCGGAGGGCAGTATGGGGATGTGTACGAGGCCGTGTGGAAGAGATACAACATATGCGTGGCGGTGAAGACTCTGAAGGTAGGTCCCCTTGTGGTAGTAGCTGTAGAAGTAGCATTGGTTGTTATAGTAGAAGTATATAGAAGAGATACAACATATGCGTGGCGGTGTAGACTCAAGGTATGTCCCCTGTTGTGGTAGTAGTAGCTGTTGAAGTAGCATTGGTACAGGGTAGAACAAGAAGTAACGGATTTAAAAAGGAAATAGGGAGAAACTGGTTCACAAATAGGGTGGTGAATGATTGGAATGGACTCTGTCGTCAGGTAGTTAGTGCGGAGTCCATAGGGAGCTTTAAAAGGAAGCTGGATGGGGATGAAAGGTGGATGTAGGTAGTGTTAAGTAGCAGGAACTAGAACGTGTAAGTCTCGCGGCCTCTTGTAGCTTCCTTATTTTCTTATGTTCTTAGTTCTTTTCATCACCATTACCATCATCACCACCAGATTCCATCACCTTTACCATCATCATCACCAAATTCCACCATTATTACCATCACCACCAACAAATTCTATCACCTGTACCATCACCACCGCCAGCCACTCACCCCACCTTCTGTCCACCCCTACAGGAGGACACCATGGCTCTTAAGGACTTCCTGGAGGAGGCCGCTATAATGAAGGCCATGAAGCACCCTAACCTGGTCCAGCTCCTCGGGGTGTGCACGCGGGAGCCGCCCTTCTACATCGTGACGGAGTTCATGACGCGCGGCAACCTGCTGGACTACCTGCGGGTGTGCAGCCACGAGGAGGTGAACGAGGTGGTGCTGCTGTACATGGCCACACAGGTCGCCTCTGCCATGGAGTACCTGGAGGAGAGGAACTTTATACACAGGTACTGACTTGGGTGTGAGTGTGAAGTGTTAGGAAGGGAGGGAGAGAGAGGGAAATAGACGGACAGATAGAGAGACAGACAGACAGACAGACAGACAGACAGACAGACAGACAGACAGAGATAATTAGATAGACAGACACACAGACAGACAGAGAGATAATTAGATAGATAGACAGACAGACAGACAGAGAGATAATTAGATAGATAGATAGACAGACAGAGATAATAAGATAGACAGACACACAGACAGACAGAGATAATTAGATAGACAGACAGACAGAGATAATTAGATAGACAGACAGACAGACAGAGAGAGAGAGATGCTAGGATTTACTCATGCACAAAAGAGAGAGGAAGAGGGAGAGATGCCAGGAAAGCAGACAGAGAGAGAGAGAGAGAGAGAGAGAGAGAGAGAGAGAGAGAGAGAGAGAGAGAGATGCTAGGATTTACTCATGCACCAAACAGAGAGGAAGAGGGAGATATGCCAGGAAAGAGTAATTAGGTTATATATATGTATACTGAAGTTGGCACAGATACACAGGTACAGGAGGAATACTCAAAATCTGAATGAAGAAATTGAGTCTATTTACATATCTTACAATGAAACATACTTAAAACTGACACACTTAAATCCATGCATTGAATTTCTAAAGGTTGAAGGTGAAGAATACAGGTAATAGGCAGGAAGGAGGGCGAGTAACCTGATATGTAAGGGTGACCTGGTCTGGGTGGGAGGGAGAGTGGGGTGTGGGTGGGAGGGAGAGTGAGGGTGTGGGTGGGAGGGAGAGTGAGGTGTGGGTGGGAGGGAGGGTGAGGTGTGGGTGGGAGGGAGGGTGGGAGGGAGGGTGGGGTGTGGGTGGGAGGGAGGGTGGGGTGTGGGTGGGAGGGAGGGTGGGGTGTGGGTGTCAGTGTACAGTAACAACATGACCAGGACAAGGAGTTAGAGAGTGAGGGGAAAAACAAGCTGTGTAACCCGTCTGAAACAGGTCCTTGTGCAGAGTGGCCGGGTAACAAAATCACAGCAGTCAGGAGTCAAGTCACTTCTTTATCAGCTGACCTTTACCTTGTACCCTTTTAGTGACCTTTGTGACCTTTAGTGACCTTTAGTGTAAGTTATTTGTTTATCTGAATCCTTATTTGTAGTTTATTTTAGTATGATAGGAGATAAATAAAGGCCTGCATAATAAATAGTAAAAATTCTGACCACTAAAAATACCACTAAAAATACCACTAAAAATAATAGAAGGTAAAAAAAATAGTGAAAAACACCTTTCATAAAAAACTATAAAAAAATTACCACTAAAAATACCACAATTTTTTTCTTCTCATAACAAACAGTAAAAAAAATTACCACCAAAAAAAAAAAAAAAAAAAAAAAAGTAAAAAATGAGAAAGTGGAACCAGACCAACCAGAAATCCACTTCAACTATGTGTAATCCACCCACATAAAACACCTCCACCATCATAGAACAAAACCTCGTACACTCTCCACCCACCTAGAAAACCTCCACACCACAAATCTGGGGGTGCTAGGAAAGGGGTTAGGAGTGTATAGGGATAAGGGAGAGTGGACTAGAATGAGGTGTTTGTGTTTAGATGACCATTATCTGACTCTTTCATCCCCTTCACTGCTAAACTCTGTAACTCTCTTTCTCTTTCTATTTTTCCTCCTTTCTACAACTAAATTTTTTCAAGAGGAGTAATACAAGACACCTGAACTAAATTGTCCCACCTACCCTTTTTATATTCTCTTACTGTCTTCTTTATTTATTTACTTACTTACTGGCAATTTAGTGGGCTGTTTGTTACTTTTTTTTTTTTTTTGCCCTTAGCCATTTGTGATAAAAAAAAAGAAAAGTGATGGAGAAAGGGTTTTTGGGGTGAAGTGGTAAAGAAGAAAAGGGTCTAAGGTCTTGTAGGTCTTGCTCAAAACCTCATGCACTCACCCTCACTCCCTCACTCTCCGCAGGGACTTGGCGGCGAGGAACTGCCTGGTGGGGGAGAACCATCTGGTGAAGGTGGCGGACTTTGGCCTGGCGCGGCTCATGAGGGACGACACCTACACAGCGCACGCCGGGGCCAAGTTCCCCATCAAGTGGACGGCGCCGGAGGGTCTCGCCTATAATAAATTCTCTACTAAGGTGAGGAGGGAGAGGCGGAAGGAGAGAAAGTGAGGAGGAGTTAGGGATATAAAAAAAAAGGTAAATAAGATAGGAAAAAAAGTAAAGCTAAATAAATAGATAATACAAAATAGAATAAATAAAGATGAAAAAAGGTAAAGAAGGAAAATGTCGTTAATGTTAGAGGAGGAGTTTTTTTTATAGCAAGTGGACATTGTTTGAGAGAGTGTAGCTTCCTTATTTTCTTATGTTCCTATGTGTTAGAAATATGATAGAAAAGAATAGATAGAAGGAAGAAAGGGAGGAGAAGGAGAAGATTATATAAATGGTAGTTGTTTGAGAAGAAGAATGGAAAACGTAGAAGAGAACCATGGAAAACGTAGAAGAGAACCAAGTTAGTGTAGGAAAATGAGGAGGGGAAGAAAGAAGGGTAGAGAGGAGGAGGAGGAAATGAGAGCGTGGTTTGTGGAGGAAGAAGTGGCCGGAGGGATTTGTATCAAGGGAACTATACCAACAATAGGAATCAGGTTAAAGAATAGAAAGAGAAGGAGAACATTGAGGTGAAGAAAGGGTTATTGAAGAAAGGGTAGCTATTGAAGAAAGGGTAGCTATTGAAGAAAGGGTAGCTATTGAAGAAAGGGTAGTTATTGAAGAAAGGGTTATTGAAGAAAGGGTAGCTATGAAGAAAGGGTAGTTATTGAAAGAAAGGGTAGTATTTAAGGGAAAGGTAGTTATTGAAGAAAGGGTTATTGAAGAAAGGGTAGTTATTGAAGAAAGGGTAGTTATTGAAGAAAGGGTAGCTATTGAAGAAAGGGTAGTTATTGAAGAAAGGGTAGTTATTGAAGAAAGGGTAGTTATTGAAGAAAGGGTAGTTATTGAAGAAAGGGTAGTTATTGAAGAAAGGGTAGCTATTGAAGAAAGGGTAGTTATTGAAGAAAGGGTAGTATTGAAGAAAGGTTTGTTATTGAAGAAAGGGTAGTTATTGAAGAAAGGGTTTGTTATTGAAGAAAAGGGGTAGTATTGAAGAAAGGGTAGTTATTGAAGAAAGGGTAGTTATTGAAGAAAGGGTTATTGAAGAAAGGGTAGTATTGAAGAAAGGTAGTTTTTGAAGAAAGGGTAGCTATTTAAGAAAGGGTTTGTTATTGAAGAAAGGGTAGTTTTTGAAAGAAAGGGTAGTTATTGAAGAAGGGTAGTTATTGAAGAAAGGGTAGTTATTGAAGAAAGGGTAGCTATTGAAGAATGGGTAGTTATTGAAGAAAGGGTAGCTATTGAAGAAAGGGTAGCTATTGAAAAAAGGGTAGTTTTTGAAGAAAGGGTAGCTTTTTGAAGAAAGGGTAGTATTGAAGAAAGGGTAGCTATTGAAGAAAGGGTAGCTATTGAAGAAAGGGGAAATTATTGAAGAAAGGTAGTTATTGAAGAAAGGGTAGATTTAAGAAGGGTAGTTATGAAGAAAGGGTAGCTATTGAAGAAAGGGTAGCTATTGAAGAAAGGGTAGTTATTGAAGAAAAGGGTAGTTATGAAAAAAAGGGTAGTTATTGAAGAAAGGGTAGCTATTGAAGAAAGGGTAGTAATTGAAAAAAGGGTAGTTATTGAAGAAAGGGTAGTTATTGAAGAAAGGGTAGTTTAGAAGAAAGGGTAGTTATTGAAGAAAGGGTAGTTATTGAAGAAAGGGTAGTTATTGAAGAAAGGGTAGTTATTGAAGAAAGGGTAGCTATTGAAGAAAGGGTAGTTATTGAAGAAAGGGTAGTTATTGAAGAAAGGGTAGCTATTGAAGAAAGGGTAGTTATTGAAGAAAGGGTAGTTATTGAAGAAAGGGTAGTTATTGAAGAAAGGGTAGTTATTGAAGAAAGGGTAGTTATTGAAGAAAGGGTAGTTATAGAAGAAAGGTAGTTATAGAAGAAAGGGTAGTTATTGAAGAAAGGGTAGTTATTGAAGAAAGGGTAGTTATTGAAGAAAGGGTAGTTATTGAAGAAAGGGTAGTTATAGAAGAAAGGGTAGTTATAGAAGAAAGGGTAGTTATTGAAGAAAGGGTAGTTATTGAAGAAAGGGTAGTTATTGAAGAAAGGGTAGTTATTGAAGAAAGGGTAGTTATAGAAGAAAGGGTAGTTATAGAAGAAAGGGTAGTTATTGAAGAAAGGGTAGTTATTAGAAGAAAGGGTAGTTATTGAAGAAAGGGTAGTTATGAAGAAAGGGTAGTATAGAAGAAAGGGTAGTTATAGAAGAAAGGGTAGTTATTGAAGAAAGGGTAGTTATTGAAGAAAGGGTAGTTATAGAAGAAAGGGTAGTTATTGAAGAAAGGGTAGTTATTGAAGAAAGGGTAGTTATAGAAGAAAGGGTAGTTATTGAAGAAAGGGTAGTTATTGAAGAAAGGGTAGTTATTGAAGAAAGGGTAGTTATTGAAGAAAGGGTAGTTATAGAAGAAAGGGTAGCTATTGAAGAAAGGGTAGTTATTGAAGAAAGGGTAGTTATTGAAGAAAGGGTAGTTATTGAAGAAAGGGTAGTTATAGAAGAAAGGGTAGTTATTGAAGAAAGGGTAGTTATTGAAGAAAGGGTAGTTATTGAAGAAAGGGTAGTTATTGAAGAAAGGGTAGTTATAGAAGAAAGGGTAGTTATTGAAGAAAGGGTAGTTATTGAAGAAAGGGTAGTTATTGAAGAAAGGGTAGTTATTGAAGAAAGGGTAGTTATTGAAGAAAGGGTAGTTATTGAAGAAAGGGTAGTTATTGAAGAAAGGGTAGTTATTGAAGAAAGGGTAGTTATTGAAGAAAGGGTAGTTATTGAAGAATGGAAAGGCTACAAGGCAGTGCATTTTTTAACATCCTAACTGGGCGACCAAAATGTCTCCCAGTGATGGAAAACTGTCGCCCAGTAAGAACAATGTTAAGCTACTGGGCGACTAAAATTTGTTCATAAAAAATCCTTCCTGGATACAATGGTTCGTCTTACCAGTGTGTGTTAGATCCAGAAGTGCACTCTTATTACTGCATAGGATCTTTATTTATACACATCATACAACAGGGTGAAGTTGATGTATCCAAAAACTATATTTTAACAGGTAGGCCTTTACCTTTCTGGATATCCAAAGAATGTCGCCCAGTAAGATTTGCTTAAAAATGCACTGGTACAAGGGGAGGAACAAAGATAGAGAGGACTGAACAAATAACAGTAAAGAGAATAGGACTGTTTACTAAGTCTATAAACAAAACAAAACAAAAATAGTCTTGCTCACAGTATTTTCCTCCCCCGCCTCCTCCTGCAGTCTGACGTGTGGGCGTTCGGCATCCTGCTGTGGGAGTTCGCGACCTACGGAGTCTCGCCGTACCCTGGCGTTGACCTGACCAACGTGTATCACCTGCTAGAGTCTGGGTACAGGTGAGCTGAAGCATCCCTCCCTCGTCACCTGTCCTCCTGGCGTTATTTATTTCATTCAGTACAAAAAGTTATTGCTATTCATATACACGCAGATGAATTGAGATAGTTGGAAGCGTATCATCAGCAATCTAACCTCATAAGATATTATGGGAAAATCTGAAGTTAAACAGAAAGTAGAAAAAGAAGAATATATGCAGATGAATTGCTTAGACAGAGAAGGTCTTTTTTTCAGTTTTCATTTAGGTATCTAGGAAAAGACGAGGTTGTATATGGAAGAGATTAAGTAACACGATGGAAAAATATATGATAGCAAGAAGACAGAATGACTTTTTTACAGTTTTCATTTAAGTATCTGGGGGAAAAGGCAAGGTTGTATATGGAAGAAATTAAGTAACAGTAGAAAAACATATGAGAGCTAAAGTACCTATGGCAATGAGGCTCAAAAATATAGAAAAAAAACACATGGCAGCTATAGTAGAAGATTTTTAGACAGACAGACAAGGCTTTTTTTCAGTTTCATTGAAGTACCTGCAGAAAAGACAAGGTTGTGCAGGGAAGAAATTAAGTAACAATATAAAAAGATATGACAGCTAAAGGACCTATAGTTTTAATGCCCCAAAACATTATAACTATAGCTACTTTCACAATCATATCTTTTTCTTTTATTACTTAATTTCTTCCCTACACAACCTTGCCTTTTTCTGCAGATACTTAAATGAAAACTGAAAAAAAGCCTTGTCTGTCTGTCTAAAAATCTTCTACTATAGCTGCCATATGTTTTTTTTCTATATTTTTGAGCCTCATTGCCATAGGTACTTTAGCTCTCAATGTTTTTCTACTGTTACTTAATTTCTTCCATACACAACCTTGCCTTTTTCTGCAGATACTTAAATGAAAACATAAGTGCCGCCAGTACTAACACGTCCTCTCACACCCCAGGATGGACTGCCCCCAAGGGTGTCCTGTGCGGGTGTACGAGTTGATGAAGCAGTGTTGGCTGTGGAGCCCAGGCGACCGGCCCACCTTCTCCCACATCCACCACGCACTGGAGACCATGTTCCAGGAAACCTCCATCACCGAGGGTACGTCCGAGGGTGTCGGGGCGGGAGGAAGGGAGGGTTTGGGGCTTATGAGTGTGTTGTTTATATATGTTTATCAGCTGAGTATTTTGTATGTGTACAAATACCTAACTTCCAACCGTGCTCAGTATATAAAGTACAATAAGGATGATTTTGTGACTTAGATAATGATGTATGTATGGTTTATATGTAATGGTTGTTGTTGTTGTGGTTGCAGAGGTTGAGCAGCAGCTTGCAGCGGGGGGCGGCAGGAAGGTGAGGGGGGCGCCGTCAGGGCCTCACCAGTCCTGGGGGGCCGAGGACCTCCCCACCAGCCCCAGGACATCCTCCTCCAGGCAGTGAGTTACCTTATGATCATGTACCCAGTAGTGTACAGGGCATTGGCAGTACTCCCGTGGTCCTGTCACCTTATCTATATTTATCCTGTTTTTATTTTGATTGATGGACATCCTTGCCACTGTGACATCCTCTACAGTGGCGCCGCCAGCACATTGTGACTGTGGGGCCAAGAATTTAGTGTAGGGTGGCCATGGCATAACCATTTCAATAAATGGTTACATTTTCATGAAATCTTTGACTCAGTTCTGGGGTGGCCAATGAGATTTCAGATTGAGAGCTAATGAGATTTTTAGGTCAGCCCCAAGATCCGCCACGGGGCACCCTACCAATGTTCGCAGTCACCGTGCTGAGCAGTGCACCGTGTGGTGCTTGTAGAGGTAGGAGGGGAAAATGAAACCCCTAGCTGCCTAGGGACCCCTGGAACCCTAGGCATCGCGATAGCAAAAAATCTAACCATTCGCCTGCGAAACTTTGTGTATTTATGTATATATCTTCGCTTTCTTCAAACAAAATGCAATATCCAAGTCCGAGACGAACCATTTCACTTTGTGTATAACTTGTGCCAAGAGGCAAATAGTCCAGGTTATAGACTTATACGGAAATGGTTGGAGTTTGACCTTTGTGTAAACCCATGGAATGACTCACTGAAATGGTAGTAAGCAAGCCAGAGACTCCACCAACTATGTTACATATAGAACTCAACTCAACCCAGAGTCCAGTGTACGTGAGGTATATTCCGAGAGAGAGTGTGTACCGGATTATGTTAGACGGGCGTTCACGAGGCTAAGTTTAATGTCTCCTAATCTAAAGATAGAATCAGGAAGGTGGAACAGAGTGCCTCAAGACCAGCGAGTGTGTCGGTGTAACGCAGGACAGGCACAAACGCGGCACCGGGTTCTATGGAGCGTCCACTTGGGGATCGACTACGCCACAGATTTCCATGCTTATACTTGGAGGATTTAAATACGTTATGGAGAGATGAGGAACGTATAAATGGTTTGTGTTAACATATCTATGAAGTTGGGAGAAAACATAAGGAATAAACACTGAAAAATTATACTTATTAATGTATTTTCTGGTTTTGTGTTGTGTTGTGGTTGTTATGTGACCTGTAGCTATTGATGACCTTTAGCGTGTTTATGTTCATGATGGTATTAATGTACAAGCTAAATGACTTTTTAAATTGGACTGTTTAGGAATGTAAGTTGAACTGTAAGGCATTAGTATGTAGGTAAATGGTCAATAAACATGTCTATTTATCTATAGGTGCGCGAAACTTGAGATGGGGAATATTTAGAGGTGCCGCTAAACCTTGTCTTCGCGAACCAAGACGCCGCAAAACTTGGTGCACATCTGTAATTTAGCGCAATATTTATGTAATTTCTGTAATAATACTTACCAAATTTAGTTCCATTTATTAGTGTGTTTATCCCCCAAAATTCTTCACTTTTATACATCGTCTCAGGTATTTCGTAAACAATCACATCTTATTTTCATTACTTGCCCTTTGAACCATGATTTGAGGAGCTCTTATTATATTTCTTATTATTAATTTATTTTAAGGTTTTTTCATTCCAGTAAGCCGTAATTTACGTCGTCGTGATATCTGTGTTGTGGTGCTCTAAAGGTTCCCACCGTCATGTCGTCACTTCCGCCGCCACGTACAGTAAACCCTCGCTCTAACGAACCAATTGGGGGAAGGAGGTGACGTTATATCCGAGGAATCTGAACTTTTCGCATATTCGAGGGATTCAAACTTTGTTCGTTATGCGAGGTGAAACTTTGCTATTTCCGACCATTTCCGTGTATGATGAACTTTGATCGTTACATTAGATGAAAGGCAGGCAACGTGGTGAGGCACGATCAGGTGGTTAGAATCGGGCGGACAAAGCTAGACTGATCGGGTGGAACAGTATGGCGTGGGTGAGTGGGAAATTTACCCAATGAAGTGTTTGTTGTTCTAGAATTTTGTTCATGTGCTCGCCCAGAGTGTAGTGCAGGTATCCACCGGTGGGACCGTTGAATGCCTTATGGTAGCAATCGTGGAATCTATGATTTTAGTTTTTGCCATTTTAACGTGAAACTAATATTCCTAGAGGAAACATAAATAGGGAAACCAATGTGAGGCTTGAAGTGTCCTGCCTGTTTTAATGATCAGTAGATCCAACAACTTCATATATTTGGGAAATAAGTAATATTTAAAAAATTATTTAGAAAAGTGTCATTTTCTCAATCAAATACAACCCGATTGCGTTTTTGTGTTGCTGAAATGAAAGTCTTTGATCTAATTTATGATCAAATTTCATTATTTTCATTATTTTTTCAAATAACATTAATTAATTTCATTGATGACCATCTGGTCGTCACCAGTAACCCTTCCTCCCCTCGCCCCTCCCGCAGAAGGAGTAACAAGAACAAACACAACACCCTGGAGGAGGGAAGCAGCCCCAGCCTGTCGCGGGAGGTTCGCACCGGCCCGGGCATCCTCTCGGCGCGCTCCACGGTGGTACAGCTGCGCCGCGCCACCAACAAGAAGGGCAAGCAGGCGCCCGCACCGCCCAAGAGGACCAGGTGGGTGGCTGTCAGGCTTGTGTCTCCTCTCAACACCCACACCACCACTTTTTGCTACACCACCACCCACACCACTCTTTGCCACACCGTAAGATCCTGGGAGGTCAGGGGCTAATGTGGGAGATTCATGATCATAGCACAGCATTCATGACGCATTCATGACCACAACCCACCCACACCACCACTTTGCCATGCCAGACACCAAACCATACAAGAATAAAAAGAGTAACAATGCCTTTTTCTTGGTTTTGAGATAAGAATATGAAAAGTAACAAGTCCTTTATCTTGCTTTTGAGACAAGAATAGGAAGAGTAACAATGCCTTTCCTTGCCTCCCTCATAGCTCGTTCCGGGACAGCACCTGCACCGACCAAGACCTTCCCGGAGGAGGTGCCGCCGATGACCTCAATGAATTCAATGGTATAGACAAAATCTTTGAAGGTATCCGGTCTCCGCCCTGTCCTTTCCTCTCTGCCTTCTTGCTGTCTCTCTTTACTTTTGTCTTGCCTGAGGGACAGTATGAGGTGGGAGATTCAGTTGTAGCCGCGAGCCAGCCACATGTAGAGCATAGTGCTGTGTATAGAGCTAATGTAGGTAGAGGTAGAGGTGTAGAGGAGGGTAAAGAGTAAGTGAAGGATCATCTGTACAGTTGGAATACAGACCGAAGTTTTGAGTGATACGGAATATGAACGTAGGTAGACTCGCCACACGGTAAATTGGCGAAAATCAGGCCCCTTCACTCCCCCCCCCTTCCAAAGCACGGGATTGGCTGAGGTGTTGGGTGAGAATGCCTTACTCCAAGCTCCACCCTAAAGCCCCAACACCCGAACACCTCAGCCAATCCCGTGCGTTCGGAAGGGGGGAGTGACGGGAACCCCATTTTCGGCAACTTAACGTGCGGCGAGTATAGTTGTACGGTGATTCAGTGTGCTGTAGCAACTAACTCTATCTGCATTCTGACAAATTTAGAACAGCTTTTTTGTTTATATATATGAAAAGCTTTGTTCCCTGAGATAAGCATGTAACAGAAGCAGCCCGTGTTGGGAATAGTATAGGTGGAGGGAGAGTGTAGCAAATCATGTACACTAGAGAGCTGTACAGAGGAATGACCAGCGTGTGTGTGCATGTGGGGAGGGTGTGCCTGTAAGCTTGGAGTCTGGGATCCTTGGTTTGGGACAGCATGGATTCAGTGGTTAAATTAATGTGCAGGAAAATGTAGATTGATTGGTGGTCTTTGCATCAGGGGAACTGGTTTACTTCCTGCCCAACCAAACTTACAATATTCACTTTATCTGGAAATGATCAAGTCATGTATTGATGTATATACGTAGATCAACGTGGAGAATCAGTCGAGCACCTTACCGTTAGTGTACATACATAGTGAGTAGGTGATTTGACATGGAATTTGTAGCTAACATAAAAAAATTTAACGGGAGTGTTTATACTTACAATTGATAATGCATTTGATTAATCCATTTGTTTGGGAAGTGTAGGGTTACGGGAAACTATAGTGTACCGTTTATTAATTCACCGACACTGTATTACTAACAATTCTGCTTGACGAGGTAATTGGGTTGTGTATATGAATTTTGGAGAAGCCACAGCCCTGTAATTAGCCAACTCTACAGAAAATGACCTGTACAGACAAACCTTACCTCCCTCCCTCCCTCCCTCTCTCTCTCTCACTCTCCTCCGTCTTTCCCAATCTCTCCTTTCACCCTTCCCTTCTCCCTCCTTATAAATTTCTTCCTCCCTCGGTTTGCAATGTTGTGTTGTGTTGTGGCGCTCCCTTCCCTCGTGTTCAGCTTTTCTCTCCTTCCTCCTTGGTTTCCTAACTTGTATGATATTGATGGTAAGTGATTCTCAAGTGTTGATGACCTTCTGGGATGTATGTTGTTGTTCTTACAATGAGGGTGTGAATGGGTGGCTGCCTAATAATTCACCAAAGTATTGTTATTCTTTTTATTCTTAGGTTTCTTTCATTAAATTGTCATGTCAAAAAAAAAAAATTCATATAAAAAAATGTCTGTCTAAGATTTGTGATTTAGGAATTGAAGTTACCTACTGGACTTGCAAGAACTCTTCCCTCAAACAGAATAGTATTTGACTCATTTCTTTTATAACTATGTAGCATACCAGTAAACAGTCCCTTAAAAACAGTCCCTAACAGCTAATTAGCTGTCCTTATAAGACTTATCAGTCCCTAACAGCTAATTAGCTGTCCTTATAAGACTTATAAGCCAGCAATCAGTCCTTTAGCAGCTAGTTAGCAGTCCTCATAAGACTTATAAGCCAGCAATCAGTCCTTTAGCAGCTAGTTAGCAGTCCTCATAAGACTTATAAGCCAGCAATCAGTCCTTTAGCAGCCTAAGAGTAGTGTGTGGAAGCGTTCCCCTAACAAGTGTGTGGTGTGCAGGCATCCAGCGGGACTTGGCAGACTTGGCGAGCAGCAACGACGCAGAGAGTGAGAGTGAGCTGAGGGAACGCACGCCGGACACGGAGGACTCGGGCGCCCAGTCCCTGCCAGCCACTCAGGGCCTGCCCACCACCCACTCCACCTTCAGGATAGAGCCTCCACACCTCCAGTCCTTCAGGTAGGGCGGGGAGGGTGTATTTGCCTTCATAGAGGGAGAGGATCACCCTTTGTCTTGGGTCAGGGGGAAGACTAAGATAGGCAATCATGTTTCATATATGCACATATTTGTAGTTTTCTTGACTCAGGTGACACACAAGTAAGTCAGTATTCAAACACATCACTGCTTCCTTGCACACCCACTGACACTGCCTCCCTACAGACAAAAGGCGTCGGTAGGCATGAGGGACTCCAAGGGTGAGCGCCTGCGTCGCGGCCGCCTGGAGAAGTGTGAGAGCCAGAGTGGCGGCCTGGGCAGCAGTGGTCGGCACCTGACCGTGGCGGCGCTGGAGGTGCACAACGTGAAGCGCGCCATCAACCGCTACGGCACGCTGCCCAAGGGTGCCAGGATTGGGGCCTACCTGGAGTCCCTGCGCCAGAGTGGGTTGTCCCAGGGAGTGCCGCCCCCTGCTGAGGACCATGCCCCCCAGGACCACACCCAGGCAGGGGAGGGAGACGAGGCAGGAGAAGGGGAGGACAAAAGTGGTCTGGCCATGATTAGAAGTAACTCCACCCAGGGAGGCTTCCCGCCTCAGTCCCCCATCATCACACGGCTCAGTCCACGGCCGCCGGGCCACCGCGGGGACCGCCGCACCAAAGAACCCAGCCTGGCAGATCTGGAGTTTCCACCGCCGCCTCCTGACCTGCCGCCGCCTCCTGAGGATTTCATGGAAGAGACGCCAGGAAGCTCCTTGGCACATTTCAGGGCAGAGTTTCCTGCTCCCCCGGGCTGCTCCCCGGAGGCCAGAAGGCGACCCGTGCCCCGTCCCGCCCCTTCGCCCCGCACCCGTCGGCGGGGGGAGGTTCATGCGGCCAGCCCCCAGCGTGCCGCCGCCCCCGTGGAGGAGGAGGGCGTAGAGTCTCCGCGGATGGAGCGGCCGACGCTCAGCGTGCAAAGATGGCGGCTAAAAGATGCAGAGCCTGACCGGCCACCCCTTAGGGCCAAGCCCAGCCTGGAGGCAGCGATGGACGGGGAGGCCGGGGCTCCGGGGGATGGCAGTCCTGCTGCAAGGTTTGGAGTGAGCCTGAGGCACAGAGACCAATCCTCAGACTCTTGTGACAGTGTGCGCTCCACAGAGAACCTGTCACCCCGGCCTGCCCCGCCGGGCCCTAAGGGACGGCCACGGCCCGGGCCACCACCGGCCAAGAGTCCCGGCTCGTCTTCTGCAGACACAGAGGGTCAGCAGACCCCGTCCTCCCCGGCAGGTGATGAGGGCACCACCCCCGGTGGTGTCAGTCCTCCCTCTGTGGATGCAGCGTCTTTGGTCTCCCGGGACGGCAGTGTGGAGGAAGAGAGCCTCGACCGCTCCCCTCTGGTCCACCTGCCAAGGAGGGGCTGGAGCTGAAACTAGTGGCTGAGCTGAGAGAAGAGGAGAGCCCCGCCCCCCTAGGGGAGGTCTCTTGTGGCCCAGGCCAGAAGGACCCAGCTATCCAGCTGGTCTCTGAACTCTTTGAAAGTCTGCGGCAGAAGGGTGGCAGGATAGCAGAGCCTTTGATACCGCCGCCGCCACACCTGGACAACGGCGGGCCAGTCCCGGACGAACCTGCCGGCCTACCGGAGGACAGTGACAGGCTGACCTTCAAGGCCAACCTGAAGAAGGTGAAGAGCCCCTTTGAGAAGAGTCCCGGCGAACGGGAGCAACGTAAGATCTACTTTAAGCCAAACCTGCGGCGCACCGACATAGCCCCCACGGCCACCCCCAAGGAGGATGGCGGCGGGCCCGAGGCTCCTGACCCTCACAGCGCCCTGATGGACGTGCGGGCAGGACTGAGGAAGACCAATCTTGTGAGGGAGCCTGAGGCCGCCACACAGGAGGAGGCGGCGGCAGCAGCGGCAATGGTACAGAGAGAGCAGCAACAACAACAACAACCACAGCAGCAGCAGAATGGCTTGTTGGTGGACACGTGGACGGAGGACGCAGGTGTTGAGGGTGAGGGTGGAGGGGAGGGCCGGGGCGATGTGATGAGTGAGAGTGTATCTAGTGTGGGTGGCCTGGTGGGTCCTGGGGGGGAGGTGGTGAAGGCTGTGCCGGGGGGAGAAGGGCTGCACGCCGTGCCTCCCGGGGATGACGAAGAGGCTAAGCGGTTCAGCTCCAGCAGCATCAGCAGCCTCAAGAAGCTGTGGGAGAAGCAGGAGTTGGCTGGTGAGAAGCCCCCAGCCCGGCCAGACCCCAACCAGACCAGCCCAAAGTATGCCCAGGGCGGTATCTACAAGCGGCCCGACCTGCCCCGTGCCTCCAGGGACTCCAACCCTGAGATCCTGGTGGCAGGCAGAACCCCAGAGGAGGATGGGAAGGTGGGGCGGCTGGAGAAGAGGCCCTGGCCACCACTAGGGGGCGCAGGGGGGGAGTCCGAGCCCCGGCCGGCTGACGGGAAGCCCTGCGTCCCCGTCAAGCCCGTCGGCAAGACCTTCAAGTTGCCACCGCCACCCGCTGGGGTGAAGCCTCCGCCGCCCAAGCCGGCGGGGATCTATGCCACGCCATCCATCATTCGGCCGCCGCCCGTGCCCGTCCTCTGCCTCAAGAAGGACGGCGCGGAGAACCGGCTGGCCAGCAGAGAACCTTCCAGTCCCACCACACCGGCTTCCACCACCACCACCACTGATGCCACAGTCTTCACAACCACCACCACTATTACCCCCACATCTGCTACTGCCAACACCTCCACCACAACTAGCACCACCACTGCCACCACCTCTCCTCCGCCAACCAGCATCCGGTCTTCCTCGCCCCCCACGGAGAAAGCGGCCCTCCAGGAGCAGGGCCAGGCAGCCGAGGCGGCCGTCTGTGAGCTGCGGTGTCAGGGGTCGCCGGCCACCGTGGCCGCCTGCATCCAGGTGGCCCAGCGGGTGTCTGCCTTCCACCGGGCGTGTGCCGGCTGCGTGGACGCCCTGTCGCCCCAGAGCCGCTTCCACGTGCGGGAGTCACTGGGCCGCCTGGAGCTGCAGGCGCGGCAGCTGCGCAGTGCGGGCGGCCGGGCCATCGAGCACAATGACAAGCTGTTTCTGGAGGTGGAGGCGGGCCTGAGGGACATCAGCGGTGCCCTCCACCGCTAGCACGCCGGCAGGTTGGGGCCGGGGGGGGGACGTCTGCTGGTGCTCTGTTACTTAAGGGAACTAAGGATGGGAACTCTGGACCAGTGGTGGAGGTGATTCTCAGCTATTTTTTATGAAAATGACTTGCATTTAGGTGTGGAGGTGCGCCCCAAGGCAGCTCGAAGCTATTGGGTCACCTCCGCAGACCCTCGGTGTACATTTTTTTAAACTTTCAGCATTTTACAAGTTTAACCCGTCATAACCTGACTGCTCACGAGAACACTGGAACCTATCTGTCACCTCTTCCAGGAAGGTGTTGTGTACATTGACTGGGTGTGGAGGCGTGTGTGTACGTACATGGCGTGTGTGTCGTGCATCTCGTGTACGTGTGCTGCTAATGGTCACAAAGGCACTGCACAGGCGTGGCCGAGGCTCACGCTGAGACTCCTGTACATTTTGTAAACAGCCTGGAAAACAGTGGCAGCTTTTCTGCACGTGAGGGTAAACTAACCATGTTGTTGGGAGTGTTAACCCAAGTGGAGAGGAGGTATAGAGGCGAGGTGGAAGCTGTGACAAGGACAAGCAGGCAGGAAGGGCAATCACCTCACTCCTTCTGGATCCTCCCGCTGTGTGGCTTGCAGGAAGGTGGTGTGTGCTGCTGCTGCTGTCTTTTGTATGAATACTAGTCTTGTGATTTACCGCTGCTGTGAGGATGTATTTGGAGGCAGCACTGGTGTCAATATTCTTTTTCTTTATTTTGGATTTTTTTAACAAGGGTGCTTATTTCCTACTGTCTCTGTTCGGTTCCTGGGGTGTGGGGAGAGGGGTGCAGGGGTGTCATGTCTTGCAGGGCTACCTGTATAGGGTCCAGTCTGTCTTTTTCCAAACTTTATAACAGGAAAACTTTGTCTCCTGTCTATGCCACTCTTCAAGGCAGTGTAGGTGGACACTAGGTAGCTTAAGTAGGCTGTTCAGACATTCAGGAAAGATATTATTCATTCAGGAACTATTTTATTCAGACATAAGACTTGTAAGTAATGCGGCAGCTGAAGGAACAGATCTTTGCCGTGAATGGTCGGTCGTGAATCATCTTGTGTTCGTTGAGAGGTCTTGAAGTGGTATCGTTGATGACTTGCCAAGTAGTGTTGGGAAAGACACTTGCTGGGGTTCAGTGGATGATTGGTGCGTGTGTGTGTGATGTAAGTGTGTGTGCTTGCTTGAGTGTTTGCATTTTTATTTGTCTTAGTGCAAGGAATACACTTCTCAGCTACCTGTCAGTGGAAACCTTGAGGCTGCTGCTCATCCATTCATCCTCCTTCTAACTCACACCCACACACCTACCTTTGCTCATTTCACTCACTCATTCATGGCTGCTCATGGGCTAGGGGAAGCATTACACTATTTATGAGTGTTTTCAGCGCATACCATAATTTGTCACGTACACAGCCAGGAGAGCGTGTGTGTGTGTGTGTACATAGTAGTGTGTGCAGCCCTGGGCCTCCCTTCCCTCATGCCTGAGGAGACGGCGTCGGTAGCCTTTTATATTTATCGTGTTGAAACATTGATGCGCGTCCACAGTTGACATGACAGCCACGTACTTACTGCGTTGGGCGGCGTGGCCACACCATGCTGGCGACGGGCACGGCCAGATGCTTGTGTGACCTGTGATACTCTTGTGTTCCCTGAGAATTCCATGAATGGCCTGGGTCAGCGTCACTGTGGTGGTGTCTGGACTCCTCCCTTGTTGCTGACTGCAGCCCCGCCACCCCAGAGAAACGTGTTCCTCCGCCTCCTTCCTTCGTGCCGAGGGTGAGGTGTCCTTTGAGCATTTGTTTCAAGTCATGCCTTGATTTTCCAAGGTGCAGCTGTGTTGTTAGTGTCGGGGTGAGTACCACTGTTGTCGTGTGGGAGGTGGTGGGCAGGAGTGTGGCAGTCTTTTTCCTTTTTAGATTGAACTTAAAAGTTTCCCTATTAATGACCTCACCCAAGGGACACAAAACTGGCAAGGCACTTTTGATATGAAATTATTGCTTTCCATTAAAGAGTACTGAAATCACTGACATTTCATGTGTCAGTGAGTGACTCAAACTTTCCATATTGGAAAGTGAAGCATTTGTAAGGGAGAGTTAATCTGTAACAGTCCTCCAGATGTAACATTTTGGACATGGAATTTTTTGTTGCCACTGAACATTATCAGGGCCTTGGATATTGTTCCAGCTGTTTCCAGTGCCTGTGTTCCTATACCTTAGTGTTGCCGTGAAGCCGCCGGCAGCCGCGTGGCCAGGCCGGCAGTCGTGCGCCCCGCCAGATCGCCGTGAAATTTGATGATAACCTTTGATATGGGCCGGAAGTCTTGCATTATTTTATCAAGTATTATTTTTGATCCTGCTGCTGTCAAGTTCCTCTCATGGTAAACATGTAAGATGTTTATAATACTGTAGGATTTGTTAAATCGATGTGAACACTGAAAACATTTTTGGTTTTCAGTGGCAGTCAGACCGCCTGGCTTGTTCACCCCGTGCAAACGGAGCAAAGCGGAGAACAAGTTTTTCATCCAGACGTAACATTTTTGTACGTGTCAGTTTTTAATGGATCATCGTGTAGGAGGGTTGTAAATAGGTTTTATTTGTAACTGTAAAGTTTTTTAATCAATACTCCTAAACATAGACCTGTATATAATCACTTATTTATTTTTAATCAAATACGGTGAAATTTTTATTGAAGCAATTATTTTCAGTGCAGCCTTGCTCCCTAGCTATCCCCGGGACAGCACTGTGGCGGCAGTGTTGGCGCCACGTGGCAGTCCCTGTAATGGGGCAGCTCCCCGGTCAGTTTTTTGCTATGACAGACAACCATCACTTTTGTACCATAACACCACTCCCACAGCTCTTCAGTGATGATCTAGTGAGGTAAGAACTTTTGTTCTCAACCTGTAGTCAAATATATATATATATTATATATACACCTTTGTGTAGAGTATATGTTACTGGGGTATGATCTTGTACATAGCCAGGCATGTGGTCAAGGGTCCATTTTGAAAAATGTTATCAAAGTCCTGAACCAAGAGAGAATCAAGCTGAGACAAGATATTGCCAAACTGATTCCTGTAACCTGTTATTGTCTGTCTGTGCTTGAGGACGGTAACCACTGTTTTTATAACTTATTGTTTGCCATTATTCTGTGATTATTTTCATCATGCTTTACTCCAGTCTTTGGTACCAACAATGGTATACTCACATTTTTATGAAACATATTTAATTATAATCAAATAAATGAAACTAGAAAATGTACAGTTTTGATAAAAAGTTTCTACATCTGAAGGGGAACAAATCAACCATTGAAAATAGGATTTTTATTACATACACTGCTAATCAATGCGTGTACATAATGTCATCCACTATTAATACTTTCACACAGTTATGCAGGACAGCTAAAAAATGCCTAGTAATTTAGGAATCTTCAACTCCGTCATAATGAACATAAGTCAGTAAGGTAAAATTAATGACACTCACTCGGGCGTTATAATTCTTAGCTGTGAGTAGATATTTACAGCGGCTGTACATTGTTGAGGGTTCACTATCACTACACAGTTACTTCAGCTGAAAGACGAGGCTCCTCTTTATATATTTCCACCTCTTACTCACAGTGTTGGGACCACAATGAGTCATAGTATGCCAGGCAACCCCCCCAGCCAGACCCTCAGTGCTGCAGGACTGTTGATCTGAGCAGACAGCCAAGTGACTGCTGGATTTGCCCCTCACTTCATCCTGCCATATGGGTGTCTTTGGAGCTCCACAACTCTACTTCTGCTGCCACCGCCGCCCTGGCACCCGGAAGCCTACAGGTGAAGGAAAGCTGGTGCCTTGGCGGTCACCAAGAACGAGGATTCTCTGTGGTACGTACAGCTCAAGATGTCGCCATCACACGTAGGGATATTTATGACCTCCAAAAAGTAACAGGTGGCATATCTCCTGTTACTGTTCCTGGAAGCAGTTTTGGGAGTAGAATGAAGAAAAAGATTTCTCCTAGGATCGACAAATTTTGTTTCACGTTTAAGAAGTTTGTCGATCCTCGAAGAAATCTTTTTCTTCATTCCACTCCCAAAACTGCTTCCAGGAACAGCAGCAGAAGGTGTACAGCCTGCTACTTTTTGGAGGTCATAAATATCCCCGCGTGTGATGGCGACATCTTGAGCTGCATGTACCACAAGGAATCCTCGTTCTAGCCGAGCGCCAAGGCACCAACTTTCCTTCACCTGTAGGCTTCTGGGTGCCAGGGCGGCGGTGGCAGCAAAGTAGAGTTGTGGAGCCCCAAAAGCACCAAAATGGCAGGATGAAGTGTAGGGGCAAATCCAGCAGTCACTTTGGCTGTCTACTCAGATCAACAGTCCTGCAGCACTGACGGTCTGACGGGGGGTTGCCTGGCATACTATGACTCATTATCATTCTCAACAATTATCATCACATAACCCTTGACTGAGATAAGTTTTGCTAAGCTCACCAGTAAATCCACAATGCCTCGACACATCTTGCATGTTGGCACCACCACCTTAAGTCTACTCACTTTTGATACTGGAAAACCATACAAAATAGCAATTTGGGCCTTTTACCTCTAGGTTTACACAGACAATAATGAATCAGGAAGTACAGTAGCTCTATCCTGACTAATGAACAACACAAAACTTTGCTGAAAACTGAATGGTTGATCAGAAAACAAAAGCCTACAAGTGTATGATTTAACACAATATTCTATCACTTTGTACTGCTACGCCCATCCAAGTCTGGGATTGTCCCTCACCATTCCACTGAAATTACTCCCTCTAACTACATACTCTTACCCACACCCCATACAAGTCTCACACACCATGACATGAAGTATGGTCCTGAAACATTCGCATAACACGTGCCGTCATCCACCACGAGCAACACTCACGGAGACATACTCGGGTCCTACAAGCCACAGTAGTCCTAAATGATTCTTACACTCCCAATTTAGCGGGAAAGGTGATGAGAAATACAGAATAAATCGGAAACACTTTATTTCTCTTCCATTTTGACTTGCCACCTTGAGAGGGAATGAAGGTCAGACGAGGAAGCACACCGTCTTGTACACCCTCGGGCAGCCCAGCCACCAAGCCCCGGGTTAACTTGTCAGATAAACTCACTGCTTCGGCCAGACTCTCGAACCCTACTCAGTGGCGGGTCATCCTTTGTTTTGATGTGTGACCAACCACAAAGAAGGGTTGTGGGTCTGGCTGGAGCAACAAGTTCATCGCTCATCAGCAAACCCGGACGTGAACCAATCCGTGGACCGGTTCACCAGGACCGGTGGCTGGGCGGTGGAGGGTGTACAAGATGCTGCACTGCCTCGTTTGAACATTCTCCCTGAATTCATAAAGTCAAAACGTTAGATAAACAAAGTGCTTCTGCTTCATTCCATCTTTTCTTACCACCTTCCCAACTCGTGTCTTATTCTTTTTTACTCCCACTTTAATTACTTATTCTCCATGAACTCTTGTCCTCAGCTTCAATATTTACACTTAACAGGTATCCAACTATTGACTGTTCCTATCCTCAACAGTCCTGCCTTACCCCCTAACCGACGGGCAACACACACGTGCCGCCACCACGGTTAGGACTTCTATTGACATGGAGATGCTCTTTACTGCATTACCCACTAAACACCAACACTCAAACCACTGTTCATGAAGCTGCTGCTGGAAGGGGAAAGGAAATGATGCTAAAACACCATAATGTGGCTGTCTGGTAGAGTGATACAGAAGAAAAAGGTTCATTACATATGGCTACATGGACCCAGCAGGAGCCTCTTCCTACAACACACTACAGTAGACACCTAACTTACAGCACCACCCAAGCCTTTATACATGCACCCAACCCCTATCTACTAGGGTTTAGTATCACTGATGTACGCCACATTATCATAGGATGCGGTAACCTGTCCTTCTTCTGAACTTACATTGTTAGGCTCCTGCTGCTGCGTTACCACCTCCTCCTCCTCCTCCTCCTCCTCTTCCTCTTCCGCCTCCTCCTGGATGGTTTCTAAGGGCTTCCCTAACGCCTGCTCCATCATCGGCACCTCGATGGAGAAGTTGAGGGTGGAGAGGAGAATGGTGGCCAGCCGGATCTTCTTGCTCTTGCTGTTTTTGTCGTCGCTGTCCTCCTCGTACAGCCAGCGGGAGTCTTTGCGGATGACCAGACTCTTCTCCTTGACGGGACCCTCGAGGGGCGGCGGGGCGGCCTCCTCCACGTTGTAGTTGCCGCCGCGGTCCGACACCATGATGAGGCTGTGGAAGGACTGCCTTGTAACACCCTCCAAGGAACCTTAACCACTCCTATACACCGCCAAGGAACCTTGACCAGTCCTATACACCTGAATCACACGCTGTAACACCCGCCCAGGAAGCTTAACCTACACCACCTATACATCTATAAACCACACAGGAACCTTGACTACTCCTATACACCTAAATCACACTGCTTACTGAAGGAATATATTACCATGACGCCCTCTAGTACAACACTTCATACAAATAGAACTTATCAATCAATAACCCCACATACTTTCATAACAATAATAATTCTATGCAAAACACATACAAGGACAGCAACTTTTAACTGATATAAACTGCCCCCATATCACTTTCTGTGTTGAGTGACATACAACAGTCACTATGAGAGAGAGATGAGATAGACCCCTTGAGAGAGAGATGAGATAAACCCCTTGACAGAGAGATGAGATAGACCCCTTGAGAGAGAGATTAGATAAACCCCTTGAGAGAGAGATTAGATAAACCCCTTGAGAGAGAGATGAGATAGACCCCTTGAGAGAGAGATGAGATAAACCCCTTGAGAGAGATGAGATAAACCCCTTGAGAGAGAGATGAGATAAACCCCTTGACAGAGATGAGATAAACCCCTTGAGAGAGATGAGATAACCCCTTGAGAGAGAGATGAGATAAACCCCTTGAGAGAGAGATGAGATAGACCCCTTGAGAGAGAGATGAGATAGACCCCTTGAGAGAGATGAGATAGACCCCTTGAGAGAGAGATGAGATAGACCCCTTGAGAGAGAGATGAGATAGACCCTTGAGAAAGAGATGAGATAAACCCCTTGAGAGAGATGAGATGAGATAGACCCCTTGAGAGAGAGATGAGATAAACCCCTTGAGAGAGAGATGAGATAGACCCCTTGAGAGAGAGATGAGATAGACCCCTTGAGAGAGAGATGAGATAACCCCTTGAGAGAGAGATGAGATAACCCCTTGAGAAGAGGATGAGATAAACCCCTTGAGAGAGAGATGAGATGATAGACCCCTTGAGAGAGAGATGAGATGAGATAACCCTTGAGAGAGAGATGAGATAACCCTTGAGAGAGAGATGAGATAAACCCCTTGAGAGAGATGAGATAGACCCCTTGAGAGAGAGATGAGATAGACCCCTTGAGAGAGAGATGAGATAGACCCCTTGAGAGAGATGAGATAGACCCCCTGAGAGAGAAGATGAGATAGACCCCTTGAGAGAGAGATGAGATAGACCCCTTGAGAGAAG
Organism: Chionoecetes opilio; assembly: GCA_016584305.1. Taxonomy (NCBI): domain Eukaryota; kingdom Metazoa; phylum Arthropoda; class Malacostraca; order Decapoda; family Majidae; genus Chionoecetes; species Chionoecetes opilio. The sequence continues at coordinate 192,352 of JACEEZ010021130.1, read as the reverse complement.
ATGAGATAGACCCCTGAGAGAGAGATGAGATAGACCCCTTGAGAGAGAGATGAGATAGACCCCTTGAGAGAGATGAGATAGACCCCTTGAGAGAGAGATGAGATAGACCCCTTGAGAGAGAGATGAGATAGACCCCTTGAGAGAGATGAGATAGACCCCTTGAGAGAGATGAGATAGACCCCTTGAGAGAGAGATGAGATAGACCCCTTGAGAGAGAGATGAGATAACCCTTGAGAGAGATGAGATAGACCATGAAGAGATTAGATAACCCCTTGAGAGAGAGATGAGATAGACCCCTTGAGAGAGAGATGAGATAGACCCCTTGAGAGAGATGAGATAAACCCCTTGAGAGAGAGATGAGATAGAACCCCTTGAGAGAGAGATGAGATAGACCCTTTGAGAGAGAGATGGAGATAAACCCCTTGAGAGAGAGATGAGATAGACCCCTTGAGAGAGAGATGAGATAAACCCCTTGAAGAGAGATGAGATAAACCCCTTGAGAGAGAGATGAGATAGACCCCTTGAGAGAGAGATGAGATAAACCCCTTGAGAGAGATGAGATAAACCCCTTGAAGAGAGATGAGATAGACCCCTTGAGAGAGAGATGAGATAAACCCTTGAGAGATGAGATAGACCCCTTGAGAGAGAGATGAGATAACCCTTTGAGAGAGATGAGATAAACCCTTGAGAGAGATGAGATAAACCCCTTGAGAGAGAGATGAGATAACCCCTTGAGAGAGAGATGAGATAGACCCCTTGAGAGAGAGATGAGATAAACCCCTTGAGAGAGATGAGATAAACCCCTTGAGAGAGAGATGAGATAGACCCCTTGAGAGAGAGATGAGATAAACCCCTTGAGAGAGAGATGAGATAAACCCTTGAGAGATGAGATAAACCCCTTGAGAGAGAGAGAGATAAACCCCTTGGAGAGAGATGAGATAAACCCTTGAGAGAGAGATGAGATAGACCCCTTGAGAGAGAGTGAGATAAACCCCTTGAGAGAGATGAGATAAGACCCCTTGAGAGAGAGATGAGATAGACCCCTTGAGAGAGAGATGAGATAAGACCCCTTGAGAGAGAGATGAGATAAACCCCTTGAGGAGAGATGAGATAGACCCCTTGAGAGAGAGATGAGATAAACCCCTTGAGAGAGATGAGATAAACCCCTTGAGAGAGAGATGAGATAAACCCCTTGAGAGAGAGATGAGATAGACCCCTTGAGAGAGAGATGAGATAGACCCCTTGAGAGAGAGATGAGATAGACCCCTTGAGAGAGAGATGAGATAGACCCCTTGAGAGAGAGATGAGATAGACCCCTTGAGAGAGAGATGAGATAACCCTTGAGAGAGATGAGATAACCCCTTGAGAGAGAGATAAGATAAACCCCTTGAGAGAGATGAGATAGACCCCTTGAGAGAGAGATAGATAAACCCCTTGAGAGAGAGATGAGATAACCCTTAGAGAGAGATAGATAAACCCCTTGAGAGAGATGAGATAGACCCCTTGAGAGAGAGATGAGATAGACCCCTTGAGAGAGAGATGAGATAAACCCTTGAGAGAGAGATGAGATAGACCCCTTGAGAGAGAGATAAGATAAACCCCTTGAGAGAGAGATGAGATAGACCCCTTGAGAGAGAGATAGATAAACCCTTGAGAGAGATGAGATAGACCCCTTGAGAGAGAGATAAGATAACCCTTGAGAAGAGATGAGATAGACCCTTGAAGAGAGATAAGATAAACCCCTTGAGAGAGATGAGATAGACCCCTTGAGAGAGAGATAGATAACCCCTTGAGAGAGAGATGAGATAAACCCCTTGAGAGAGAGATGAGATAGACCCCTTGAGAGAGAGATGAGATAAACCCCTTGAGAGAGAGATGAGATAGACCCCTTGAGAGAGAGATGAGATAAACCCCTTGAGAGAGAGATGAGATAACCCCTTGAGAGAGAGATGAGATAGACCCCTTGAGAGAGAGATGAGATAAACCCCTTGAGAGAGAGATGAGATAGACCCCTTGAGAGAGAGATAAGATAAACCCCTTGAGAGAGAGATGAGATAGACCCCTTGAGAGAGAGATAAGATAACCCCTTGAGAGAGAGATGAGATAGACCCTTGAGAGAGAGATAGATAAACCCCTTGAGAGAGAGATGAGATAGACCCCTTGAGAGAGAGATGAGATAACCCCTTGAGAGAGAGATGAGATAAACCCCTTGAGAGAGAGATGAGATAGACCCCTTGAGAGAGAGATAGATAAACCCCTTGAGAGAGAGATGAGATAGACCCCTTGAGAGAGAGATAAGATAAACCCCTTGAGAGAGATGAGATAGACCCCTTGGAGAGAGATAGATAAACCCCTTGAGAGAGAGATGAGATAGACCCCTTGAGAGAGAGATAAGATAAACCCCTTGAGAGAGATGAGATAAACCCCTTGAGAGAGAGATGAAGATAGAACCCTTGAGAGAGATGAGATAACCTGAGAGAGATGAGATAGACCCTTGAGAGAAGATGAGATAAACCCTTGAGAGAGAGATGAGATAGACCCCTTGAGAGCAGAGATGATGATAAACCCTGAGAGAGAGATAGATAACCCTTGAGAGAGAGATGAGATAGACCCCTTGAGAGAGAGATAGATAGACCCTGAGAGAGAGATGAGATAAACTCCTTGAGAGAGAGATGAATAAACCCCTTGAGAGAAGATGAGATAAACCCTTGAGAGAGATGAGATAAACCCTTGAGAGAGATGAGAAGACCCCTGAGAGAGATGAGAAAACCCTTGAGAGATGAGATGACCTGAGAGAGAGATGAGATAACCCTGAGAGGATGAGATAACCCTGAGAGAGAGATAGATAACCTGAGAGAGAGATGAGATAGACCCCTGAGAGAGAGATGAGATAGACCCCTTGAGAGAGAGATGAGATAAACCCCTTGAAGAGAGTGAGATAGACCCCTGAGAGAGAGTGAGATAGACCCTTGAGAGAGAGATGAGATAAACCCCTTGAGAGAGAGATGAGATAGACCCCTTGAGAGAGAGATAAGATAACCCTTGAGAGAGAGATGAGATAGACCCCTTGAGAGAGAGATAAGATAAACCCCTTGAGAGAGATGAGATAGACCCCTTGAGAGAGAGATAAGATAAACCCTTGAGAGAGAGATGAGATAAACCCCTTGAGAGAGAGATGAGATAGACCCTTGAGAAAGAGATGAGATAAACCCCTTGAGAGAGAGATGAGATAGACCCCTTGAGAGAGAGATGAGATAAACCCCTTGAGAGAGAGATGAGATAAACCCCTTGAGAGAGAGATGAGATAGACCCCTTGAGAGAGAGATGAGATAAACCCCTTGAGAGAGAGATGAGATAAACCCCTTGAGAGAGAGATGAGATAAACCCCTTGAGAGAGAGATGAGATAAACCCCTTGAGAGAGATGAGATAAACCCCTTGAGAGAGATGAGATAAACCCCTTGAGAGAGAGATGAGATAGACCCCTTGAGAGAGAGATGAGATAAACCCATTGAGAGAGATGAGATAAACCCCTTGAGAGAGAGATGAGATAAACCCCTTGAGAGAGATGAGATAAACCCTTGAGAGAGATGAGATAAACCCTTGAGAGAGATGAGATAAACCCCTTGAGAGAGATGAGATAAACCCCTTGAGAGAGATGAGATAAACCCCTTGAGAGAGAGATGAGATAAACCCCTTGAGAGAGATGAGATAAACCCCTTGAGAGAGAAATGAGATTGACACCTATAGAGAGAGATGAGATAGATCACTACAGAGAAAGAGATAAGATCCCTACAGAGAGAGATGAGATAGACTCTAGAGCCCTAGAGATATGATACACCTACAGAGAGATATGTATTCATTAGAGAACCTAAAGAAAGCATAAAAAGTATCCGAGACCCACATGTCCTCCCTTCTCCTTCCCCCCACTCACATGAAGGTCATCGCCATGAGGAGGTTGGCTGACGCTCCGAAGAAGAACTGAGCCCCCGGGAAGACCTCGATGGTGGAGTAGTAGACGGCGGTGTAGAGCGGGAAGCTGATCATGGGCATGAGGCCGTCCAGGGCACCCAGCACCGCCGACACCTTGCCTGCAGAGACAGTGACCGTGTTAGGGGAGGCTGAAATGAGGCTGGCAGTAGTAGTAGTAGGAGGAAGAGTTGCTATACAAGAAACACACAAAACACTTAAGTCGTTCTCAACTGTCACATCAAACAATTAACCTTCCAAATCAAGGCAAAGTATAACTTATCCGAAACTGGGACACTGGTGTGACCTACATGTATATTTTCAAGTTGCTAAACGATGATACGATGAAAGACATGGGATGCGTGTTGAGGGGGGGGGGGGGGGGCAGTGGCGTAGCTAGGTATCTATCAATAGGGGGGCACAGCTGTGTATGGGGGGGGCACTATGGCAAGCAGAGCTTAGGGGCATTTTGATGCCAAATAGGAGGATATTAGTGCATATCGTCAGTCACGGTCCAAGCAGATTACGGCAGCCATGGCCAGTGGGGGGGCACGTGTCCCCCTGTAGCTACGCCACTGGCTATAGCTGATCTAACGATTATAAGATAGAAAGATAACGAGGCAACAGCCATTACTTTGCAGGGAGGACTAAACAACCTCAAATCACACGTAAGCTCTCACTCCCTCCCTCCCAAAGTTAGTAAGTAGGCCCTAGCAAATAGTAAAGCTAAGAAAGTAAAATAGGTAAAGTAAATAGTTACTACTAGCAAGTAAAAACTACGTATGTACTTCAAAGCTCGTAATATAAACCCTGTGTACTGCCTCTGCTCCCTTCCTCTCCCACTCACAGTAGCGCCGCCAGGACATTTTAACTGGGTTGGTCAAGGTTGGACACAGATCTAGTGTGGGGTGGCCATGGCATTGGCATAGCCATTAAAAAGAAATGGTTGAATTTTCATTGGACCTACTCAGTCAGATCTAGGGTGGCCAATGAGATTTAAGGGGTGACCGTACGTGGGCCGTAGCCACCCCTAGATCAGCCACTGCCCACTCATTCCTCTCACTGAGACTCACTCTCATTCCACTCCCTCCCTTTCTCTCTCTAGCGTAACTTACGCTGCAGAAATACGAAGAAATAGCAACAAAATAAAGCGATGTTTGGCCAAAATTCACCTTCTTCCTCCTCCCAGCTGGGTGCACACACGTCCTGCCCTATCACCGGCTCGCTCTCGACTGTCGCTCGCAACAGATTACTCAAGGAAGTCAACACTGCTTCGAAACACTAAACCTTTCCCTTATTTCTTTCCCACGCCCTTACCTATTGACCTTTGACCAATAATTCTTGACCTGTAGCGTTATCCAAGTCTTAAATGTTAGTAAATGTGAGTTATTAATAGTGTTTGTATAGTTTTGTAGTATTTTTTAAAGCTTATTGATAGGGTTCGTTAGTGCTTCGAACTCATTAACAGCGTCGCAGAGGATTGTGGGTAGGATGATTGCTATCATTTTTTTTTTTTTTTTGCTATGTAGTTTGTGGGTTGTAAAAGTACTGGATTGCTTTGTTAGCAGTGGCGTGGCCAGGTATCTATCAATGGGGGGCACCTGGGGGGCACTAGGCAAGCGGAGCTCAGGGATGACACATAAAAGGGTATATTCTAAGATCAGATCAGTGGTGGGTATTTGAGCATTATACAGAATACGGCAGCCATGGCCAGTGGGGGGGTACCTTGGGGGACACAGGATTCCCATGGGGGGAGGGGGCCACGTGCACCCCCGTAGCTACCTCCCGGAGGGGGGTAAGATACTTTGATCCTATCTAGACACTTTGCAAGTACCAACGACAAGTTTATTGACTATACAAAGCGCCACCACGCCAGGACGAACCTGGTGGACTCGAACCGCTGACCGAATGCAGGGACTCTACACTCGGGCCGAGCGCTCTACCAACCAGGCCACCCTGGCGGTCCGGAGGGGGGTAGCTAACCCTCCCAGCCTGTCCTTGTAGTAATCTAATTATTGCCTCCCACCCCACCAATGTATGAAGGTTAAATACCGGTGTGTGTGTGTGTGTGTGTGTGTGTGTGTGTGTGTGTGTGGTTGCTGTCTGGCCAAGTGTGGTGTGTGGAAGAAAAGATCAACAAAAAGTAATCTCTTTGTGTTTTAGAATGATATCAGTGTTTCATTTATGATTTAATAAGCTATCTTGTACACACACACACACAGACAACAAACTGGTATGAAATGGCAGCTGAAGAATTACAGAAAATGTAATTTTATCAGTATTGTACTTTTCTATGCAATGAGAAACTGAAAAGTTCGGAAAACAAACCAAACATAAACACAGGCAAGTAGAAAAAGTAATATAGGAGATTAATTTGGAGGAATTGACACAAAAAATAGGGTGTGGACTTGAGACACGCCCTCTGTATAGAACATTCTAGAAGTCACAAGAACAAGACACACAAGTTCTAAGTTCTTCAATAAGTCCTTGGCAGGCTGATGACCCAACCCTGCCTGCCTGCCTGCCTGCCTGCCTGCCTGCCTGCCACACCACAGCCACCCATGCCACACTCCTGCCCTTCACAAACCATCGATACCTTATTCATCATATACAGGACGGCAAGGTAACTAATAGATAATATACTCATAAACCACTAATGAACCACTAACTAAACCACAGATGGAGGTTGGCGTCACTGATAACCAAATGCCTCGAGAACCTACAGAATAATAATGTTTTAACTCTCTTTTGTTGAATAGTCTCTCTCTCTCTCTCTCTCTCTCTCTCTCTCTCTCTCTCTCTCTCTCTCTCTCTCTCTCTCTCTCTCTCTCTCTCTCTCTCTCTCTCTCTCTCTCTCTCTCTCTCTCTCTCTCTCTCTCTCTCTCTCTTTCTCCATTCTTGCATTCTTCCACCTCTACATGTCTCACTTCCTCACACTGTTTCCCACCCTCCACCCTGCCTTCTCTCCTCACTTCTCTATTTCATTTACTCATCACCTGCTTTCACTATCTGGCTTTTTTTTTCTATAGCAGCCTCCCTATTTACATAATTATTACCCCAGATTTTTTACTCGTTTTCTTTCTACTCAATATTACTTCTTTCATCCTTAATTATATAACTTACTAGCCGCAAAGCCGCCCACCGGGCGGACTTTTTGGCTAGCTCCTGCGGAGGGCTATTGGTGGGCCTTCGGCCCACCAAACACAGACTCTCCAGATAGCCCCTTCTAACTTTTCTGAAATCATGGATGTAGAAATGTATGTATTAAACCCCTTAACCCATACCCACACACCCATTCACTCACCCATTACCCATCACCCCCAACCCATTCACTCACCCATTACCCATCACCACACACCCATTCACTCACCCATTACCCATCACCCCCACCTTATCCCTACCATACACCCATTCACCCCCAACCCATCACCCCCCACCCATTCACTCACCCATCACCCCACAGTACCCACACCCATTACCCATCACCCCACCCATTCACTCACCCATTACCCATCACCCTACATCAAGGTTTCCTCAATTCTCGCAACCCACTTTTTTTTCACAATTTTCGCTAATAGGCTACTAAAAATAAAAAATAAATAAAAGTGATCGGATCATCCCAAAGTGGCCTTAAAATGTTTCCCTCGTCGACCTGGTTCCAAAACTGTGCCATATGATGGGATTGGGGCACTGGGGGCGGCACCTATCGCGGACACACAGACACACGCACAGACAGACACACACACACACACACTTTCGCTTATATTATTATAGATTAATGTCTCCAATTCATTATTTCATTATTATTACCCCAGATTTTTTTCTCGCTTGCTTTCTACTTAACATTACTTCCTTCATCCTATATTATTCGATTACTTAATATGTCTCTGAAGCCTCCTGTACAATACGGAAAACACATGTTGGCAAATGTATAATCGAGGAGTTAATATAATAATTGTTTGCTTCCAATTGACTGAAGCGACTGAATCATTAATTTACGACACAATAATTTCCATGGTCACATATAAGAAAGAGTTTAATAAGCAGGAAGACAAATATTATTACTATCTATAAACAGTTGTAACATTTTTTTCCCTCACCGCTATTCTCATTAAACAATCTTTTAACACAAAGGACAAATATGAGAGAGAGAGAAAGAGAGAGAGAGAGAGAGAGAGAGAGAGAGAGAGAGAGAGAGAGAGAGAGAGAGAGAGAGAGAGAGAGAGAGAGAGAGAGAGAGAGAGAGAGAGAGAGAGAGAGAGAGAGAGAGAGAGAGAGAGAGAGAGAGAGATAAGAAAGAAAGATTTCAATCCTATCTAGACACTTTGCAAGTACAACTACAAGGTTTTGACTATACAAGGCGCAGTCGAGCACGACTAGGCCTGACTCGAACCGCTGACCGAAGGCGAGGGACGTGCACTTTATGCGATGGTCCTGTATGACCAAACCTTCACTGTAGGGCGAGAAGAGGAGAAGAAGACAATGTGAAGGAGAGGAGAGATGTAGAGAAAGAGAGTTATGAGAAGACGGGATGAGAGGATGATGTGGAGAGAGAGAAGAATAAGATAATGCATGTTGTGTTTACTAATACTGTGTGGTTTTTTTCCCCCTATATAGAGGTCGAGGCTTGCTGTGATGTCCTACAGCAGGCGGTGTGGTGGGACTTTTTGTAGTGCTTCGTCTGTAGTGGAATTATACTTCTTGTTGTTAAAAATCGGAAAAACAATGTGAAGGAAGGTGAATGTTAATATAAATTATGAGAATGACGTGTGTGTGTGTGTGTGTGAGAGAGAGAGAGAGAGAGAGAGAGAGAGAGAGAGAGAGAGAGAGAGAGGAGAGAGAGAGAGAGAGAGAGAGAGAGAGAGAGCAATATAAACGACGCTTAAATGAAGGATGGCAAAGAAAATAAACGAGGCCATAAACAGGATAAGTACGAAAATAAACTAAAAACATAAATACAAACTATCAATATTAAAAGAAACCTTCCATTTAACACTATAATATGATAAGCAAGTGAACAGACAAATTACTCCCACAATGCACCGCGGTAAACAAATCTTGACGTCGTTATTATTGTCTGGGGCTCATTGAACACAGCTCTATAATTTTGAAGGTACCTACTATAAAGCTCAGTTTGCTAAATATAACACTACAGAATGACCTTTACTGACGCCCTACAAAATCACCACCACGCCCTTCTACGCACTGATGTAACATAACCTGAAAAAAATATGTTACAAATATCTAAATTAATCCTAAGCGAATAAAAAAATCTGTTAATCCAGCGGCGTGTGAATGAAGGTCTTTGCTAAAAAACTAGGTGAATAAAGCGAAGGTCAACAGTTGTAGCGCAGTCCAGGTGTCTGTGGTGGCGCCATAAACACCACAATAAAGCTACAACCACCACAACAACAACAACCACAACAACAGCAACAACCACAACAACAACAACAAGCACAACCACAACAACAACCACAACCACAACAACAACAACAAAATAAAAAAATAGTAGTAACGAAAAGAAAAATCGAGCTTTATTCCTAAATGTTCTTGTAGATCATTTGGAAATCAGCGTGGATGTATTTATAAAAGTAGTTCGTAGTACCCCTGAAGTATTACGTATTACTTATATCATGTCTGGAGTTACAAATAGACTAACAATTGATGGAAATTAGGTTAGATAAATAATGAAACTTTTATCAAATGACTAGGAAAGAAAAGTAAAACAAAAACGAGAAATATTACAAATTAAAATCTCTGACTGACTGAATGACTGACTAACTAGCGAAATATTGCCTGACTGACTGACTTACCAGCTGACTGACTGACTGACTGACTGACTGATGAATGACTAACTAGCGAAAGACTGCCTGACTGACTGACTTACCAGCTGACTGACTGACTGACTGACTGACTGACTGAATGAATGACTAACTAGCGAAAGACTGCCTGACTGACTGACTGACTGACTGACTAACTAGCGAAAGACTGCCTGACTGACTGACTTACCAGCTGACTGACTGACTGACTGACTGAATGAATGAATGATTAACTAGCGAAAGACTGCCTGACTGACTGACTTACCAGCTGACTGACTGACTGACTGACTGACTGACTGACTGACTGACTGACTGACTGACTAACCTAACTCACTATCCTAACTTAACTAACTGCCTGGCAAGCTGACAGACTGGCTGGCTACCCTCCCACCTCCACCCTAAGGCACCCATCACGCGGGCCGGAGTTTCGTCACAAAAGGTCATTTTCGCAAAAGGAGATACGAGATATTAGGCCACGCTGGTTCCTTTACGAGAGTTGCACAAACGTGTGTGTGTGTGTGTGTGTGTGTGTGTGTGTGTGTGTGTGTGTGTGTGTGTGTGTGTGTGTGTGTGTGTGTGTGTGTGTGTGATGGTCTGCGTGTACTATGTTAATATACACTAAAGAAAAGGGGGGGGAGAACAAGGGGTAGGGGTTCGTTCAAGGCCCTCCCCCCCTCCTTCCCCCCAAAGAATGTTCACCTGCCTTATAAGAAAACCAGTAGACACCCCACATGCCGTGCCTTGGCTAGCGTTATTTTCTCTCTTTGTTTATTGGTTACTCCGTTTTCTTTTTTTTGGCTTCATTCTTTCATTCTTTTTATCAATTCTTTATCTTTATCTTTATCTATTTCTTTATTTATTTATTTTTATAATTTTTTCATTTCTTTTTATTTTATTAGATGAATCAATCAATATTCTTCTTTATCTTAGCTTTATTGATTGACTTTTCTATCTTTAGTCATTTGATATTCAGCTTCCTTCTTCCTTTCTTCCTTCCTTCCTTTTCTTCCTTCCTTCCCTTTCTTCCTTCCTTCCCTTTCTTCCTTCCTTTCTTTCCTTTCATGTTCTTTCTCCCTTACCTCATATTTCTAACCCTCATATCTTTCTTCCCTCCTTTATTCCCCTCACCCGTAATCACTCTTACTTATCTACTCCTTTATTTATCACTATACACAATCGGGAAAATCCTGACCAACCGTACGAGGTCAAAAAACGCGTTGACCTTATTAATGGAGATGAAAAACAGGATAGAAAGATCATGATAAGAAAAAAGAAATTAAGATGTAAGAGGTGTCGAAAGAATATTAAGCCCTCGATCCTTCCCGCCTTTTTTCCTTATCATAAAATCACGCTAATGTTGCAATATAGCGAAAGGGGAGGAAGGGGAACGATAATATAGTAAAGGAAGAAAGGGGAATGGAAAGGGGATGGACGAGGAGGTAAAGGAAGAGAAGGAGTACAAAGGATCATAAAGGAATCAGAGACAGCAACATTCCTTTAGGTTTTGACGAGGCTGTTGGTTTTTACTACTTTTAGGCTGACTTTTTTTATTAGAGAAAGGATAGTATAGTGAAAGAAGGAGGAGGAAGAGGAGAAAGAGGAAAAAAAGAAGAAAAGGAATAATAAAATAATAAATAAAATAATAATAATAATAATAATAATAATAATAATAATAATAATAATAATAAAAATTTAAAATAATAATAATAATAATAAATAATAATAATAATAATAATAAAAATTTAATAATAATAATAATAATAATAAGAAGAAGAAGAAGAAGAAGAAGGAGAAAAAAGAGAAAGGAAAAGGAGGAGGTAAAAAAGATAAGAGAAGGAAACAAAAAGGATAAAGAAGGAAGATAAGGAGGAAATAGAGGAGAAGGAGGAAGAGATGGGAAAAGAGATGGAGAAAGAGATGGAGGAGTAGGATAAGATAAGATAAGATTTTCATCCTATCTAGACACTTAGCAAGTACCAACTACAAGGTTATTGACTATACAAAGCGCCGCCACGTCAGCATGAACTAGGCGGACTCGAACCGCTGACCGAATGCACAGGGACGCTGCACATTGGGAACTCACGTCTCTACCAACCTTGTCACCTTGACGGGCTGGAGGAGTAGGAGGGAGAGATGAAGAAGGAGAAGGAAGAGTAAGAGATGTATCAGTAATCTCAAACACATGTCTTCTTTTCGTAACACTCTACCTTCACCTGCCTCTCGGTAATAACTTCGTGACCTGACCTCATTCTCTGGCCACCGTCCGCGACCTGGCAGCTAACACGCCATGGGGCTATACAAGCCTTTATAGCTCCATGCTTCACGTCCTGTACACCGGTGAGAGGTCAGGTCAAGATCACAGCGGGGCCTTATATAGGGGACGTGGGCGGGTCGCGGGTTCGTGTTGGACTTGTTACTTTGTGGCTGACATGAGATTAAGTAAGTTTGCCCTTAGCGTCAGTGGCGTAGCTGCGGGAAGGCACGGGGGGGGTGGGGGTTACGTGCCTCCGTATGGAATCTTGGTGCCCCTCTAAGTGCCCCCCCCCCCCCCCACACACAACACTGGCCATGGCTGCCGTATTCTGTATAATGATCAACCAAAGAATACTGTATAGGATCAACCCACCACTGATCTGATCTTAGAATATGCCCTCATACCCTTCTATGTGATATCAGAATACCCCTGAGCTCCCCTTACCTAGGCCCCCCCCCCCCCCAATACTCAGCTGTGCCCCCCATTGATACCTATTCCCCCTAATACCTATCCGCTATTATACCTATTGGCCACGCCCCTGCTCAGCTTTCTTCTCGTGTTATATACCATCACGACTACTACTATTTGTGCAGAGAGAGAGAGAGAGAGAGAGAGAGAGAGAGAGAGAGAGAGAGAGAGAGAGAGAGAGAGAGAGAGAGAGAGAGAGAGAGAGAGCGAGAGCGAGAGAGAGAGAGAGAGGAGAGAGAGAGAGAGAGACACTTAACAAAAACAACAACAAAACTCGTGTAGAAATAATACAAATACAAATATAAACAAACACACAAACACCAAACGCTAAATATAACCAGAAAGGAAAAAAAATTGTATAACACTAAAACGAGCATTGATTATGAGAGGCTTCAAGAACATAACCTAACAAGGATAAGAATAATAAAACTTACAGTAAGATGCAAGAAAAATAGAATAGAATAAGACAGACTTCCGTATTGCCCATGTCTTAATTTGGTAACAGGAATTTTTTTTTTGATCATACACGTTTTTTCTTTTTACACCCACGGAAAGAAGTAAATAATAGAGAAGAAAATAAATAAATATAATAAAAAGAAATATGCTGTTTATACCGTTAATATGCTAAGATTTTTTTGTATATATACATTATATTCGCTTCTCATCTTAGTCTTGATATTCGAACAGGTATCATGAATGGCTGGCGATTGCAAGGTGGACGGGTTGATGAAGGAGAGGGGGGGAGGGGGAGGTAATGGGAGAGGGGGGGAGGGGGACAGGTGGTAGACAGGTGGTGTGGTAGGTAAGAGAGGGGGGAGGGGGACAGGTGGTAGGCAGGTGGTGGGGTAGGTAATGGGGGAGGGGGACAGGTGGTAGGCATGTGGTGTGGTAGGTAATGGGAGAGGGGGGGAGGGGACAGGTGGTAGACAGGTGGTGTGGTAGGTAATGGGAGAGGGGGGGAGGGGGACAGGTGGTAGGCAGGTGGTGTGGTAGGTAAGGGGAGGAGGGAGTAGGTGGTGAATAGGTGGTGTGGTATAGGTGGTGTGGTAGGTAAGGGGAGAGGGTGTGGGTGTGAGAATAGACGTGTGTGGTAGAAGACGTGTGTGGTAGAAGACGTGTGTGGTAGTAGAAAGGTGTGGAGAGACATGTGTGTTTGTGTAATTTTTATTTTGCATGTGTAGTACAGGTGTTCGGACAGATCACCACCAATATCCTTCTTCTGTCTACCTACTGTCTATCTCTTATCAGTCCTTGGGTAAGACAGGAGTTACGACCTAAATATCTACATTCAGTCTATCATCTGTCTTATTTCCGTCAATATATGAGTGGGACAAGTGTTCAGACCCCCTAAATATCCCCCTCTTTTCTTTCTTCCGTCTTATTTCCGTCAATATCTAGATAAGACAGATGTTAACAATCTTAATATCCCCTACTGTCTAACTCCAGTAATATTTCTTCTAGTTCACCTCACCCTATCCCCCTTCCCCCCCTTCAGCTGCCTCTCATGCCTGTCTATGCCGCTCCCCCCACTCCCTGTTGGCGTTATAGGTAGATAGGACCTCTGTGTCTAATTGATATAGAGCCTATTAATCCCCCCTTCAGCTATGTGCCCCTTCCCCCTTCAGCTATGTGCCCCTTCCCCCTTCAGCTATGTGCCCCTTCCCCCTTCAGCTATGTGCCCCTTCCCCCTTCAGCTATGTGCCCCTTCCACCAACTTCAGCTATGTGCCCCTTCCCAATCAGCTAGGTGCCCTTCCCCAGTCACCTATGTGCCCCTTCACCTTCAGCTATGTGCCCCTTCCCCTTCAGTGTCTGGTCTCCCCCCCCCCACCTTCCTACACGAACACAGCACGAGGACAGGACGAGGACAAGACGAGACAGGCGGCAGTGTTTCCAAGTGACCTTTGCGTCCTTACGGTGTTACGGTAATGCTGGCAACACAAAGTCACTCCTATACTTAATAGTGGCTCTGGCTCATACCCCTTCCTGCACCTTCAGGTATGCACGCCCTTCAGACAGCAAGCAGGCCGCTGATTTCCGTGTTACACCATGCCCTTGCTCTATCACATACCCACCACCACCTCGCTCGATATTATCACCACCACCATCCCCACCACTATCACCAGCATCACTACTACCAACTACCATCACAATCACCACTACCACTATATCCACCACTACCACCACCACCACCACTACTTCTATAAATTCATTTGAACTAAATCTGTAACTAACTAACTAACTCATTCACTTCTACTAACTGTAATCTCGCCTATTTCTGTAACTGACATATTTATTAACCTATATATTAACTAACCTATTTTAGTTGACTCTGTAACTGACATATTAAAGTTTTGAATAAGAACATAAGGAAGCTACAAGAGGGGGGTGGAAGGCCTACACGTGGTGGTTCCTGTAATACACCTACACTACCTACCTACATCCACCTTTCATCCCTATCCATATCCTTGTCCTGTCTTCTTTCAAAACTCCCTATCGTCTCTGGACTAATTACGTAATTCATGATATAACAAAACAAAGGATCCACTACCAGCATATTCTATTTCAAATATTAAAAAATGAAGAAAAAACAACCATAATAAAGGATACACATTATCATCATGCCATCAGCACTATACAGAGGGCAAGAAACAAGGCTACGAACAAAGGAACAAAAAAAAAGAACAAAACAAGAACAAAAACAAAAACAAGAAACAAGGAAACGTCTCCATATAAAGTCATACCCGATGCCTTGTAACTGAGTTTGTACAGGGCAGTG
Organism: Chionoecetes opilio; assembly: GCA_016584305.1. Lineage (NCBI taxonomy): Eukaryota > Metazoa > Arthropoda > Malacostraca > Decapoda > Majidae > Chionoecetes > Chionoecetes opilio. The sequence goes on along the minus strand of JACEEZ010021130.1, from coordinate 177,066 downwards.
TGTGTGTGTGTGTGTGTTTTGGGTGTGTGTGTGTGTTGTGTGTGTGTGTGTGTGTGTGTGTGTGTGCGTGCGTGCGTGGTGCGTGCTTTGCTGCGTGCGTGCGTGCGTGCGTGCGTGGTGCGTGCTGCGTGCGTGCGTGCGTGGTGGTGTGCGCGTGCGCGTGCGCGTGCGCGTGTGCGTGTGTGTGTGTGTGTGTGTTTACCTAGTTGTATTTTACAGGGCCTGAGCTACACTCGTATGGTCCCGTCTCCATATCTATATTATATTTTGCTTCAGACTTTTTCCTTCCTTAATTTAGTACTTGATGGCCGAAGCTGGGTTAGGGACACAACCCCCGGCTCACACCCGGTACCCATTCACTGCTAGGGGGACAGGGGTTTTAGGGAGACCACCCATCTTTCTCCGCTCCGCCCGGGGATCGAACCCGGGATATCTCGGTTGCGAATCGAGCGTGCTAACTACTACCTACGGAGTACCTACGGTGTGTGTGTGTGTGTGTGTGTGTGTGTGTGTGTGTGTGTGGTGTGTTAAGGGGGGGGGGAGGTGATGCCATGGTGTCTCAGATGGTGGCACAGGGTTAGGTAAGGGGGAGGGGGGGAGGAGGGGAGGGAGGGGAACAAAGGGAGGGGGGGAAGGGCAGCCATCAACCCTCCCATTAATAAGATCACGTAGGTACTCAAGGTGTTTACGATATCAAAGGTTCGCGTTTGATTTCATAGCCGTAACTTGCGGTGCCTCAAGACAGCTTCATAAACTTCTATTGTGATGCTTTTTTTTCAAATGAGTTTATTTCTTATTTATTTTATCCTGTCATGTTGAATTGAATTTCGTTGTCTTATATATTTTTTCATGCCTCCCAGTTTGCGACACAAGATTGCCACAAGAGATAAATCAGACTTTTGATTAATTATAATATTTGTTAATTATCATATGACGAATTTCTTGTTGAATTAACTGACCGAAGCATTTTCCAGTTTCTCTCTCTCTCTCTCTCTCTCTTGACGATTTCTTGTTTAATTAACTGACCGAAGTATTTCTCTCTCTCTTCTTCTCCCTCTCCCTACCCCCTTCTCTCCTCTCTCTCTCATACTCTACCTCTCTCTCTCTCTCTCTCTCCTCTCTCGTCTCTCTCCTCTCTCCTCTCTCTCTCTCTCTCTCTCTCTCCATGTTGTTATCTAGTATATTGCTATGGTTATTGTATTTTAATTGAACAACCAAATAAGAAACAATAGCCATTATATTTTTCTTCCTTTCTCCTTTCTAAGCGCCGCCAATTTCTTGAAGTTTAATGACCAGGAGTTCAAAGCCTTGTCTTGCATACAGAATGTTAAGACAGTACAGATTATCTTCTTATAAATTTGTGAATGTTTCTCTTCCCTTTAATTTTCACACTGCAATTTTCAACTAGATTTATTGATTAAAATTTTCCCCATTTTTTTTTTTTTTTTTTAAAAGGGGTTTTTTTTTGGGGGGGGAAAAAAAAAAAAGGGGGAAA
>JACEEZ010021130.1:157500-167500 GCA_016584305.1 Chionoecetes opilio | reverse complement strand
CACTACCACTACCCACCACCACCACCACCACCACCCACACCATCACCACCACCACCACACCACCACACCCTACCACCACCACCACACCACCACCACCACCACCACCACCACCACCCCACCCCACCCCCCACCCCCACCCCACCCCACCCCCACCACCCACACCACCACACCACCACCACCACCACCACCACCCCCCCCCATCACCACCACCACCACCACCACCAACACCACACCACCACCAACCACCACCCAACACCACCACCACCACCACCACCCCCCACATCATAACGCTTTCTCCTCCACGATTAAGTATACGTTAAACCTTCCCTCGAGGACTTGAGAGTAGGTAGTAAGAACCTTCCTTTCAAAGGCGTTGGATGAGTTGTGTGTTTTGCTCAAGGACGAGGTGTGTGTGTGTGTGTGTGTGTGTGGTGTGTGTGTTGTGTGTGTGTGTGTGTGTTGATGTTGTGTCGTGTGTGTTGTGTGTGTGTGTTGTGTCGTGTGTGTCTGCTGTGTGTATTGTGGTGTATGTGTGTTTGTGTGTGTGTGGTGTGTGTGTGTGTGTGTGTGTGTGTGGTGTGTTGTGTGTGTGTGTGTGTGTGTGTGTGTATGTGTCGTGTCTGTGTCGTGTGTGTCTGTGTGTGTGTGTGTGTGTGTGTGTGTTGTGTGTGTGTGTGTGTAAGTGTGTGGTGTGTGTGTGTGTGTGTGTGTGTGTGTGTAAAAATCTGGTAAAGTTACATGATTCATATTTTCCTGGATGACTTATAATGGCATGTTTATTCGTTATTTTTTCCATATTCTTCAAGATAAAGATTTCCGATTCCAATTTAATGTTTTTTACGCGTCTATGTTAGTTTCTTGCGAATTATGATGTATTATAGTTCAGACAAATACATGCGTGAATACATGAAGGAATTAATAAATATATGTTAGATACGTGCTGGATTTCTTTAGATTCTTACATATTTTTTCTATTTTTATTCACTTTTCATTTTCTGTTTATTTATGGCTACTTATATACTATTATTTTTGGTGAGAGAGAGGAGGGGGTCGGTCTGGAGGGAGGGGGGAGGGGAGGTAAATAAAGGTAACATAACTCCTCCTCTGCTAACTTTGACGAGGAGACGAGGCAGTAATATAACTATAAGCTTTATAGGTTTCATTTTTTATATATACCTGCGCCTCACCTGCCACTACCTGTACACACTTCCGCAGTGAGGCTGATCCATGCACCTGACACGACCTTCACCCACCCATTACCTCCTACTCACTCTCTCTCTCTCTCTCTCTCTCTCTCTCTCATCTCCCCTTCTTTCTCTCCTCTCTCTCTCTCTCTCTCTCTCTCTCTCTCTTCCCCCCTCCGTCGTTTTATTTCTCCCCTCTCCTTTCCTTTCCCTCCCCGCTTTTATCTCTTTTCCCCTTTCCTCCCTTTTTCTTCCCTCCCCTCGCCCTCACCAGTCATCACCTTCCATCTCTCGTGCCCTTCTTTGCCTCTCTTCCTGCTCTTTCTCCCCTTTCCCACTCTTTCCCCCCTTCCCACCTTCTCCCTCTCCCCTTTCCCTTCCCTTCCCTTCCCTCCTCCTTTCTTCTCTTCCTGGTCTTTTTCGCAAAAAACACGCCTATCCCAATTTTTCCCCCCCTTTACTCGTGGCCGTTTTCTCCCTTCCACTTTTTCTCTCCCCTCTCTCTCTCCTCTCTCCTCTCTCCCCCTCCTCTTTCTTTCCCCTCCCCCTTTTCTTCTCTTTTCTTTTTCCCTTTTTTTCCTTTCCTATTTTGCCAATTCCCCTTTGTCTTTCCTATCTTTTGTTCTTTTCATTGTTTTGAGTTTCCGTTCTGCTTCAACTCTTCCTCTCCTTGTGATTTAAATTTGGGCATATTTTTTCATTTCTCATATTTTAACCCCATCTCTCCCCTCTTCTCTCTCTCTCTCCTCCTCTTCCCTTTCTTCCTTTTCTCTCTCTCTCCCCTCTCTCTCTACTTTTCTCCCCTCCCCCTCTCTCTCTCTCTCCTTCAACCTTTCTCCTCTTTTGACCTTAAGGGCCCCCCTTTCAAAAATGACGTAATGTCTAAGGGGGGGGGGGTATACAGCCACGTGTTACATACTAATACTTTAAAAAAAATATTCAGAAAACCTAAAGATAATGATGTGCAGGTATTAAAGCTAGACTAGGCCTATAGTATTGTATAGAAAACAAATGGAAGCCTACTTATTGGGGAGGGGGGGGGGGGGGGGGGTTTTTTTACTAGCTGGTGTTACATAATTTTCTAGGGGGGGGCTGGACAGGTGTTATTTACAAGGCGTGATAAGGGTGGCAGGGCAGGTGGGGATAAAAAATGACCAAAAAACGAGTTGCGTAATTTTTGAATGGCCTCTAATACTCCTCTATGCATCTCTTACTCCTTACTTCTTTTATCTTATTATATCTCACCATTACCTAATACTCTTATACTCTTAATGCTCTTACTCTAATCTATTCATCTATTATTCCTTACATATTTTATCATTACTCTCTTAACATTAACCTTTATTTACATCCCCCTCCTCCTCCTCCTCCTCCTCCTCCTACCTTTACATACTTCCTCCTCTTCCTCCTCCACCTCCTCCTCCCTCCTCTACCCCCCCCCCTCCTCCTCCTCCTCCTCCTCCTCCTCCTCCTCCTCCTCCTCCTCCTCCTCCTCCTCCTCCTCCTCCTCCTCCTCACCCAGGGTCGTGGCATGAGGAGGCAAAATCTCTACGAGGAGCAAACAAAACACATCAATAAAAACACACACTACACGCTCTATGCCTAACAAAGGATCTGGGATGATTAACAGCTTAAAAAGGATTGAATACTACTTAAAAAGGATTGAATACTACTTAAAAAGGATTGAATACTACTTAAAAAGGATTGAATACTACTTAAAAAGGATTGGATACTACTTAAAAAGGATTGAATACTACTTAAAAAGGATTGAATACTACTTAAAAAGGATTGAATACTACTTAAAAAGGATTGAATACTACTTAAAAAGGATTGGATACTACTTAAAAAGGATTGAATACTACTTAAAAAGGATTGGATACGGTAAAGGTAAAAGTGTTTGGGGTTGGACTGCGTATCATTCTTTTTTTTTCCTACTGCTACAACAATAACAACAACAACAACTACTACTACTACTACTACAACAACTACTACTACTGCTACCACTATTTTTTCTCCATTATAATTCTTTTTCTGGTCTCCTTCCAACCTGTTCCCTCTCCTTCACTGTCTTCCCTCATTTTCCTTCATTTACCTCCTCCTCCTCTCCTCCTCTCCTCCTCCTCCTCCTCCTCCTCCTCCTCCTCCTCTCCTTCCATCATCATTAACTCTTACACCTATACATCCACTTTTTCATCCACTACTTCATCTCCTCCTCCACCTCCTTCTTCCTTGATCACAAACTTCTATACCTACACCTATTATCTTTTTTTTTATCTATCATTTCATATCTCCTTCCTCATATCTCTCTTCCTATATTACCAACTTCAACTCCTACACATTATTTTTTCATCCACTACATAATTTCCTCCTTCTCCACCTCATTCTTCCTTTATTACCAAATTCTACTCCTTCCCCTATTCCTTTTTTATGATCTACCACCATATCCTCCTCCTTCTTCACCTCCTTCTTCCTATATTACAAGCTTCGACTCAGGACACATATAACCTTTTTTACCTATCACTTCATCTCCTCCTTCTCCACCTCTTCATTTAACACCATTTTCTACTCCTACACCTATTATCTTTTTATCTATCACTTCATCTCCTCCTCCTCCTTCTTCACCCGCTTCTTCCTATAGTACAATCAATCAATCATTGGGGGCATACGCCGGGGGGCGCGTCGCCTCGCCCACCCTACGACGCCACTCCCGGGGGTCACCACGCGCGAGTTCCCATGCAGGCTCCTTTCCCATACCAAGCAGCTCTCGACAAGAAACATTAACTTGCTCCAGCCACGAGCCTTGTGGGCGCCCCCTTGGCCTCCTCCACGCCGGATTGTCTCTTACAGATACAACCCGATGGGAAGGATCGGTTTCAGGGTAGCGTGCCACATGCCCATATAGCCGAAGTTGGCGCTGACGGACTATGCAGGTAATAGGCCTCGATTCAGTCTCACGGTGTAATCGCTGATTTGACACGTAATCATCCCAGCGATACCCCATGATTCTGCGAAGACACTTATTACCAAAGGCATTGATTCGTCTCTTCAAGTCACTATTTAGTGTTTATGTCTCACAACCATAGAGTAAGACAGGGATCACAAGCGACTTGAAGATCCGGATCTTTGTCCTCCTGCACAGGTACCGACAACGCCAAATACTCCCGCTGAGCGAGTCCATAACACCGTGGGCTATGCCAATCCGCCGTAAGGCTTCTTGACGTGACCCGCCGTCATTATGGACTGCGCTACCAAGGTATGTAAAACTTTCCAAGATCTCAATGTCCTCGCCACACGCATGAACAGACTGTACTGCTTTATCTCGTAAGTCTCCAAACACCTGGACCTTGGTCTTGAGCCAGGAGACCTCAAGTCCCAAAGGCTTTGCCTCCTCATGCAGCGCCTCGAGAGCCATCACCAGGACCTCCAGCGACTCAGCAAAGATTACTGCATCATCGGCAAAAACAAGATCAGTGATCTTGGTATTGCCGACGGATGCTCCACAATCACTTTGATCTACAACCTTGTCCAATACCCAGTCCATACAAGCGTTGAAAAGTGATGGGGCAAGGACGCACCCTTGCCTCACTCCTGTATTCACAGGAAAGAAGCTGGATACACCTGCCCCACACTTCACAGCACTTTCAGTCCCAGAATACAGACCAGTTATCAAACCAATAGTCCTTGCAGGAATCCCTCGAAGTCGCAGAAGATCCCAGAGTGACTCACGATGCACTGAGTCAAACGCCTTCTTGAGATCAACATAGGCTGCAAGCATCCCCTGTCGAAACTCACGTCGGCGTTCCACCAGGACACGAAGCGCTAGGATACGGTCCGTTGTTGACTTACCAGGCGTGAACCCAGACTGCTGAGGTCTCTGATGCTTCACCAGATGACTGCGAATTCGTGTCAGCAATAGATGGGCAAGCACCTTGCCTGGTACGCTGAGCAGTGTAATACCGCGGTAATTGTTGCAGTCCTGACGGTCCCCTTTCCCTTTCCAGATAGGGACGACCAGCCCCCTTTTCCAGTCAGGAGGAATGGTACCTGATTGCCACACGGCAGTCAGGACAGCATGCAACCCGCGGATCATGGCCTCACCCCCAGCTTTGAGGAGCTCCGCACTGATATTACAAACACCAGCTGCCTTTCCACCCTTCAACTTTGCTACAGCCTCTCTGACTTCGTCAAGAGAGGGTGCGGTTTCGTCAATGGGAGGATCGGCATCCACTGCCTGTAACCCAGTGGTGTGAAGCTGCTCAGTTGGAGGGTCCACCGTGAACAACTGCCCAAAGTACTCAGCCCAACGAGCCATCTGCCCATCCATGTCCGACACGAGGCGCCCATCTGCTGTTCGAATAGCACTCGCCCGAGAAGGAGACTTGGAACGGAGCTTCTTCAGGGCTCGGTAGGCGGGTCGGAGGTCATTAGCGTTCAAATGACCCTCGACATCCTCAGCGAGACTCCTGACATACCTCTCCTTATCTCTCCTCAGGAGGGTTCTAGTCCGGCGTGACAGAGCCCTGTGCTGATCCCGGCTCCCAGCCAGCCTGGCAGCGCGACTCTCCTCGATTTTCTCCAGCGTCTCCGTCGAGACAAAACCACGCCTTGACCTCGGGCGCTCGCCAATACACTCCTTGGCAGCCTGTAGAGTTTCACGTTTGAAGGTATCCCACAGTTCTACAGGATCCCCGAGAGCACCGAGCACATCAAACCGATTTGAGACTTCACCCCCTATAGTACAGCTACCTATTATCTTTTTATCTATCACATCATCTCCTCCTCCTCCTTCTTCACCCCCTTCTTCCTATATTACGGCTACCTATTATATCTTTTTATCTATCGCTTCATCCCCTCCTCCTCTCCCTCCTGCTGCTCATTTTCAAGCAGTCTCAATAACAAAAACAGCTTCCGTTGGGACTGACATTTAAGAGCAAGGCCGAGAGGTGGTTCAAGGCGACCTGTGCGTGCGTGTGTGTGTGTGTGTGTGTGTGTGTGTGTGTGTGTGTGTGTGTGTGTGTGTCTAATACCACACTACACTGATTACTTATGCATTTAGTTATTTATCTCTCTCTCTCTCTCTCTCTCTCTCTCTCTCTCTCTCTCTCTCTCTCTCTCTCTCTCTCTCTCTCTCTCTCTCTCTCTCTCTCTCTCTCTCTCTCTCTCTCTCTCTCTCTCTCTCTCTCTCTCTCTCAAAAAGAAACCATGATGCACGAATAAAAAAAACTGATCAAATAGTAGTAGTAGTAGTAGTAGTAGTAGTAGTAGTAGTATCAGTAGTGGGGGTGGTGGTAGTGGTAGTGGTAGTAGTAGTAGTAGTAGTAGTAGTAGTGTAGTAGTAGTATCAGTAGTGGGGGTGGTAGTAGTAAGTAGTAGTAGTAGTAGTAGTAGTAGTAGTAGTATCAGTAGTGGGGGTGGTAGTAGTAGTAGTAGTAGTAGTAGTAGTAGTAGTAGTAGAAGTAGTAGTATCAGTAGTGGGGGTGGTAGTAGTAGTAGTAGAAGTAGTAGTAGTTAGTGGCATGAAGAGAAAGAGAAAGATAAAATTTCACCTTCCCTCCCTTCCTGCTTCCCTCTCGCCCTCCTTTTTCCTTCCTGCCTCCACGCTTCCTAGCTTCATCAAAGTCATCGAAAGGAACAATGAGAAACACCTCGGAAGGAATAAATAGAGGTATACGTGTGTGTGTGTGTGTGTGTGTGTGTGTGTGTGTGTGTGTGTGTGTGTGTGTAAGTAAAAAACCTACACACACACCACACAAACGGAATGAGAAAGATGAGAATGGAAAATAAACTAGTCAACAAAATTACCTCTTCCTCCTACTCGTCATTATCATTATCATCACCATCATCATCACCATTATCATCATCATCATCATCATCATCGTTATCATCACCACCACGGCCCAAGTGAAGGTCGTGTCACAGGTATTACATAACGAACTCACTTTTCTCGCTCCGATCTTCTCCCCCCATCCAGTCAAGACAGGAAGAGAAAAACATGCTTCCGAGGAGAGAGAGAGAGAGAGAGAGAGAGAGAGAGAGAGAGAGAGAGAGAGAGAGAGAGACGCCACGCCGTTACCCGATCAAGCCCCACGCGGTTCACACTTCCCCCAAAAACATGTTCTTCCCCTCACTTTCCCTCTCTTTGCCCTCCCCTCCTCAGCAACGCCCTCCCCCCGTGCACCTGGCAGCCCTCAGGAGGGATGTGTATCCACTACCCACTACCCACCTACCCACCACTATCCAGTACCCACTACCCACCTCGTCCCAGGCGTCGCAGGAGGTTGCAGAAAATGAGGAGGAGGATGTAGGTTCTGACGTGGCCCTCGCGTTTCTTGATCGTGCTCCTGATGCTGTCCAGGAACCTGCGCGGGTCGAAGAAGTCCTTGACCATCTTGGTGACGGTGATGCTCTTGGCGCGCCGCATCACGCTCTTGCTGCTCATCAGGTCCTTCTTCTTCTTGTCGATGCCGTACACCCAGGCGACGCTCTCCCGCAACCGCAGGGACTGCTTGGGCGGGAGCACCTTCGCCAGCTTCTCCACGTTGGCGAAGGGCCCGTGGCTCTCCGGCAGGAAGACCGCCATGTACGCCAGGGACACCACGTACATGGCGAGCGAGGTGCCGAACAGCACCGGGTAGCCGCCCGCCTTGTAGATGTACGTGCCCATCAGGGTGCCGATGGGACCGCCCAGGAACCAGATGCTGTTGGCGAAGCCCACGCGGGAGGTGCGCGTGGCCTCGGAGGTCACGTCGCTGATGTAGGAGTTGGCCGCTGTCAGGAAGCTGACGGTGCCGCCGCCCAGGGAGTCGAGCAGCGCCACGAAGAGCAGGTACTCGACGGGCCAGATGTCCATCATGGACACCACCAGGTAGCCGAGGGCGTAGAAGAGGTGGCCGATGGTGGCGAGGACGAGGGGCACCTTGCGGCCGTACTTGTCGCTCCACGCGCCGATGAAGAGGATGAAGAAAAGCGGGATGACGGCCATGATGATGCCGTTGTACATGGCGAACACGCTCACCTCCTTGGTCATGGCCTCCTTGACGTGCCGGTGGTGCGTCAGGTTGTCGCACACCTCCTTCGTGTAGTTCAGGTTCACCTGGCACACCTTGTCCATCTGCAGGTTCTCCACCAGCACCACCATGTTGGAGTACCCGAGGCCGTCCAGCAGCATCACGGGCTCCACGGACATGGTGGCCATACACGCCATCAGCCGACGCCACGGCGACAACGCCTGCGGGGCGCCCGTCGCCATGATGACTCTGGGTGCTTCGCGCCCTTACCTCACCAGAACTTAACACACTCACACACGCCCACCCGCCGCCTCCAAACACTTGAACACACTACAGGTAATTCACGGGATATAACTTCCCAACACTCGAGTCACCGCCACCACCACCACACACCGACAGCACACACCCTCCCACACTGTGCACGCGGCGCGGCGCGGCGCCCCCCTTGCCAGCCAGTCTACGCGGCAGTAGCGCCGCCACTTCCCTGCCCCTCGTCACAGCTCCAGAGGCCCCACCCGCGTCAGGCCACCAAACAACAGTCAAGTAATAGGACTGCAGGCTTGCGAGCTGCCTTTGCAATGTCGCGGTGGTGCCAGTGAGGAGTGGGAGGTCGAGGGAGGATGGCGGCGCTGCTCTCCGCGTCCTGGTTGGGCCAAGAGTGAACACCCCGCCGCCCGCCCGCCCCTCGCCGACACTCCCGCTGACGTCACACCCGAGGGTCACCCGCTTCACGCTGCCCAAAAGGTCACGCGCCGTGTTTTGTTGGCGGTGCCCATGTTGTGGCCAGGTAACGACGTGGCCACGGGCGAGGGAGGAGTGAGAGGGCGTGGCCACAGCTAAAGAAGGCAAGGGATGGAGAGAAGGGAGGTAAAAGGGAGAAGGAAAGGGCAGGGCATGGGTAACAAGACACCACGCGAGGGGCACGCAGGAAAGTACTGACAGAACCAAAGGCTGCGGGGTGGGGCGGGGCGCAGGGGAGGGGGGGAGGGGAGAGGCAAGGAGAGAGGAGGCACGGGCATGAGGTGGGGGGGGGGAAAGCAGGGAGCAATAAGCACAAAAATGAGACACAGCAGGGGGAGGAGGAGATACAGGAGGACAGGGGGGGGGGCATGAAGGAGGGGAGACACCGAAAAACCAGAGGGGAGACTGAAGGGAGGGAGGGGACAGTGAAGGGGAGGGGGGAGGGGCGCTAGATTATAAAAGGAGTAAGGAACAAATCATCAGTGAGGGGGGAGGGGAGGACACAATGGCGATGGGGTGTTGGGGGGCAGTTGCTTGCAGAGGTCCGGGAACATCGTTGGGGAAGAGGGGAAGTTACCTGCGTGTGATTACCTGCGTCAGGAAGGACCCCCGCCCCCTCCTTCGGGTGACGCACGTATACGAAAAAATTAAAGTGTGCAATAATAATAATTTACTTTTTTTTTTACATCACAAAGGACTGGCAAAAGGAAGAGCAAAAAAAAAGTAACATTAAAGCCCGTTTAGTTGTCAGTCCCTATATATAGAAGACAGTAATAGGCTTGGAGGAAGTATGAGTACTTCCATACTACCTCCATGGTAATAGGTCTCTTTCACACGAGGCGACTGGTGTCCGCCACCGGTGACGGTAACTAGTTGCGTCCCATACTATTCAATGGAGCCTTTCATACGAAGCCACTGCAGTTACCCGACCGGGTAACTGGCGGGCAACCAGCTTTGCGGTGTCTCACTCCCGCAACTAGCGTCCGTCACTCGCAGTTGCCGCCACTCGCTGTATAAGCAGGGCCGGATTATCCTATAGGCTAGTATAGGCTGCAGCCTAGGGCCCCT
>JACEEZ010021130.1:137500-152500 GCA_016584305.1 Chionoecetes opilio | reverse complement strand
GGAGTTTTCTTTGTATTGCTTTGACACTTGTTTACATCCTGCATTATTCTCCTGTTTGACTGCTTCTCTCCTCCTCCTACTCTATACCTTCTCATCTTCCGCGTGGTGTGTGTGTGTGTGTGTGTGTGTGTGTGTGTGTGTGTGTGTGTGTGTGTGTGTGTGTGTGTGTGTGTGTGTGTGTGTGTGTGTGTGTGTGTGTGTGTGTGTGTGTGTGTGTACCTAGCTGTAGCATGCCTGAGCTATATTCGTGTTCCTGTCTAGCAATATCCAGTTTTATTTTACTTATTTTTATTCCTTTTTTTTTCTTTTTGGTGTGTGTGTGTGTGTGTGTGTGTGTGTGTGTGTGTGTGTGTGTGTGTGTGTGTGTGTGTGTGTGTGTGTGTGTGTATACGTGTGTGTGTGTGTATACGTGTGTGTGTGTGTGTGTGTGTTGTGTGTGTGTGTGTGTGTGTGTGTTGTGGTGTATGTGTGTGTGTGTGTGTGTGTGTGTGTGTTTGTGTGTGTGTGTGTGGTGTGTACGTGTGTGTATGTGTGTGTGTGTGTGTGTGCGTGTGTGGGTGTGTGTGTGTGTGTGTGTGTGTTCGTTTTTCTCCCTCATTCCAGGACAGCTCAGTGGCGCAACATTTATAAAGTTCATTACATTCAACATGCTATCGACGTCATTACATAAAAAAAGGTTGTGTCGGACAGACCTCTGCTATTACCTCCTCCTCCTCCTCCTCTTCCTATGTTCTCTCACCTATCCCTCCTCCTCCTCCTCCTCCTCCTCCTATGTTCTCTCACCTATCCCTCCTCCTCCTCCTCCTCCTCCTATGTTCTCTCGCCTATCTACCTCACCACTCTCCATTTCACCAGCCTCCATCTCACCACTCTCCATCTCACCACCTTCTCTCTTCCTGCTCCCCTATTTAGATTCTTAGTTATGTCTACTGTCTGTTTACATTAATAAATATCCTTCTGGGGGTTCGCAATAATATTATAATCTTGGTTGGTGTGGTGTGAGGCCCAGGCACAAGATCATTACTCAAATACTATTATAACAACTATATTATATTTGTCCATAAAAGCCATTCTGTTACTCATAATCGCCTGAAAAATAAAAATAAATGTTCTTACCCATAATCCCCTGTAAAAAAATGTCTTACTCATAATGGCATGACAAATAAAGTGTGAGGAAATGAGTCATGATTCTAGGCCCTCATTCATCTCTTTTTCTTACGTGACTTTTACTTTCAACCCTTTCAACGGAGAGGAGCTACAGCCTGCACCTCCTTCCCGTGTACAGAACAGGTAATGAACAAGATATATGCTGGCTGCAAACACAAGGATTATTAAGAGAAAATAAATATTGATCAGAAAACATAAGACCAGAGAAACAAAGTAATAAAAAAGTTTCAAAAGAATATCCCATCACTACCACTACTACTACTACTACTACTACTACTACTACCACTACTACTACTACTACTACTACTACTACTACCACTACTACTACTACTACTACTACCACTACTACTACTACTACTACCACTACTACTACCACCACTACTACTACTACTACTACTACTACTACTACTACTACTACTACTACCACTACTACTACTACCACCACTACTACTACTACTACTACTACTACTACTACTACTACTACCACTACTACTACTACTACTACCACTACTACTACCACCACTACTACTACTACTACTACTACTACTACTACTACTACCACTACTACTACTACCACCACTACTACTACTACTACCACTACTACTACTACTACTACCACTACTACTACCACCACTACTACTACTACTACTACTACTACTACTACCACTACTACTACTACTACTACTACTACTCAAAGGTGGGCACCAAACCGTTAATCCGTTAATCGTTAATTAACGAAGTTAACATTTTCGTTAACGATTTAACTTTTAAGTTAACTTTGGAAATCATTATCGGACTAATTAACTTCTGTTACATTTAACTTCCGTTAACTCAAGTCCGCTAACCCAAAAATTTCATAAAAACCGGTAAAAGTTTAAAAGTTTCTATTATTTTCAGATTTTCAATACAGATGTAGGTCTTGGCATATTTAATATTGTACGCGTCATTCTTTGCAGCCCCGATATAACGCCACTTATTATTATAAATAACTTTTCAATTAAACTTCGAATTGTGAGTTCAAAATATATTTTATGTATTCGATATTTAAGCAATTATTTTCTATTAATAGATCTATAAAGTTTCTTTAATAAACAAATAAGATATTGCACCATAGCACTTAAAAAACCCCATAAAGGCTGATTTTATAGTTTTGGCACTTTTCAAAGGTGTTTTTAGGTGGTTTTAGAGCAAAAACAGATTTTTTTTTTTCTAGAATAAAAATTAACGTTAACTGTTTATCGATAACTTCCGTTACATTTTTAAAGAATTAACTGATTAACGGTTATCGAAGTTAATTTTTTGGATAACGGATTAACGGTTAACGAAGTTAACTTTTTGATTAACGGCGCCCACCACTGCTACTACTACTACTACAGTCAAACTTCGATATAACGGACCTCGATGTAACGGACTTCGGATATAAACGGACTCCATTTGCGATACTTTTTTTTTTTTTTTTTTTTTTTTTTTTTTTATATACATATTAGACCGCTTATCGCCGCTCTAATTGTCAACTCAACATAATTGTATTATTTTCTCATTTTACTTTGGAATGCTTGGGTTTTAAGGAGTTTTGATGTATCACATATTAAGATATAATATTATAAGGAAGAAGCCTGTGTTGCTAGTGATTTAGTGGTAGAAGGTGTTTATTGTTTTAAATAGTGACTATTAGTGTTATGGCGTGGCCGCTGCTACGTCTCCCTGTCACCTCAACACCCTAAATCACCATTATCTAAGGTGACACGCAGTACTACATTGACCTAAATAGTGACACGTGTATAGAACTGCACTTCACAACCATATAATATATATAATAATGAGCATTAGTCATGATAATAAGCAATACCTTTGGAAGCCACGGCTGAATCTGGCTCGTAGTAATTTGTTTACCTTTCACTCGAGCTTGAGCTTGACTAGCTACACGGTCTGGTTGTGTCTGTGATTATTTCTCATTTATTTCACGTGTAGGAGCGGACCAAATTCAGCATGTAGTGCCAGTCACTGTTTACCTCCCAACATAGCTACACAGTTTGGTTGTTTGTGATTATTTCTCATTTATTTCACAATTTTCCGTTTTTTTCATATATTTTTCCACCCTTGGAAAAATACCCTCGTTATAACGGACAATCGGCTTTAACAGACCACTCCTCCCCCCCTTTAGTCCGTTATATCGAGGTTTGACTGTAGGCTACTACTACTACTCCTTATACACTTGATATAAGGGCCCATTTAAAAATTACGTAACGAATTTTAGTCATTTTTTTACCCCCCTCTCTCCCTTGTCACGCCTTGTAACACATGTCCAAAACCCCCTAGAAAATCATGTAACACCGGCTACCCTAGTACTCCCCCCCAATTATCAGGTTTGTAATTCTTTTCAATACAATAATATAAGTACGCACAGTATACATCTAGGCTAAGTATACTGCAAATTATCATCAGTAGCTTTTTCTTTAATATATCTGAAAATGTTACGTAACACATGGCTGCACCCCCCCCCCCCCTGTCACACTCATAACACTTCACCCTACCCCCCCCCCCCCCTTACATCATTATAATTCAATTTACGACATTACGTCATTTTTTAACGGCTCCTAATACGATGAATCCAAAATGTATTAACTTTGATACTCTACCATAAGTCATCAAAATACAGTCATGAATTGGCTGCAGACATACCAACGCGTCGGCTGTAATAATATAGAACCTTAGCGAGGTGTTAAGAGAAAGTATTATGCTATACAAACGGAGTCTTGATGCACAAAAAGACATTAGCAAGTCATTACACGTAACTTTCTCCTCAAGTGTCACCTAAATGGCACTGCGACACACACACACACACACACACACATTCAGACTAAAACTCCCAACACTTGAGAAAAGAAGAGAAAGGGGAGATTTTATAGCAGTGTATAGAGCATCAATGGGTCTGGAAAAAATTGATAGAAATGATCTGTTTGTGTGGGACGACAGAAGTACAAGAGGCATGAGAAGAAATTGAAAAGGACAACATGCAAGAGGGACATAAAAAAATACAGCTTCCCGTATAGAAGCATAGAAGCCTGGAACAACCTTGATGCAAAAGTGATTAATGCAAGAAGTATTCAGGACTTCAAAGGCAAACTGGATAATAGTAGATTTGGAGACGAGACAGTACGAGCATAACTCTTTTCCTGTATGTTACAACGAGGTAAATAAATACACACATACACACACACACACGGTGAATAAGTTCTGTTCACTATAAAAGCCGTTCAAGATCTAACCTTTACCGTCGTCCACTATAGTTACGATATAATCTTTTTTTGTGTGTGTGGTATTGACATCTTCCTATGTGATTTGTTGTCCTTGGCTACGCACGTCACCTTTACATGTGACTATTTATAAATATACATCTGGAGGTTACAAAATAATTGGGGTAATGATGCATGACAAGGCAGGAACACAAGCCGAGCAGGTCTGATCAGTTTCTTGCTTGTGAGTCAAGGCAGAAGAACACGGAATGTACACCAGACAGCCAGGCAGTTGCTTCAAGCAGTGAAGGTCTTGTGCATAATACTTGTACATACCACTCGCTTGTATCATTTATGCCTACAGTAAACCCTCGATAAACCGAACCAATTGGGGGGAAGGGTTGATCACAATATCTGATAGTTCGGTTTATAGGATGATCGGTTGTAGGGGCGTCGTTTGGTCATACGTGTTCAAACAAAGTTAACAGTACTTAGAGTTAAATATAGTTTTGTACAAGGTATTTTTAGTAGTAGTTTTGTAGTTTTAGTGGTAGTAATGTTGAGTAGTCCACACACAATGAGGACTGGGCGTAAACTGTAAACTATACTTTTTAATTTGAGTATTATTTTCTTTTTATGGAGGCGGGTATTATAATGGAAATGTTAAGGTATCTATGTATGTATGTATGTATGTAAGTACATGTATGTAGAATTGTAGATGTTAATAAAATATGCTGGGTTGCAATTTCTACTTTTTGTTCTTAGGTTCAGTCTAACTTGCGATTTTCAAAGTAAAACTGCTTTAAACTAGAAGTATGATATATTACTATGCGTGAAAATCATATAGAGTTAGTCCCTTCCCCTACACTGAGGTGGCAACACTGGTCTTGCGTCTACACTGACCTATCAAGAACGGTTTCTGAATTATAAACTTATATATTTACTATAACGCGTTCAGCTCACAACTTGTTTCTCACACAGCAACACTTACCCATCAAAAGTTATTGCAAATGGATGGATCTACAATTTTATCCCCGGCATTTCTAATTATCTATCGAAAAAAATATTTTCGGATTTCTGGCTGCTCAAAAATATTCCAAAATTGACGAAAATCAGGTTTTTGTAATTTTGCTGCAAAACTATGAGTCGTAGAAGAAAACTTATCGAAGTAACAAAGGTTCATCTTGAGGTGTTCTACATGATGCAGTAATAGGCTCTTCATTACACCTCAGGGTTGTCGAGAATTGTTTTTTTTTGTATAAATGTACGAATATGCTATTTTCTCGGTTATTCACCAATTAATATTTTTTTACTTTACACACAATGATAGCCCTTGCTCTACTTCATATTTACTTCTCTATACATTTTGCACTTTTCTGCCATAGTTTTTTAGTTATTGTGAAAAATGTGATTAAAAAAAAAATCAAGGCATACCCCTTGCCAAATGTGCAATATTTCTCGAAAAATAGATTTGCTTGAAAATTAGTTCCTAGCAGTATTCGGGCATGGTGAACACGAATCTGGAGTCAGTTTTCATTTACAATGATAAATAGTCCTTATTTCAGCCAATTCACAATGACATGATACTTCCAGATATTCCTTAAAAATCACAAATTAGACAAAACTTACTACAAGACAAACATATGATAGGAATTGCTAGATTAATGATTTAACGATCAGTATTAGTATTTTCAGTATTAGTAATATTCCATTAATCCCTCTCAACACTACTCATGCACCAACGCTACAATACCCTTAATACATCTACACCTAAACACCCCAACACAGTCCAGGCATCAATACATTACCCTTAATACATCTACAGCAGCACACAACCCGGAAACATCCTCATAATATACTCGTAGCGGCAAACACTTACCAAACACCCTCAGTTGTGAAGAATGTTACCTCCTTCCTCTGCTCTCAAACCTTGTCATACTGTATACATTAAAACCATACTTACTGCTATACACATACTATACACCCTGCCATGATACACCATACATACTTTATTCCTTCATTCATATAACTACCGTCAAGAACACTATAGTCACCACTGCACTAATGTCGCCAGGCGCCATATATTATGAATTTTTCCATCACTACAAATTTGTATGTGTCACTAGAGTCATGCACAGTAGTATATACAGGTTGAAGTTCCCAAACTCGGCAACCTCGGGACCAGCGCCGAGCCGAGTAATGGAATTTTCCGACTTTTAGAACTTAGATATATTAAGGGGAAAAAAAATAAAAATTCTCAGAAATAGTTAACACATTGTTCTTCCTTTTCTTTTCACTTGCACCAGTAGGTGTTCCTGGACGTTTGGGAGCCATAATACCAATAACAGACTTGTAGAAGTACACAAAATAACAGTGTACACAACTCTACAGTCACAACACCACTGAACAATAACAACAAACAAATCGGCAGGAGAAACCAAGCGGCCTAGTGTGGTGGCACCAAGCGGCCTAGTGTGGTGGCACCAAGCGGCCTAGTGTGGTGGCACCAAGCGGCCTAGTGTGGTGGCACCAAGCGGCCGACCCGGCAACTACGCGCCGGGTTTTGGGTGTTCTGCCGGGTTTTGGAAAATCCGGAACTATAGCCGAGTTTTGGGTGTTGCCGAGTCTTGGGATGTCGAGTTTGGGAACTTCAACCTGTATTATGTACCTGCCTTCAGAGGCACATATAAATCTATACTGATGCTAAAATTTGTAATATATAGAGCCTGGCGACTATAATGTTGTTGACGGTAGCTGGGATAAACAACAACAACAACAAAAACAAAAACAAACAAAAAAAATACAGGGTGAAAAAAAAAAAAAAAAAAAAAAAGGGATATGAATAAATAAGATAAATTAATAGAAGAAAAAAATACAGTAAGTCAAAATTATCTACAATAAGAATGACACAAAGGAATGAATAAACAAATCTAAATGAAATGAATAAAAGAGGAAAGTATGACATGTAGGACAATGTAGGCAAGGTCAGGTCAGGTCAGGTCAGAAGCATTGATTCCATGATTTATATGTTAAAGATTTTTTATTTTTCCATGAGCAATAGTACAAAATAACTTATCAACAAAAACCTTCTACTCTGCCTCCTCAAACACACATACACACACGCACACACACACACACACACACACACACACACGCACACACAGACACACACACACACACACACACACATCTGGAATGCATTAGAAAAATATAATTGTAAAGTCAGCGGCAGAGACGGTTCCTTACTACAACTACCATTAATAGGCAGACGATTAACAGCCTATAAGTAACGGGTTTGATCGTTGAGTTGCTGTGTTGCGTGTCTAGTGTTACGTGTGTTGCGTGCCTAGTGTTACGTGTGTCTAGTGTTACGTGTGTTGTGTGTCGAGTGTTAGGTGTGTTGCGTGTCTAGTGTTGCGTGTGTTGCGTGTCTAGTGTTACGTGTGTTGCGTGTGTAGTGTTAAGTGTGTTGCGTGTCTAGTGTTACGTGTGTAGTGTTGTGTGTGTTGCGTGTGTAGTGTTACGTGTGTTGCGTGTCTAGTGTTGCGTGTGTAGTGTACGTGTGTTACGTGTGTTGCGTGTCTAGTGTTGCGTGTCTAGTGTTGCGTGTCTAGTGTTGCGTGTCTAGTGTTGCGTGTCTAGTGTTGCGTGTCTAGTGTTGCGTGTGTAGTGTTACGTGTGTTGCGTGTCTAGTGTTGCGTGTCTAGTGTTGCGTGTCTAGTGTGCGTGCTAGTGTTGCGTGTCTAGTGTTTTTGTGTTGCGTGTCTAGTGTTGCGTGTCTATGTTGTGTGTACGTGTACTGTGTTGCGTGTCTAGTGTTCGTGTGTTGCGTGTCTAGTGTTGCGTGTTGTTGCGTGTGTTGCGTGTCTAGTGTTACGTGTGTTGCGTGTCTAGTGTTACGTGTGTTGCGTGTCTAGTGTTACGTGTGTTGCGTGTCTAGTGTTGCGTGTCTAGTGTTACGTGTGTTGCGTGTCTAGTGTTGCGTGTGTTAGGTGTGTTGCGTGTCTAGTGTTGCGTGTGTTGCGTGTGTCTAGTGTTACGGTGGTGTTTGTTGCGTGTCTAGTGTTACGTGTGTTGCGTGTCTAGTGTTGCGTGTTGGTCTAGTGTTACGTGTGTTGGTGTCTAGTGTTGGGTGTGGTTGCGTGTCTAGTAGTGTTGCGTGTTGTTTGGTAGTTTCGGGTGCGTGTTGTGTTGCGTGTCTAGTGTTACGTGTGTTGCGTGTCTAGTGTTACGTGTGTTGCGTGTCTAGTGTTGCGTGTGTTGCGTGTCTAGTGTTACGTGTGTTGCGTGTCTAGTGTTACGTGTGTTGCGTGTCTAGTGTTGCGTGTCTAGTGTTACGTGTGTTGCGTGTCGAGTGTTACGTGTGTTGCGTGTCGAGTGTTACGTGTGTTGCGTGTCTAGTGTTACGTGTTGCGTGTCTAGTGTTGCGTGTGTTGCGTGTGTTGCGTGTCTAGTGTTACGTGTGTTGCAGGATTCACAGACAAGATGAGTGTTTCTGTGTCTCATCTGCACTCTGTATGTAATCTTATTTGGATTATCTTATTACTATATCCTCTTATTTACTTATATATTTACAGGAACTACCACATGTAGGTCTCACGGCTTCTTGTAGCTTCCTTATTTTCTTATGTTCTTATGCCCAGGAGTAAAGCAAAACATACTCTAGATTAATTCGTTCATGAAATTCTGATTGAGTCCCCATATACCATTTTGTTACAACGACATACATA
Source organism: Chionoecetes opilio (assembly GCA_016584305.1). NCBI lineage: Eukaryota > Metazoa > Arthropoda > Malacostraca > Decapoda > Majidae > Chionoecetes > Chionoecetes opilio. The sequence continues at coordinate 143,367 of JACEEZ010021130.1, read as the reverse complement.
ATAACAACAATCTTATGTTTATGGGTGCTAACGTGGCAGTCTGTACAAACAATCCCCGTCACCTAATATTTTCTAAGTATGTATACCTTAACCTCCTTCAACGCATCTGTTACAGTCTATTTCTTTAAACAAGGCAAAAATCCGGCCCCTTTGTTGCTTACTGACTGATATTTGATGCCAGGAGAAGGGAATACTACGCTTCTTCTAAATTCCAGTTGTATTTTATCAGTTAACCATAGTATCAGATAAACATAGGCATCACTTTAACCAGGAGACCTTAGGATAGAGTGGAATTTTTGCCTCGTTAAAAAAAATAGACAATAGGTTCCTGGGATATCGTTCATTAAGAGAAAAATGAGTTCAATTAATCCTTTGTTTCTATAGATTTTCCCGTCAATTTCTTAAAGTTTAGAAACAATTTTATGCGAAACTTCAAATTTTTATGTGCAAGATAATTTTGGTACAAGAGTTTTTGGTGTGAGACTGAATTTACATAAAGCAAGGTTGCATTAACCCCTTCACGCCCAGATCTTTCCTTTGCTATAATAAAATAGTCTGTTAGCCATAAAATCACGAAAAGTAGCTTAATATATCAAATTAGTTAGTGGACAAGGATACTAAACAGGTATATAGCTATAAAAGGTTGCATATATTCATTAAAAATCGTCTTATGGTAGCCAAATTACAATGGAAATTACGTTCTGGGTCTCAAGGGGTTAAAGAAGGAATGCCTGTGCTGTATTGATGTGTCTCTGAATAGCTTAGTGACTGCCTTCCCAACCCAATGCTTGACTTAGCACTGAGCAGCCAACACTGTGTACCCGTGTCATAGTCTTCACTTTTATCATGACTTACAAATGATTTAACCCCTTGAGACCCAGAACGTAATTTCCATTGTAATTTGGGTGCCATTAGAAGATTTTTAGTGAATATAAGCAATAGTCTATAGATATGACCTGTTTAGTACCCTTGTCCACTAACTATTGGTTTATTCAGTTACTTTTCTAAATTTTATGGCTTGACAACAGACAATTTTTTTATAGCAAAGGAATGATCTGGGCGTGAAGGGGTTGAGTCTGAAACAATTGGTAAGAATATATACATTATGATTGTAATGCCAAGAAGAGGCTGCCACCTCCTGACTAACACTGTGAAGACGTGAGGCTGCGGATGTTGTCACTGTCAAGAACACCTGATCAATAACTCTTATCTGGCACAGGTGATCCAGGCAGTGGGTGTGAGGAAGAACACCTACGGGGAACTTTCAAAGCCAACGCCACCAGGTGTTTCTAGCGGTCACTTCTTTTCCACTTTGACTAAACTACACTAAACACTAAACTACATTTTATCAAGAACTGTTTCAGCTTTTGTATATAAGTGTAATTCTGACATGCCCCGAAGAAGCACAGGGAATTTACGGTAATTGATAGATCATTCAGACTCAAAGTGCAGAAGTGACAGCGCTAGACATATCTGGTGGTGTTAGCGTATCAGAAAGTTCCTCGTTAGTACACACAGCCTTGAATAGTCACAGATTGAATATATCTTCAGGTCTGTACATCTTATATCACAAGGACAACAAACTAACAACAGATATGTACACCTATGCAACCTATCCAACAGGTGCCTAGTAAATGTGGAGCCGACAACAGCTCACCATGTTGTGTCTGACGGATCACCTCGTCTCATCATCATCTTTCTGTTTGAAGTCAGATTTTCTCATATTGTCTTATGAGGTTAGACAGTCGATGATACGCTTCAAATTTTACGTCGGCGTTCATCATTTAAATTTACGGCATGAGTTTTACGCCCCGGACGCTCTTCCCGACAGGCAACCCCGGTTTTCGGCTGAGGGCCCGGGTCGATTGCCACTCGCACAAACTAAGAAGCATGTCAAGTCTACAAGCCTGCTTATGAACTGGAATATTGAACATGGCTCATCCTTTCCTTCCCTCCCAGTCAAGAAATTTACTTCAAATCCTAAACTTTGAATTATCTTTAAATCGTAAAAATTTCTGCAATACGTCGTGTCCCCGTGAGCAGCTGTCGTCAAGTGGCTCCAAACACTATGAACATCCTACAATAACAATGAAAGACAAGTTACACTGAACACACAGGGGCAACACACACACACACACACAGTCACACACACATACAGTCACACACACATACAGTCACACACACACACACACACACACACACACACACACACTACCTGTACAAATTATAAAGAGAGAGTCTAGACACACCAAGCAGTGCCTGGCTTGCCTTCTACACTGTACAACACATAACAATGGCTATAAATAATACTATGAAGTAATAATAAGAAAAAATTAACTACAAAGAGAGAATATCACAATGTTTAAGTCTCTTCACTGAGTCATGATTCAGGCAGCTTCACGGCCTACACACTCAGCCTGTTTGTCTGTCTGTTCCCCCGTGACCTGCAAACACAACGCTGAGTCCTGCAGGTCAGGTCACAACGGCTGCCACAAATCACTGCTCACTGCACATCACTGTTTGGCATGGTTCATGTAATGGTTGGACAGATATTTACACTGGTTCCTACACGGATCATTACAGTATCTATGCATGTTTTCATCTGCTCCCCAGCACCTCAACCGCTGCCGTGGTGCTGGAGGCATTGACTAGCATCAGTGTGGCCAGGGCGGCACCACCACCACCACAAGGCACAAGACACAAGGCACAAGGCACAGTGCCACCACTACAGGGATCACTGCACACAGACCCACACTGGAGCCATGGCCGATAGTCCACATGTTTCTGGAAGGCTGACTCATTATCTGGTTCTGTAATGTGCTGGCCAGCCGTTGATGCCCCTTGCGGTCCGCCTCTGTGCCTGTCAGTGCTTGGCCCGGAGGGTACAAGGCAGCCTGCTGGCCCCACACACCCCTGCTCCTGACTGTCCTGCTGGTGTGCACGTGAGGCAAGGAAGCCCCTGATGGCACCCTTGTGATGCTGCCACCACCTTGTCAGTGGCTGGCTCTTATGCCCGGTGCCCTATATACTGGCATCCTGTAGCAGTGTGTCAGTGCTTGGCCCTGTGGGAGGCAGGGCAGCCTACTGGAAGGCAAAGAGCAGTATGATGAAGGGCACCAACAGGATGAACACCATGTACACAGGCACCCTGGGCTGGCAGGCCGTGGTCACCTGGAAGGAGTGAAGTTCCTCCAGCTGCTCCCCGCCGGGCACCTCCACCACTACAGACTCCGTCCGGGCGAAGGCCAGGGGGAACACGCACTCGGAGGCGTTGCGGCACGAGTCGAGGGGCGTGCTGACGTCGTAGGTGGTGCGCTGCATGTCCAGCATGAAGCCCATGTAGTTCAACTCAATGGAGTTGTCAGAGGTGAAGATGAAGTAGTAATAGTCTGTGGAGTCCACAGGAAAGGTCCAGGAGTTACCCGCTCCGAAACTGTCAGTGTTGAGGCGCCACTCCCAGTCCAGCGAGGGCGGCAGCTCCACCACCAGCAGGGAGTCCCGGCACTGCTCCAGGAACTCCTCGCTGGAGGAGAAGGAGGAGTTGCCGGTGGTGACCTGCAGGGTGTCGTTGAAGTGGTGCAGGAGGTCCAGCTTGCTGGGGGACAGGGAGGGCAGGGGGCTGGGGGGGGAGGAGGAGGGCAGGTCTGCAAGGATGGGTACAGGGGAGGGCAGGGCTTCAGACCTCTTGGAGCGGCGGTGATGAGTCTCATTCTTGTTTTGGCGGTGTTTCTTGCCCTTCTTGCCGCCTTTCTTTCCTTTGCGATTCCGCCTCTTGTTGCCTTTCGCACCCTTCCTCTGGGAGTCTGGCCTGAGCCTCGGCACCACCAGGGGAACCTCTACATCGTCGTCATCCTCTACTTCTCCAGTGTCTTGGTGTTTTATGTCAAGATTGGCCAGCACCACATCCTCCTCGTCATCATCAAACACCTCGCCACCACCGCCATCACCCCAGTGGTGCTCCTCCTCCACAAGCCTCTCACCCGGCAGGTCGTCCACGTCCGGGGGACTCCGGTACACTGTCTTGATGGGCGTCTCGTTAAGCTCGGCCTCCAGGTGTTCCTCGCGGTAGAAACACTTGCGCAGGTTGTCCTCCCCCTTGGCCACCAGCAACACCCCACCGGGCCACCTGTACCGCCACACACACACCATTACTCACCCTGTCACACACACACCATTACTCACCCTGTCACACACCTCCTAACACCACGGACAACATTCTCCATCCTACACCTGCTGTTCCTCACCCTACCTGTCCTGTCACACCTCCCTACCTTCACTCGGCCTGCACACCCTCACCCAGCCTGCTCCCAGATCCTTCCCTCAGAGGTAGGCTACTTAAACAGGGGTACTACTACTACTACTACTACTACTACTACTACTACTACTACTACTACTACTGTTACTACTGGTGATGGTTACTCAATACTTCATCTGGTACAGTAAATGCATATATCTGGCAACTCTTTTAATAGCACTGGTAATATGAATCTAGTACACTTAAGACACAAATATAGGATGACTAAAAAGAACTGTTAAAAGAGACACAAATAACATTATCTCCACCTGTGTAGATACTGACAGGTGTAAAAACAGGTGATGAAGAAGACACCAGCTGAGAAACTAGTACTTTATCCTTGCCTAGATTTGCTTTAACCGAGCTTCAAGGCAAAACTAGTCAGGAATAAAGTACTCCCTTCCCAGCCTGTCTCTCCTTCATCACCCGTTTTTATGATCTCCACAATCAAAGGTTTGCATACAGAGATTACCCAGGGTTTGACATTTACCAGATAACATCACATTTACTCCACCAACTACCTACTGATGATGTTGTTGATATATTAATTACCTCATAGAATCACAATAACCACTGCTCCCTAACTCCTAATACTACCTCATAACTCTGGGCTACAAACTACAACTACTTATTATCTACTAAATACACTACTAATTACTGATGATGCTGTTGATATATATTAATTACCTCATAGAATCACAATAACCACTCCTCCCTAACTCCAAATACTACCTCATAACTCTTGAGCTACAAACTACAACTACTTATTATCTACTAAATACACTACTAATTACTGATGATGCTGTTGATATATATTAATTACCTCATAGAATCACAATAACCACTGCTCCCTAACTCCAATACTACCTCATAACTCTGAGCTACAAACTACAACTACTTATTATCTACTAAATACACTACTAATTTTGAGATTAACCCCACAAATTACAAAGACAAAGTGATTATTAGCTTACTATATGTGCTACTTTACAATATTACCAACTACAACTACAACTACAACTACTTTTGATCCACTACTTCATGATATCTCAAAAATACAAATGAACTTAAATGATAGTCACATTCATACAGCACAACAACTTTTTAAAGAGAGAGAGAGAGAGAGAGAGAGAGAGAGAGAGAGAGAGAGAGAGAGAGAGAGAGAGAGAGAGAGAGAGAGAGAGAGAGAGAGAGAGAGAGAGAGAGAGAGAGAGAGAGAGAGACAGAGAGACAGAGAGACAGAGAGAGAGAGAGAGAGACAGAGACAGAGACAGAGAGACAGAGACAGAGACAGAGACAGAGAGAGAGAGAGAGAGAGAGAGAGAGAGAGAGAGAGAGAGAGAGAGAGAGAGAGAGAGAGACAGAGAGAACTGAAGGACTTTTCATCACATTTCTGGTGTGTAAGGTCAAAGGATAGAGAAAATAGGAGAGTGAGAGGACTGGAGTGTCTATTATACTATGTCAAGATAGGATAAAGGACAGATGCAAAGGAAGATTACTTTACTGTAGTCATCCCAAGCAGGGTGTAACTGGGTGTTCCTAAATCATGCGTCAGAATGGAGTAAACTAAACT